>NDXB01007667.1:0-60737 GCA_002631895.1 Agapornis roseicollis | reverse complement strand
AAAAAGAGGGGTTCACAAAAAAAAAAAAAAAAAAAAAGAAAGAAAGAAAGAAAAAAAAAGAAAAAATAGGAAAAAAAAGTTCCTAGCCTCTTGGGTGTGAAGTAAAGAGTGTGAGTCACTGAGTGAACCTCATTGATGCAGAAACCAGGCAGAAAGTGTCCCACGTTCTCTCGGTTTAAAAATCTCATTAACTTTCAGGCAAATTTTGCAGATCTGAGGTACGGGGCAGAGAGGGGAGGAACAGGGCTTTAGAGCCCATGAACTTGGCAGTTCTATGCCTGCTTGATTTGGGCATCCCAGACATTCTCCGTAAGCCATGGCACCAGCTCCTCTAAGCCCTTTCCTGGCTGGAAAAAGCCCAGCATGGTCCATGCAGTAAGGGGTGTCTTTGTGCTCTCCCCTGGTACCAGGAGGTCAGTGGTATTTTGTACACTGACTCATGCCCACACACTTTGAGGACTGTCTACTCTGCCATTTATAAACCTAAAAGGGTGTTATCAACACCGTGCAGAAGCATCACTGGGTATTCTCCACGAAGACAGTTTTGTAAGTCCATTAAATCACGCCAGCAAGATGTCATAAACCCTTGTTCACATGTAGCATGAGAGGAACGCTTGGACTCAATCAGATAAAACAGCCACCAATTTAACACCACTTCTGGCTGAGGAGAACGGCATATCTACACGTCTTCTTAGAGCCAAGGCCTGCTGAAGCTTCTCTACTGCAAGACACCTCTATTACTGCCATGCAGAGTTTAAAATCAGCTGAGAAAATGTTACACACTAGACAACTTTATATTTAAGCACAGCCATAACTGTGGCTGCAGACAGAAATGCAAACAGAGTGTATATTACCAGACAAGCACTACTCTCAGATTTCTTTCCTTTCTCTTTAAAGTCCTGGGTTTAAGGTGCCCTCCTCCAGCAAATCCTTGCTTGCTAGCATGTCTGGTTAGGGCTCCCTGCAAAATAGAAAGTATCATCACTCCCATTTTCCAAGTAAAGAAAAGCAGGAGACACTACCAACTCTTGACAGGAAGTCTAGGGCCAGAAAAAAACCCTCCTTCCACTCTAGGCTCACACCTCAACCACTGACTGACAGCTGAACTATGTGTGGAAGACTGTAGAGGAGAGTCAGGCTTCAGGGTAGCAAAGCTGTTTTTCCTACTGATGTTTGCACTAGAACAAGGCACTGAAGCAGCAGATGCACAGCGATGATGCACTGATAGTCTCTTCTGACAAGCACTGTTCTCTCAAATCCTCATTTTCTTTAGTCTTCCTCTTGCTTTTTTTGGTCTTGATTTCTTAACTGAAAGCCTTCATCTATGACGGCTGTGAAGAAACTCTGATGCTTAGACAGCTATCGGAGTTAGCAGAGAGCCTGGGAAAGGAACAAAAGGCTCCGAGAGGTTTGAACAGTCCCATCCATCTCAGTGACAGGCTAATTCTGGGGCACAATGATCAAGGTATCAGTGCTGATTGTAAGTCTAGTCCTTACAGAAGACAGGAGAAGGAAAGCTGCCTCCATGCTGGGGTGATGCTTGAAGATACCCTCACCTATTCTGCCCTACCAAAAAGGTGGTGCATAAACAAAACTTGTACAAGTGAACAGAAAGAGAGCTATGCCTGAGGTGTTCATGGAAGCACAGACAGACAATTTAAATAACTATGCACACTGCTGCAGATCATCCCTGTCAGACATCACTTGAACACCGTTTCACCTGGCATATGTTACTTTAATGAGCAGAGGTTGGAGAGGCACTTCCACCTTTTGCTTCTCAGTCTGACCCCAGTCCTAGACTCTGAACTATCTCCTCCTCCAAGGATGGTGTTCAGAATGTAATCTTCCCTTCTCAGAGTTATTTCCAGAGGAGCAGGTCTCTTAACATTGACTGGAGAGATGAGTATCAAACTAAGATCCCCACCATCTAGCTACCTGAGGCTTAGCTGCCTGCAAACCTTCAAAGGTCAGGAGGGCTGGGGATGACCTCCATAACCAGGTCAGCTGAGCTTCTCACACATCATCAGGTCTAGAACAAAACAAGCAGAACCAGTGTGTGGGAAATTAGTTTAGTCCCCAGGTCTGCTTAGGCTTGTATCAGTTATGTGAAGGATCTGGTGGTTCCCATCTGCGTGTTATACAGTATACTCCAACAAACGTGCCAGAATATAGTGGCTAAAATCCTTGAGGTGCTCAAGGGCTTCTCTGGGGTTGCAAAGAAATCAGGATTTTAACGGGGAGCTTTATGAGCAGCATTTGCTCTGTCTGCCAGCTACATCCCAGTGACACGGCAAACTGGGGATCTTCCCCCTGCTTTTCTGGTGTACCTTTGGGCAAGTGGCTTTTCAGATCTGCACTTCCCTTTGCATCTCTCGTTTGGTTTTAGAGTATACAGCATCACTGGTGGCTACAGGTAAGTACACCAAGAGGCCCTGGTCTTGGCTGCTGTAACAGGAATGCATGAGAATTCATTTTTTTGCTTTCCTCTCAGCTTTGGTAACTTTCTGTCACTGCACAGCTCTCATTTTCAAGATACTGTCAGCACTGTTCTTTCCAGACACATAAAGCAGATAAAGTGTCTGGTTAAGAAACACCTCCAAAAGGCTAAACCCAGCCTGTACAGAACAACTGGCAAAGATACTAAATGAAGACCTGGGGATTTTTCTCACCTCAACTTTGAGCGGGCATGGCCATAACGACCAAGTACAGATCTATCATTTCAAGCTCTATAGTTAGTTTTACCCATTTCTTTTGCTCCTTTAATGAGCTGTTAGCATTCCTGAATGCCATCCACTAGATTTTATTACCCACGGTCAAGTTTTCATAGCGAAATAGCAAAAATGACTGCAAAATCAGTATCCATGGAAGACATGGTACGTTACATGCATCACTGCAAGGGAAAATTGGGACTTTCCTCAAGTTCTGAGCTGCTCCTAGTTTGGCTGCATGACTGATGAAAATCCTGAGCCTGATTTTGCTTGAGGGCATGCTGTCACAAATCTAAAATTAATTGCTTGACTCTTTAGAATAACACTGCATCTCCACCAGCTTAATTACAGCCAGGACTTCATTTGGCTGCACTGAAAGCATTCAGGTCCCCGGCTTCCTCAAGTTCTAATTTTTCAGGTCCCCTTCTGTAACTATAATAATGGAAGGGGTTTGTATTTAGTAGCTCGTTTCAGCTAGTACAGACCTGAACAAGTAAAAGAATGAATTTTTTACACTGATGAACTAAGGCCAAATTCTTCTCAATGTTCTGAGGTTACATTTCCTAGGCCCTGTGTTCCCAAGTGCCACGATGGGCTAGAAGTATCTTTCTGTTTCATGCTATGGCACTTGTAGCCTAGCTATCTTTCCTCAGCTTTTTCAGTCCCTGTTTCTCTGAGATTTCCATCCCCTGCCCATCAAATACCTTTGCACTGCCCAGCTCTCCAGTGGGAAGCTAGATTCAGCACCAACCTCCCTGTGCCCTCCAGCACCCTGAGGAGCCCTTGCATTCTCTTTATAACTGGATTTTGCCATCGGTGAAGACCTCTTCAATTTTGTCTAAAATGCATTAGACCAGTTGTTTGGTATGTGCTGTCTGGTTTGCATACCTTTGGCCCCACAGGTCTGGCTTCTTCCTTCCAGAGCTATTTTCAGAGCTACAGTTCAGGTCCACCACTACTGATTTCTGATCAAAACACAGTAGTGTAGACCTACATGAGCACAAGTACTAATTCTCTCCCCACAATGAGCTAGGGATGCTGCTGCTGCCACTGCTCATCCTGCAATTCCCAGAGCAGGGAACTACTCTGCTTCTTTATCAGCCTTTCTCCTTGCAAGAGGAATTTATTCTTTGCCTCCATGATTCCTGTTTGCCTCCCCCCCACATGCTCTTGCAATGGGAAGGAAGGCAGTGCAGTCCTTGCACCTTCCCCAAGGTCTTGTGGCATTTATTCAGGCTCCAAGTGGCATTCACTCAGAGTATGCAATCTGAAGGGATTCTAAGTTGCAGACGCTTTTCTACCTCAAGTCTTTCTTTTTCCTCCTAGTACTCTGGATTTTCTTTCATCCCTGAGGTGTCACAGCACAGTCCACCCTCGCTCAGTCAGGGATGATTTATTTTCCTTGGCAAAATCAAAAAGTTTTGCTGAGGGTATATTCTGGGCTTTGAAATAGGTTGGGGGTTTTTCTGTGAGGACTATTGCCCAGTTTCCCTTTATTTGTGCCTTGAATTTTCTGTGGTGATTTTAATGACAGCAGCACTCAAGCCCACTCTCAATATACTAGCTCAGGTAAAGCAAACAGTGTCCCACTCAGTTGTTGATATTCCCTCTGAAGCCAATAAACCAGCTCAACATATCATGCTAATACTAACACCAGTCCCAAACCACTGCTGACTTAGCCAAGATACATGCATCGCCTTTCGAAGGAGCTACAGGAGTGAGGGGTTTGGGTGAAAGAATTCCTGGGGCTCCTCAAAGAATTACCCTATATTTCAGGTAAGCTACTGAATCTCCTTGTAAATCCTTAGCAGGATGGTCCAGGCTGTTCCACAGTGACTATTGCCTAGTGTCTGGCTATACCAGTTCCACAAATGTTACTTGGCTGACATTTCAGGTTGAAAAAGTCAAATGCTATCCATATGTTTGCCAAATTTTATCCTGGACTTCAACTTTCTACAAAAGAAAGTGAGTGGCAGTGACAGCTCTAGGGATACTGCACTCCTGCCAAGCATCCTGCAGTATGAGCTGCCCCAAAATAAGTGCGAACACTGCATCATATAATGCCATGGACAGTGAGCGAAAGCCAGCATGAAATGTTCAGCACCCCTCAAGTATGCCCTCCTTAAAGCCTGAAAAAGGTGAGGCCACTCAGACAAACAAACACCATCCCTCCCTGGGGAAAAAAAACCCCACAAGATTGCCCACTCTTGGTTTGTGCAGTGTTTGACAAGAACTATGCTCCCAAGGCCACTGCACCAGCCACTGAGCCAGCCAGCCTCCAAAATCTGTTATTGACAATGAAGCTGTTTGTTTGTCATCTCAAGGCTGAACAGGAATGACATTTCTGTTGCAGTGCAGTAAAAGGTTAGCACTTGCATAAGCTGATAAATGTGAAGTCAAGGTGACTCTATGTATTACATTAGCATAGGACTGCAAATCCTTAAGGCACACAGCGAAGTCTAAGCAAGCAATATAAGCAACTACGGCACTGCATCTGAAAATGTGTCAGAGAAAATCCTCCCTTTACACACATAAAATGTGGGACAAAATCTCATAGCATGTTTGCAGTCTGCAGGGCAAAGACACAGAACAAACCAATCCAAAGGTACACGGGATGAATATCGCCTATTAACATGGGAAATACTTTTTCTATGATATTATTTCTTTCCATTCAGTTGACCAAAAAGACCAAAGTTCTGCATCAGTGGCTCACTGTACCACCTGCATGACTGGATGAATGGATCCGGTTTAATTAAAGGCCTTTTTTACAGTAGGCTGTAATAAAATATTGTGAGAAAGTGTGAAGCTGAGAGCTGGCTTTGAGATTTCAGGTCATCTCCTAATTAGGTCTGTATATATTTATATGTCGTCTTAGTGCATGAAAACAGTTCGAGCTCTCCTTTTACCTTCCTTTTTCTATTTCCCTTTCTAGTGTTAGTTATTAATTGACTACCCTCTTCTTTCACATTACTCCAGCGAAAGCAGAGCCAAATTGTTTCAAATACATCTTATGTACTCTGAACTTCATTCTGCTTGTGCAGATTCACTTGTCTTGCTGGCTTCAGTGAGGTAATTCCTAATTACACAGGTAAAACTGAAGAGAAGCCACTACTCTGGACTCCTTCCTCCTTTGTCATGTTGGGTTGATATCGTTCACCAGACTCACCAAGTTAAAACTCCAACTCAGCAGGGAAGGTATTGCAAAGCTTTGGTAGCACATCAAAGCATCTCCATGCTTTGCTTCTCATTTAACGTACCACTGAGGTAGTCTATCACGTGCTGTTCTGAACTTCTTCAGTTCTCAGCCCCAAAGCCTCCTATGTTTTGATTTAGTCTATTGTCACTCTCACTTCTGGGCTCTATCTTCCCTACCCAGCACCCCCCCAAAAAAAACCCAAGAGAACAAGTGTTAATCTAGAGATATGTCTTTATCCATGCCACCAGTGCTTTGCTGGGCTTGTATGTGTGCAGCAGGGGAGCCTCAGGACCTAATACAGCACAAATTAGCAGGACCATCTCCTGGCACCTTACTTATCTGGATGCAGAAATAGGGTGTCTCAAAAACATTGGAAAGTGCTCTTCAAAGACTCAAAGGGTAAAGACTTTACCCTTTTCGTATTCAAAGACTCTTCTGTATCTCCAGCATCCCCATGGCACAGAGGTGGTTCATCAAGCCTCAAAAAATTCTGGAGTCTGAGGAGGCTGTTCCCTGGGCTCATTTTTCAGGTGCAAGAGGTTCTTTTTTTAGGACCAGCCTGATGCTCTTGATAATGATAATTGATCCATACGAATTCAATAGGAATGCTGGATAAAAACCAGCAGATCAGACCTCTGGATCCAAACCAAGATAAAAAAAGAATGAATTTAAATGAGAAAAGAGTAGGTCTACTTATGTGTTGGTTAATTTGGAAACAAACCAGTACTTTTGAACAGCATCAGTTATCCATGATATTAATAAATGATCTTTCCCATAAACTACTACTTCCGCTGAGGAGACAACCTGCCCATATTCTTCACTATTTGCAGATTAGAATTCACTCATTCACTCCTGCTTTGGGCTGACTTTAGTGGCAGGAAGATTGACACCTGTAATGGAGAAGGAAAAGACTGTTCCACAGCTTGATCCATTCCTCATCATTCAGCAAAGAATCCATCTGCACACTTCTACAAACTTCTACAGGAGCTCCTGCTACAAACTCTTGCTTGGATCTTCCATCTAAGAGTGCTTTATGATTATTTCATAAATATCCTACTTTATGGTTCCTTCTTCCCAACTGCCAGTCCCACTTTAGCACTGGGTATGTTCAATATTGAGTTTAAGCTGGCCATAACAACACGATGTCTGTGTGTGTGTAACTGCAGCACTGCCAATGGTCTCTCTGCGGGAAGTGGGCTGGGCTTTGTGCCCCCTAACCTCAATTCTTTATAACTTGATTCCCCATTTAGTACTCACAAAGGCTTATGGTATATGTTTGGGCTATAAAAGATGATTAAAACAGGAATCCATCCATCACAAAATCTACACAGCATGTTGGTATCCCTCGTGTAACCATGTTATTAGTAGCACACTGTTCTTTTGCTTCTGACTAACAAAACATGCCTCACAAAGCTGAACTCAGTGACAGCTTTCTGTGGCATGGCATCAAGGAAGAAAAAGACCTGGCTTTTGATTTCTTGAACTTGCATAATCTCAGGAATGCTTCTGTGTTTCTCCTTCCTTGTCTGTAAAATGGGTGACGATGCTGCTAATCTATCCTAACTCCACATTAAGAGGCTCAATCCATAAGCTGATTTAAACAACTGCAATATGGGCATAGTATTAATACCATTCAACATCAGATTTTCCAGAAATGAACAAGAACTAAAAGCTTAATTCGGTTTCTTTGGAACTCTGCATTCTCTTCACAATGCTTCAACATTTAAGCATAGGAACACACTATGGACCACAGGTCTCACTTCTCTGTGTCTACAAGCTGCTGTTTCCCCCAGCATGTACCCACTCATGCACGGTTATCACTTGAAAAGGGAGCAAACCCCATGCTGTAATGTGTACAACAGCACTCAGTTTGCCAGTACTACCATAGAACGTCTGAACAGAGCAGGCTCTCAGGCCCAAGCATCAGTGTCTGGATCAAGAAGAGACATATCCTGTGGCTGCCCAAATCTTCCTGCAGGCATCACAGAAAGTGAGACCAGTCTACAAGCCATTGCTGGCAAAAACATCCAGGAACACCAGAGCCATTTGTAGAACCTGGATCAGGTTCTGAAATGTCCATAAACAACAACAAAATCCATCTAACTATGTAGTTGCTGTGAATAATCTGACAGCAGCAGAGATTTGACAGGTATTTGTGGTCTCACCCGGTTCAAATATAGGACCAACCAGGCACAGGATCCTCTCATGGCATCAGAGCCTCAGCGCTGCAAGTTTGGCAGCTAAAGGACTCCAGCCAAGCAGAATAACCAGATTAAAGGACTCTAAAAGAGCACTGCCATGAAAGGGGCTATGTAGCAGGGCTGCAGGAATCACATCTCTGCGACTCTGGAGCAACTCCTTAGGTCCCTTCACCTCAGCCTGTCACAGTGCAAAACACACTCAGCATTTAGACAGCTATTTGTAACCTCATGCTTACAAAGGGCTGAGCCTGAAGATGAGCCCCAGCTCCTGAGCTCAGTCAAACCCCATTCTGGGAGGGACAGAAAGATGCTTCTGAAGAGCTCACCTTCACAAGCCTCCTGCCGTGCCAGTGGCACATCCCTGCTCCACACACAGAGCTCGGGTCACCCAGGGAAGCCCTGCATGCAGAAACAGGAGAAAGAAAGGTTCTGATCCTAAAACAATGAGCACACAAAGCAGCCCAAACAGGCCAGCACTGCAGAGGTCAGTACCACAGCGGGGGGAGCTTGGTTTCAGCTGATGTTTGTAAGAGAGAGTAATCCAAACATGCATGAAGGTCATGGCAGCGACCCCGCTCCTTCACTACACCCCAAATACTTCACCCTGAATTTTGGTGCCATCAACTACTGGACCTTAAAAACGAATGAAACCAAGCCCTTCAGGGGACAGTGAGAACAGCTGAAATCAAACACTGCTCTTCAGTCCTCAGTGAAGTCAGTGGGGATTTTCCCATTTCCCACTGATGCTTCTGTGCTCACCTCATAGGTCCAGAGAGTCCCTTCAGATTCACCAGCAATTCAACCCACGGGCAGTCCTGGGACTGGTGAAAAACAGGTTGCTGAGAGCCACATTTCCCTTCAGCCAGGCAAAACCTGGGAATTCTGAGAACTGAGCTTAGCTGACTGGAAATGTGTCTGAGCAGGGACCAAACAGCTCCAACAAATCTGATCTTTCTTCTGTACAGGGAAGAGCAAACAGGCTTTGGGCCCAAAATGCACTGGTGGCCCAAATCCCAGCCTTTCCTTTTCTTTCCCCAGGCCTCTGCTGAGTGATTTAAGTACCAGGCTCTTGGCTTCTCTAGGTGCTCCATTTTGCACAAATAATGACAAATGTTCAGGGCTCATAGGCTGGAGTAATGTTTTGGGAATATGCAAGATTTGTACAGGAAGAAAAACCCCATTTTCTGTCTTGTTCCATTCATGATTACATTCAAATCTGTGGCAAAACCAGAAGTCAACCCAGGAAGATCTGATGGCATTTGTGCTACCTGAATCACTCCACAGATGTTATGGCCAGTGCAGATGAACTGGTTTTGCTGGAAGCCCTCACAGCTAGAAGACTTCTAAAACACCTCTTCCTTTCACCCATTGCAGCATCCTGCACACATTACTTCCAGCTTAGCTTCAACTTCTTCCTTTTCTCAAAGCATTTCAGCCAAGCAGGGGTTCGTGTGGCTTCTGTGGACAGCAATGGGTTTATTTTTGGGAGGGGTGTATACCCTCACTGGTTACAGTTTGTGCCAATAGCTAATGTGATGGCTTGTTGACTGCTGATATTCATACCCGTATCTTTGACAGGCAAGGCGCCCACTCACCAGCTGCTCAGCCTGTTTGATTAGGTTACAGACATGGTGCAGGGAAAACTGCAGGAGATGAGGTGGAAGTGAAGCCATTTTGTGTGTATACGCAGGCGTGCACTTGTAGGACCAGAACGCATCCCTCCTCATCACCAGCTCTTCCTATAACCTTAGCAGCGTGTATGTGTGCACACCAGCACCAACCCCTGTGTAGGGTGAAGCAGTAAAGATATCATTTCAAACCTGGCGTGATTTCAAGATCAATAGAAACCCACAGACAAATGTCAGAACATTTGCCCTAACACTCCATAAACACAGAGCTCCAGGCTTAAACAAAGATGTGCATTTTAAGGCATACACTTGGTTTAGACTTTAAGTCTGAGAAGCCTGAAGTCCTCTTCCCAGCTATGGAGCACACCACTGGTCTGGGCTCAGCTTGTGCCCCTTACATTTACCCCACATGGAGGGGATTTGGTGTCTGTCAGGAACAGTGATGTGGCCATGTTGTAGCTATCTCCTCTTGTGCATCCCCCTGACAGCAGGAGCTGGTGATGATGGGGTGTCAGAAAGAACCCCGTGGGAGCTGCTCCTCCTGCTGAGGAACCAGGAGGCTGGTGGAGAACTGTGCTGCTGCCTGAGAAGCCCTGTCCTCTCCAACAGTCCCTGTGGAGCCAGCAGGCACAGTCAGCTCCAGAGGCCCTCATGGACTTGCCAAAGAGGGAGGTTAGACTTTGTTTCTCCTGCTGAAGAGACAGGAGACTGCAGGAGAAGGAACCATAGGAATACTTTTAGGATTCTTCAGAGACTCAATGTTCTCTTCCCAAATGGGGATACCCTGATGGCATTCTACAGCAAAGAAAGATGTGGGTAAAGCCCTCTACTCTGCTCTGCTACACCTCACCTGGAGCATTGTTGTACACTTCTGGTGTCCTCAGCATAAAAAGGACATGGAACTGTTGGAACAAGTCCAGAGGAGGCCACAAGGATGATCAGGGGAATGGAGCATCTCCCATGCGAAGACAGGCTGAGAGAGTTGGGGCTGTTCAGCCTGGAGAAGAGAAGGCTGCGTGGAGACCTCATAGCAGCCTTCCAGTATCTGAAGGGGGCCTATAGGGATGCTGGGGAGGGACTCTTCATTAGGGACTGTAGTGACAGGACAAGGGGTAACGGGTTCAAACCTCCCAAAACAGGGGAGGTTTAGATTGGATCTAAGGAAGAAATTCTTTCCTGTGAGTGTGGTGAGGCGCTGGAATGGGTTGCCCAAGGAAGTTGTGAGTGCTCCATCCCTGGCAGTGTTCAAGGCCAGGTTGGATGAAGCCTTGTGTGACATGGTTTAGTGTGAGATGTCCCTGCCCATGGCAGGGGGGTTGAAACTGGATGATCTGAAGGTCCTTCCCAACCCAAACTATTCTATGATTCTATGATTTTCACTGTAGCCTTAAATGTAGTGCAGGGACTTCACACCTTTTGATCAAACATTGTCTCTGCTCTGCTGACCTCTTCCTCTCCCCCAGATCAGGCTTTACTTCCTTCCTTAATGCAACCTCTCCTCTACTGTTACAAAAATCACTTTGTTGCAGCAGATGCTTCCCACTGAAACAGCCTCCCTAGCTGCACCTTGGGGTACATCCCACAGCCTATTCTCTGCATAACCTGACCTCCCAAGAGAAATGGGTGAAGAGTCAGTGACGAGGTGCTGACACCCTAGGAATCATTATTCCTCTTCTTCCCACTAGGAACAATTTTAGGGCATTAGGGCAATTTTATAAACCTGGAGGTCTTTCCACCCAGAAACTTTCAAATACCCCAATACACATAATACAGATATTTCCACTAACTGCAGCTCCAGGGTAAATAAGAGATCAGCACCTCCATTTCATAATGCAGCACAAACCAGAATGAACAGGACACAAAGACTGAATGAGAGAGTGGAATTATTTCATCTCGTATCCCAGCCAGAGCCCTGAGCCCCAAATGGCTTCATGCTCTCGCACTTCTTTGCCAGTAAGGCTTCACACAATGAAATTCTTGCAGCTTCCTGTGTTAATCCATTAATACCTATGAGAGCAGGCTGAAATCCCTACTCTGGTTATCATTCTGAAACCAGAATGCCCAATAAACACTGCCCCATAAGCTCTGTTCTTCACTCTTCATTTTACTGAGGAGAAAGTGAATTGCTTATTTTAGCAAGCTATGTCTGCCAGTGCTGGGAGAACACAAGAACAGATTAGACCCATGGTCCTTCTATCCCAGGATGTTACCTCTGGTGATGGGCAGCAGTTTGCATCCACTGCACTTACAGTGACTGCACTCTTCCTGCATCTGACAATTCATAGTGTAGACAGCCAGAGCCATCATGTTTCCTATCCAGAATCTGTTGTGAACTCATCTCATCCTTTTCAACCCGCTTATGCTTTTACCCTCCACAGCATCCTGTGGTAATGAGCATTCCAATTTAATTAGCAGACATGATAGGAAACATATCTGACTCTATTCAGGTGCTTAAGCCAGTCTTTCCCAAACAGTGAATCAGCTGCCTGTCCAAGGATGCAAAAGGGATGCAGGACACATGAGAGAAGCCAGGAAATTGTTTCAGGTCTTACTGGAACACGTTCACTGCACACGAAGAGGGAGAGACTGAGAGAAGGGAGAAAGGAATAAGAACAAAGTAGCTTCCCAACTTGAATCCAGAGATTGCACTGAGAATAAATGAGAATAAGAGAAACACCCATACTTCTAACAGCAAAAACTGTCCTGATGCTTAAGTCAAGTCTCCTGTCATGGCCACTGTGACCATAACACTATAAAAACCCTAATGTACTCTTAAAAAATTAGAAAATGGAGAAATAAGGACTGAGGTCTACCTGCCACTCATACACATAGAGAAATATACTTGGTTTCTCCAGTTCCTCACCTTCACAGCCATCATCTCATAGAAAACATGGTAAAGATGCCATATCTATAAACACACTTCATTCTAAGGACTCCTCATTGCTTTCCAGGCCAGGAAACCCCAGGAAGAGCAGAGGGTTTACATTGAATGACTCCACAACACAGCGTCGTCTTCTTACCATGATGATAAACCTGCCCAGATCTACTCGGGGGATCTGATCCTTGTGCAGCAGAAGGGGATCGACCCCAGCTCTCCTCATTTCAACCCTGGATGCCAGCACTTTTCTTGCTTCCCCAAGAGGGAACTTAACCTAACTTACCCTGAAAACACACTGAAGTGTAATAGCTCAGACAGCTGAAAGGGATAAAACCCCTACTCTTCCAGTGACTGCAGTCTCCCCCATACAGAGACAACTCCATCTTCCTATGGCTTTTAAGTGCACCGGGCCTGGACAATCAAGAGAGGACCTGACTGGCAAGGTGCTCTGTTGCAGTGATTTGTGCTTACTGGCAGGAAAACCAAATGAGAAGAGCCTCTGCCATGTTCTGACTTCGTCCTAGAGACTCAGCTAGCTAAAAAGAAACCTACAGTTGTTTCAAAGCCACTGACTTGCTCTGGTACTTCTTGATCTGAATCACAAGCTGGGTGCGGATCCCTTCTGCAGATACATGTACCAGCACCACATTGCTATCCAAGATTTTGGGCTCAGAAACTTCCAGGAATCACTTGCCAGCTTGCATTTTTCCCTAAACTGGATATTGTAAGAACTACCAACAAGACACTGGCAGCATCCCGCCTCTCCTAGACAGGCAGTACACCTCGTTCCCAGCTCTCACAGTAAGCGGGATATTTAAAAGTGCCCAAATGCAGCTTTGACATGAGCCTGCTCACCTCTGTGCCAGACTATCAGCCCTAGCAACTGTAAAACTCTGCTCACTTGTAATACTTGCATCTAGGCACTCACTTCATCCAGGTTCCTCTGATGACAAAGCTAAAACCCCGTGGTAAATCCAGCCCTGAGTTTTTGATGCTTGAATCCTGCCCAACTTAGTGATCCTTGCTGATCATGCCATTATAAACATCTTATCCTTCAGGCTGGCTTTTCTCTGCTCCCTCCTGTTTTCCTCTCTCTCTCTCTCTAGCCAGAAATGATTTACATGTTTGTTTACTCTGAGCTACATTCATCTGAGTCATTCAGCAACCCTCTACCCACAATCACATTACAGCAAAGTTTGAACTGGAGTCTTGGTGAGTGAGTATCGTGCTGTTGTGAACATGAGAACATGGGGCTAAATTCTGGGCCATATTCTGCCACTGGCTTTCCAGCAGAATTGACCTTTGGTATGAACATGTCAAAACTCAAGAGCATCGTAGTCCCCTGTGTTCTACATTACCTCCTGGAGCAGGAGAAACTCCAGGCAAAGGAATTACTCTTTATTTACACCAGTGTAACAATTAGCAGGATTTGGCTCATTTTGTACAAATTATACTACTGTACTTGTAGGAATAATCTTTTCTGTTTCAAACTAATTTTAGCCCCTCTTGAGTGGTGATTATCGAGCTCTCCCATCTGTTGTACCAAAAAAACTTTATTTGCACACAGCTTTTGTGAATTTTCTCCTCTGAGGTATGCTTCCAAGAACTGTATCCCTCAAAAACCAACGTAATCACATTATCAGCAAGACTCATAACGCAGCTGACAGTACCTTCTCTATTAAATCCACCCCATGACAAGGCCTCGGAATTGACATTCTAAGAATTTTTTAAGGTGGTCTGAAAGCAGATCTCTGCAAAAAGGGAGTTAATCAAAGAATTTTGGGTCTTGCCGTTACCTCAGATGTGATTCCGAGCAGAAGCTATTCAGGGATCCTACCAAAGCAGGTGGTGGTTAAGAAAAATAACAATGCTTTGAAAAAATATATATTACAAAACCAGCGAGATTTCAATCTCTTAGAATGAAAGCAATGCACATCAAAATAGAACGGATTCCTTCAGAATGCCAGTGATAAAAATAAGGAATTCTGTTCATGTTGTATACACTTGGGAGATAAATTAAAGCTCATCAGAGGTTAGTCACAAGCTCAAGTGCTTTTCCATCTAGTTTCTTTCCACAGCTTAAAAAATAATAAAATAAAATAAGCCAGCATCTTGACCTTTTTCTTTACTTCTAACACTAGAAATGTGCCCTGTCAGTGTCCGAGACATTGTTCTTGCCTAGGAAGACTTGTTCCTAGCCAACAGCACATTGATCACTGCTGTAGCTCTAAATAAAAGCACAACCAGATGGAACAGTAAAGCCACACCACGGAGACCAGTGGACTCACAGTGGGCAAGGCTGATGTCAGGGTAAGCTCTTTCATGTCTTCATAACCACTTGCAGCTTAAACCTTCTAGGACAGAGGTGTTTCTTCAGCTGGTAATTACTGCCAAGCTAGATGCGGAGAAACTGGGGGTGAATATTCAAGGACAGAACAACGAATGGCACATCTGATGACACCCAAATGTTATATATTGTTTTCCTTTTCCTCAGAAATGACACTAGATCTCTTTACTCAAGATTACAGTTCCTCTAGCCTGCTTTGGACCTGTCTGCAAAGACATTTGGCTACAGCTTCAATAAGGTGCCTAAAGACACTGCTTTAAGGTCTGAAAAGCATTTTTAAAACAGCAATAGAGTAATCTGCATTTACACAGTACCTCCCTGGCTGAGAAGTGTTTTCAAGGGCTCCTGAGTAGCTGCACACAGCCCTGAGAAGCAGCAACACAGGATAAGCCATATTTGACGGAGAAGGCAAGCAACACTGAAGAAGACTGAGAGATCTGCCCAGGATTAGGCAGGATGTCGACAGAAGTAAATAACCCCCCTTGGTGGTTCCCCCATGGGGACAGGCACAGACACACACACACACAGACACAGACACCGCAACCACATGACCATCCTCGTCCCAAAAATCTTCTCCCTCCATCTCCTCTTGCATTCCGCACAGGGCGCTGCATTACATAAGCTTGCTTGCAAGGAGGTGCACCCGGTACAAAACTTACATCTGACCAGCAGGAAGACGAGATATATTTCATTACACAGTGGAAAAGTTAAGGGGAAGCGATCAAACGGGCTGGAAGTTCAAAGCAACACAGCTCCCGTGCAGCAGCAGCGAGACTTCATACACGCCCGTTCACCCATGTTACCTAGGGCATGTGGGATTTAATGGAAGACTCTCACATTACCATATTCATAACCGTGACTAACAAATCTGTTGTCAGTGCCACCAAAAATATCACACAAAGCAGAATGTTTTTGTACCAAAGAGACCACTGAAGTCACGGTTCCATAGTAAACAAATGAACTTACGGAGAGTCTCGAGAATCAGCCCTGACTTTTCTTTGTAGGCTGCAGAATTCGATAAACTATAAACTGCCAGATGCTCGAGCCCGTGGACTGAAGGGACGATAAATGAGGCATTTCTTCTGCGAGCATCACAGCAGAGAACACCCTCTGCGACATCAGTGTTACCTTTCCCACCCTGAGGGCTCCTGGGTCAGCGGAGAACTCACAGCCAAGTCAAAGGATGCCGTGATTAACAACAATTTGCATTCGACTCTAATCCGTAAGCAGGAGGATGCAGGTGGCTGAAACGGGGCGCGCTGTCATTTAGCGCAAGGACACGGCAAATTCAGCCCCGTCCCTTGGGCTTCGAGTCCCAGTGGGGCCGGCAACTCCCCACCGCCCGCCCCAGCCCCGCGGCACCGACAACTTCAGCAGGAGAAACCCCCCGCACCGGGGCAAACGGGAGCCGGTGCCCCGGCTGAAGCCAAGCACAGGCTCCGCCACACGCGGCCGGTGCGGGGGGAGAGGACACGAAGGGCCCACGGGGCCAAGTTCGGTCACTGCCCTAGGGCCCCGCCGCCGCCGCGGCCCGTTCCCCACGCAAGGTGCGCGCCCGCCGCGGCCCCGCTCACCTCCGCGCCGCTCCGTCAGGCTCTACATGCCGGGGTGCCCGCGGGCCCGGGCCGCGGGGCCGTGCCGCTCATTTGTAATCCGCTCCTTGCCCAGCGCCGCGGGGGGCGGGAGCCCCCATTGCCGCCCCGCCCGCGCTGCCCAGCCCGACCGCGCTACGCCGCTGCCGGCGGCCGGCGACAAGCAGGGCAAGGCGGGAGCGGCATCGCGCTCCTCTCCCCGGCAGCGGGCGGGAGCCGGGTCCCGGCGGTGCTTCCCGGCAGCCGCCTCCTCCCACCGCCCCTCGGCGGGAGCAGGGGCCGAGCCGGAGCGGAGCGGAGCGGGCAGGGACGCACAGCGCCCCTCGCACTCCTTCAGCGGCACACGCCGCCCCTCACACACACACACACACGAACACCCACACTCGGGTACACCCGCCCCTCACACACACACACGGGTACCGCCTCCTCTCCCGCACTCGCACACACATGCACCATCCCCTCACGCACAAACACACCCGCGCTCACAAACACACAGCGGTACAGGCGCCCCTAACACACACACACACACACCCCAAGTTAAAGCAGCACTAAGAGAGAAGAGCACTAATGAGAGAGATCACACCCATCTCCCCACACACCCACCCGTCTCCGCGCTCACTGTCCTGGTTTTGGCTGGGATAGAGTTAATTTTGTTTCTGGTACAGTGCTGTGGTTTGGATTTTGTATGAGAATGATGTTGATAGCACAGCGATGTTTTAGGTGTTGCTACTCCAAGATAAGGACTTTCCAGCCCTTCATGCTCTGCTAGTGAGGATGGGCACAAGAAGCAGGGAGGGAGCAGAGACAGGACACCTGACCTGAGCTATCCAAAGGGATATTCCATACCGAAGGACATCAGGCTTGGCCAGGAGAGTCCAATCGCTGCCTGGGGATGGGCCAATTGTTGGTCGTGGTGAGCAATTGTTCTATGGCTCACTTGGCTTCCTGGGCCTGTGGCAGGGAGGCTGAAGGTGGAAGCTGAATCCTGCATCCCCTGCATCCTGGCCACTCCTGGGCTGGTGAGAGCCATTGGAGCCCTGCAGCCCAGCCTGAGCCCCTGACACTGGACAATCCTAACTGCCTGCCTCCACTGCATCCAGCCAATCTCCCTGCAGGGCCATTAACACCTGTCAGCCCACCACTGGGTGATACCAAGTTCAGTGGTCAGCTCGTTCCAGCCATCTGAGGGCTCTGAAGTTTGTATGTCCTCCTCATTTCCCAGACCTTATGACACATGGGTGCCTAAATCCTTTAGACAACTGGGAAAATCTCATAACTCATTTACTGACAGACTAAATCCAGGGAAAAGCAGTTTTTACCTTTTCCCTCACCAGGAAAGCTTCCCTCTGGTCAGCAGGAGGAGCTTTTTCTGTCTTTCCCTCCTTCCCTTCCCCACTGACATCCCTTTCCAGGCCAGTGACTGGTTACACTGACGTTCTCTCCCCCTCTTCCCTCATTTTCAAGCCAAACATACCATTTAATTTATGCCAGAAGAGAGGAGCTCCAATAGAGGCATTTGTGCCAATCTTGCCTTCTCCATCATGCTGCAACATTGCCTATGGCCAGACCTGTTTGTTGTGAGGAGGATTGGACCATCCTGACAGCACCCATGCGGGAGCAGGTTGATTTTCTTACTCTGCTCCCCCATGCTAATCCTCTGTAGTGCTGTCACGGGCACAAAATCCCAGCGTGAAAGTGTTTTTCCTTTGTAAGCACTCTAATTGTTACAATGAGCTTTTCTGACTGCTTTGCTTTTAAAACCGAGACTTGACACTCAATAGGAATTTGTCATTGGCCTTATAGACAGATCAAACCTGTGTCCTGCCCTCTTTAATCATCAAAGTTGTCACCATTCTCCCCTAAATTTTGCTGGGATATTGTTAGAAGATGAATAATGCATACTAACACTCTGAACTTGCTGCGCTCCTCTGGCACTTTTCAGAAGAAAGCACTTTACTAGCTACAGCCTGTGCACAGGGACCACTTTATCTGTCACAGAGATGCACCCACCTATAAGGTGAAATGCAACAGTGGCTTTAATGGGGCACAAAACCATTACGCAGACAGTAACAGGCTCTGCAGCTCCAAGTGCCATAGCCTGCTGGCAGCCACACTAGGAATGCACAAGCTAAATTGGTCAGAGCATCAGGACAAGCACTTCTTCTCCAGCAAAACAGTACTAGAGTCGACTCAATATTTTATCACTGCAAGTGTTTAGCAGCCCTCCTTGTCCTCTGAGGTACTGAGTAGCGCCGAGTAAATGATTCAGAGCAAATCATTTATTCAAAACTTCTGCCCACAGTTTATGTCAGTCCAAGAACACAAAATTGTGTTCTTCCTGCTCAGATTCAGTCAACCCATGCTTTTGAGTTTGCCTGGGCTTTAAATCCAAGGGCTAGCATAAGTGACACGTTGCTGCAGGGGTTTTGATGTACCGTATATACGTGTATGTGCTGAGTGGGTGCAGTCGGCTTTGTAAATGACATCTATTTGTCCCTGTTCCACTGGGATGAGCTGAATTGACTGCCACAGAACAGCCTGGAGCCCAAGGAGAGAGTCCCCTTAGCAGCCATGATTAGGTTCAGATTAGTGACAGAAAATAGTTTTAGTGAGAAAGAAATGAATAATTAGCAACCATGAAGCAAAAGCCTCAGGTCGTTGTAAAGTGACAACATAGACCAGGGCTTCTCGAGCTACCTCTTCTGGTAGGTTTACTTAATTTCCTTTTGTATATTCTCCATAGGATTTTTCTTCTTCTGTATTTTACTGCAGCCCCTGGTCCTTGGTTCTGCCCAGCCAGGGTGCTTTATAGGTGACCACAGTCTGGAAGAGCAAAGGATTGATTTTTGTGCATATGGAAGGGTGCAATGCCACCCAAGGGACAACAGGAAAAGCTGGTGGCAGGGAAAGAGGGCATGGCTGCAGCAAGGCTGGGCAGGGTGCTGGGCAGAAGGGAGCTTCACCCAAAAAGCAATGCAAAACACCCCTGAAAATCCCATACATGCAAGTGGTGTTATTTCTGAAGAGCAATACTAACCCAAACTCCGTTTAACAAGTGTATATGTGTATATCCATCCCACTTGGGAAGCTGTTCCTCTGGAGCCACCTAAACTAAACTGAAGCATAAAGGTCCAGGTTCCTAACTACACCAAGCTCCAACAGTGCGTGGTGGTACTGCTGTCAATCAGAATCAGGCCAACTAATTTTGTCTCACAAAAGCTGTGACATGGTACTAGTCATCTTCAGAACAAAACCAAGTAAAACGGGCAAGACTGTTTATTTGCCATTTCTCCATCATAAAGTTAAGCATCTAAGCCCTAAAAACAGAGCAATTATTCTTAGAAACAAAGCCTGTGGAAAATGCCTTTTATCTCACTGGAAAATTGTGTATTCCTGCATTGTGCAGAATGGGAGATTTTGCATATTTTAATTAGATCAGTTGAAAAGTTGGGGAAAAGGGAACCTGCTTTGTTGTCAGGCTCCTTAGTGAAGAAAAGTTATGGAAGTTCGGGAGCTTGGAGAGAGCTTTAAATCTCCATAGCTAAAAATAATTCATTCCCTAAGAAAATGCCACAGATTTTTTTTTCTCATTTTTTTATCGCTGACTTCAGGTCATCCGAACATGGAAATCAAACTGGGAAACTGGAAATCTTTTTCATTTTAACTTTCTGCACTTCAAAACCTCCTCGCTGTGAACCGGGCAGTGGGTAGTCCCTGCGGGGCTGCCATTTTACTTGTATTTGCAAGAAGTAGTGCAGCTTGATGAAATACAGCTTGACAAGAGGTTCGGGGCTACAGCTGGTGATGCAGACATGGGCAAGAGATTTCTGTGCCTCCTCTTTGGTAGTTTTCATTTTTCCCTGGATTACCTTTATTATCATTATTTCAGATTCCATCTTTTTTGCTCCAATGAACGCACACTGAACAAGCACTCCAGGGCAGCTGCTTCACTGGTGCATGGTTATCACAGTTTGGTTTGGGTTAGTGGCAGAGCACTGATTTACATCAGGGAACGTCAAGTGTTTGAGGCCAGGTTGGACGGGGCTTGGAGCAACCTGGTCTAGTGGAAGGTGGCCTTGCCTGTGGCAGGGGATTGGAACTGGATGAGCTTTATAAGAGTCTATGATCAGACCCCAGAATCTGCTGCTTCCACTAAGCTGCATGGAAAAATGACTTTAATTTCTGTTGTCACCATATCCCTTCCATCCTGCAATGGATGTGTTAGCCCAAGGGCAGTTTGAATCCATTTACTTGTTAAGCTAACGGTCCTTTTTTCCCTTTTGTAATACATAATTTACATTGTTGTTTCCTGCTTGCAGACAGACACACCGCCGGTCTGTTCGGCTGCTCGCGTCAGGATGAGTATTTTCTGGCAAGGCTGACACTGAGCTGTAGGACAGGTGGAAAGACCAAGACTACCCCTCAGAAAGACAGCCTTCAAACAAGTTATTCCCTTCCTTCATTTTACTCCAGTCCTTCAGCACGAAGCAAGCCAGCTGAGTCTGTTACATGAGTGCATTGTTTCATGACTGCTGCTACCTGCAGGAGCCGGGAAAGAGATGGATGACTGCAAGCAGCAGCCACAGTGCTGTTTAATAGATTAAACTTATTAACTTAATGCCATTTGCTCCTTTTGCTCCCTGCAAACACAGCTTTAATGTATTTGCTGAGCCCTCCTCATGCTCCCCATATATGTGGCTTGTGCGTGCAGCTCTGCAGGGCACGCTGGCCCCATCACGACTTCCCTGCACCCGCTAGCAGAGCTCATGCACCTGATAGTCTGTTCTCAGAAATACCCTGGCAATTCTCCCCGCAGACATGGGTGTGGGGTTTAGTCCATACTCGATCTGCCAGAAAGGAAGCAAAGGTCTTGACATGGCAATAAATATCATGGGAAGAGTGTGGTGTAACCGCACACAGCCCTGGGGAATTGCACAGGGCTCAGCAGCCAGGGGCACTCAAGCGTGTTCTGCTATTTGCAGGCATTTGTATGAGACCGAAGCAGTTTAATTTCTATCTGCCCACAATTCACCTCTAATTTTAGCCTTTAGGATGAATACCTCTGAAACTGCCTTTATGCCCCTTTGCTCTGGTTTGGATATCTGTCTTCAAACCTCATCTTTTCCTTAGTATGCAATTCTCAATTCTTTAAGAAGGAGAGGTTTAAAAATAAAGACTTACTCCTAAGTTAGCTGCATGGTTTATGTTATATTAAGTGACTGAAACTATTTTACATGCCATCATTGCCTCACATTAGTATTATCACAACGTCTTGTCCTTGGTTCATAAGCTTCCTTTCCCCAGCACACTGAGCCACCCTCCATTTCAAGAAAATCACTGAGTCTCTAGATAAAACTGGAAACTTCCTGGCAAAGTCATTTTCCAGCTGGGCAAAAGCAAGTGCTGTCGAATGCTTGCTTGAGAGGGCAGTGGGAAGGGGCTGCTGTCAGTGACACCTGCATCAGCTGCAGCGTATTTCTCCTGGCATCATATTCCCCATCCACAGCCTCAGGGTAGGACCATAGAGAAAGGAGTATGAGGATTTGGGATGCCTGCTGTGCCAAGGCAGAGGGGGATCACTTCTGCACTGGACAGTTTGTGCCCAGTGCTTTAGAACAGAAGAGCTGTTTGTAAAATCCACAGCTGGCTCCAGTTCAGAGCCTCAGCACTGTCAAAGCAAAGATATTTTGAAGGGGGTCAGCTATTGGGGGTGGCTGCCAACTGGTGCAGATTTGAGAGTTCAGCCAGCTCTCCTCTTCCCAGACAGTATCTCAAAATGCCATTGAACCACTTAGCTATATACTGTACCTGTCCCTATATAAATTGGTCTCTGGGGAGCTTACCAGCAAATTGATGCAGCATACCCTTGCCTGTGTGTCTGTGTTTAATTAGGATTTACATACTGGGGACATCAAATCCAGTGCCCTATCCTTGTCAGGGCTGTGTTCGAGCTGAGTGAGTGAAAAAAGGCAGGAAACCACATTGTGGATGCAAGTGGAATAAACAGCCTGGAGAAAAGGCATCTTCCAATTTCTGCTGGCAATCGGCTTCTGTGCTGAAGCAGGAGGGATTATATCCCTTTGAGAAATATTAACTTCCTCTGTCTGATACAGTGGAGGAAACTCTCACTGTACAGATAATTCTCACTATGTGCCATCTTTGGTGCTATTTATCCGCTGTGCATCTCTCAGACTAATTACAGACAGTGGCTTTTTTTGCATGCAGTGTTTTGCTGGTTTGATCATTGCATCTTCGGGTTTACATTCTATGAAAATCACGGGCTCAGGAAAATCCACAAATGCACAATATGCAGTATATATGGTTGATGACTGTCTGTCCTCCTTTCTGTGCATCTGTGTAACACCTTCCCAAACTGAATCATTCCCACCTTTTCTCTCTCCCCCTCTGTAAGAACATGTGCTTTAATTCAGGACTTCTCATTTCTTCAACCCTCAAGTCTTTTGAACTGAAGCAGGAGAGTGGTTGTCCAGGGTGTACCCCAGCATTAGTCACCTACAGCCAGACTCTGATTTCATCTATATGCAGGCTGAGCCTAAGCAAAATATTGATTCCAGTGGTGTTTCTCATTATTTATGTTTATGTAACAAAATTGTCTCTGGTACACATATCCCATTTCTCTTCTGTTTAATGGAAACAGGGTTCTTCCAGTGGGAATAGTTTTGTTTGGCTTTTAAACTGGCTGCACTGGAGACAACAGGAGAGGTCAGAAAATATATAGTGGGATTGAGTTCACCAAATAAGACCTGCGACTTTGCGTAGTTCAGACTACAAATTGTTCTTTGGGAACAGGAACTGCTCGCATTTCTGTTGCAAACTTTTACTAAAGGAGTGTGTTAATTCACCTTCCTACACCGTATGTGGTTATTAATGAGCTCAGAGTTGGAGCCACAATGGAGGGGTAATAAGTTGATGATCACTTGTATCACTTTCATCACAAAACTGCCAGTGTCATGGGATTTAGTACTGCATTTGAGGACAAAAAGAACGATTCTTTATGTATCAGCATCTGTCTGCAATTTCAAACCATGGCAGTAACATAGATCCTTTAGTAGGAGCCTTTAAAATAAATTATCTCGCTGTGCAAAGCCTCTGCTACCTTGCCCTCACTATTGCTGTGCATTATCTTTTACTGTCTTCTTTCCTTTTTATCACCCCATTTTTATTTACAATACAGCCCCTAATTTAGTAGTGCTGACACAGTTACATTTGCAGTAATAGCATAATTACCATATATTCATGAATAGGGTGGTTAGGGATAGTAGCTACAAACATGACAGATTCATTTGCATTATTATCATTAGCATGCTGCACAAATGAGTTTATGTTTGTGAAGTAAGCGTTTAATGGGGCTGTATTGCTTCCATAAGAATCCAAGTCTGGAGGAGAACAGCGAGCTGCTACTGACACTATACCGGTCTGAAACTTCCAAATTGCATTAGGATCGTGCTGACAGATGGTATGCAGTGCCTTTTTCCAACTCAGCAGAAAATGGAGAAATATAATAAAGAGACTACAGAGATTAGAGTCTTTATCAATGGGACTTGAAATCTAGTGCACCATATGCTTGGTATAAAAAGAAACATTTATCTGGAAAAATTAAAGCACAGCATAGACTGAATTTATCTGTTATTCTTCGTAGGATAGGTTTTAATCCATAATTTTAAGCATAAATGTAATTGCAGTGAGTAATAACTTGATGCCCTGACATCTGCCTTGCTCCCCTTAGTAGCGAGGGCTTCCTCACCGCTCTCAGAACCAAACTCTCTGTACACAAAGGTGATTTTGCCAGCAGCAGACGGGCTGGAACCAGCTGGTGCTCCCGGTCCTTCTCTCTACATTGTTTGGGGGTGGCAGACCTGATCCAAAGCCCATAGGAGCAGAGGGATCTCAGCCAGCAGCCGCCTGACCTTGCAGGCGGCTGGTGGAGAGGCCTTTGGCAAAGGCCCAAAATTGTATCTTCAAACATTCACAATCAGTGCTGGTGCTTCTGCAAGGGTTGTTATAGCTGCTTTGTTATTAAATGTTCCTTGGTGGCAACAGATGAGGTGTTCAACAGCCTTCGAAGTGCTTTGCATATTCACACAGTGCTTGAAACCTAAGCTTACCGGTTCTGCTGCTAAATAAACTTCTTTCGGGTAGTACACAGAGATAGCCATCCTTCCTGATAAAATGCTGATCACCAACTCATGTGTATGTGAAATAGAATCATAGAATCATGGAATCGTTAGGGTTGGAAAGGACCTTAAGATCATCCAGTTCCAATCCCCCTGCCATAAGCAGGGACACCTCACACTAAACCATGGCACCCAAGGCTTCATCCAACCTGGCCTTGAACACTGCCAGGGATGGAGCACTCACAACCTCCCTGGCCAACCCATTCCAGTGCCTCACCACCCTCACAGGAAAGAATTTCTTCCTTAGATCCAATCTAAACCTCCCCTGTTTTGGGAGGTTTGAACCCGTTCCCCCTTGTCCTGTCACTGCAGTCCCTAATGAAGAGTCCCTCCCCAGCATCCCTATAGGCCCCCTTCAGATACCGGAAGGCTGCTCTGAGGTCTCCACGCAGCCTTCTCTTCCCCAGGCTGAACAGCCCCAACTCTTTCAGCCTGTCTTCGTATGGGAGATGCTCCAGTCCCTGATCATCCTCGTGGCCTCCTCTGAACTTGTTCCAACAGCTCCATGTCCTTCTTATGTTGAGAACACTGCACACAATACTCCTTTACCTTTTTGTTGCAGAAAAGCATTACCACACATTGTCTGGCCTCAGTGTCCAGTTTCTGGTTTACTCATTAAGGCTGTGAACTGGACAGACAGTTGATGTCAAAGGAACATTTGGAATAATTGCAACATGAACATATCCACACTCTACTGGGACCACCAAGGTGACTCATCAATTGTAGGTTTTATTTAATACAGTTCTGTTTCTTGATTCTCACACAGAACAATGACTGTACCACATGATAAGCTTGTAAAAGCTCCTTCTCCTCATATGGATCCTGCTCCACCGTTGTTAACTGCACGTGTTTCTCTGCACATACTCACAAGAAGAATTGCAGATCTTGACTCACATAGATACTTAGGTGTGTGCCTGATTCTCAGCACATGAAAAGCCCCACTGTAGCCATTGCACTTGCTGAAAATCAGGTTATTTACTGAAGAGCATCCCCCAATCTGGACCAGAATTAAGGTCTGAGGAAGCAGGGAAGCTAAAATGTTGCTTTGATTCCTCTTGAAGCTGTGAACTCTTTTTAGCCATGAGATTAAGGGTGGTTGGGAGACTAATGACATGGAAAGTGATGAGGCTGCTCCCACTGGGGAAAGACACAGATTTCCCAACCTTATTTATGCATTTGCAATGCACGAAACTAATGATTTGAAAATGCTATCTTGTAAATGGTTTTTGCCTTCTTGCACTACCTGTTAGCTAGTTCTTCAGCGTGGACACTAGCCTGAACAAAAGCTCCTTTCACCCACACTTGCAATAGAAAAGAGACATTTGGAATGAGTAGAGAGGCCAGACAGGAGGGA
This sequence comes from Agapornis roseicollis, assembly GCA_002631895.1. Taxonomy (NCBI): domain Eukaryota; kingdom Metazoa; phylum Chordata; class Aves; order Psittaciformes; family Psittacidae; genus Agapornis; species Agapornis roseicollis. The sequence continues at coordinate 34,638 of NDXB01007667.1, read as the reverse complement.
TTACAAAAGGGGCAGTAGGTAGCAACACTTCCATAGGAAATGTTCCCAAACTCCCACGTCTTGGAGCCTCACAGCTTCCCAACCCAGAGATGCTGTCTTGGTATTTAAGATAACTCAATGATATTTCCTTTCTTTAATTTTTACTACTTCTAGCACCTACAGCAAACTGTAGCAAGGAGTTCCATTGCCAATTCCCATGTTCCCTAAAACCTCCAGGTTTTTTATATTTAACTGATCATCTACTTGCTCTCTTCCACTCCCGGAGTCTTGGTTGCCTCCTGCATAGGCAATCCTATGGCCCTGGTTGTTCCTGGATTTAGGATGTGTCAGCAGGATGCACTTGGCAGGGTTACAAAAGTGTTTCGTTGGAATAAGACTTGGTCTCTATGCTCCCAAGCACAAACCCCACTATGTTACTCAGCAGTATATTCACGCTATAAATACACTTCTTTTCACATTAATTCATCCTTATTTACCATAGCAGATAACAGAACTCCAGGCTCAGATTCATGCAGCAATAAAGGAAAGGAAGAAATTTCTCCCAGATTATAAAGATTTGTCATGTTGTCACTATGTTTATTTTCTCCATCCATTTCTCCCCTTTCTGTACATTGCCTTATGCTCTGCAGGGCCCTCAGGGAAGGAAAAGAGGGTATTATTTTGAAAAATATAAGGTTTTTTGATTAAAGGATACAAAATTAATTTGCTTCCCAGACCCTGGGAGCGTATTATTTGACAACTGTCCTCCGCCGAGCAAACAGAGCACACGTGGCTGAATTTATCATGTTCATCACCAGACCCTGGTCTTTTGTCCTTTCTTGCAATTAGAGAATGTGAATTTGCTAAAACGCATGAAACCACAAGTCGCTGTTCTTTTTGCTGCCTCGCACAAGGGTGCAGTAATGATGCATCTACAGCTCTCATTGAGCTGGAAAGGGCAGAGATGCACAGAATTGACCACACTGTAGATGCTGGAGACTGAACCACCTTTACTGGCAAACCCAAGCTTAATCTTAGTGGCAAGGAGCTCACCCTAAGAGCAAGGAGATCAGAGGCTGAAAGAGCCACAGTGGTTTCCTCTGAAAGGAAGATTTTTCCCATTTAAAAGACTGGGAATCACCAAGGTTCAGAGCTACATCTGGATGGACTCCAGAGCACCTCCACTGCTGCCATGCCTTTTGCATCCAGCTGAGGTTATTTTGGATGTTTGATGCTCTCAGAATAGGACACTGCCTGTCCTTTGGGCAGATGTCATTAACAAGATGGGAAACAAAGCTGGAAACGATTTGCTTCTTGGGATATTTGTGCACCAGAAAATGGGGAACAGAAATCTGTCTCATGGCACTGCCCCAGGGAGGTATGTCTACATGGTACTGTCCCGATGGATGCGGATCCATTGGTCCCAGCTGGGACATCCACTTGATGCACAGTAGTAACATTGCCTGTTATATCTCCTTTTTACTATGTGATTTTGAGTGTGACAAGAAAGAACCCAAAAATACTCATATAGTCAGAAATGTCACTATGGAAACAAGGAGAAGAGTTTAGTGTAGTTTGGCCAGTATTGACACAGCTGCTCTAATAAACCCAAAGATGGTGTGACCCTGTGTGTCTGCAGGAGAGCTCCCTGAGGAGCAACCTCACGTCACAGTGGGGTGGGTAAAACCAAACAGCACAGTGCTGCTTTCAAAAGACTTGGGTGTCTGTGCCAGGAAATCCAAACCCCTAAAGCTGCTAAAATATATATGAAATATATATATGGGCCTAACAGTCATTAACAACTTTCCCTGTTCTTACAGTGCCTTGCCATATCTAAAGGACTTTGGGATAGTAGACAGGATGAGACTTGAGCAAGCCAAATGTTTGCAGAGTGAAGACACTATGTTTTGCGTGTCCCAGCCTTTCTAAGGGATCAGATGTGCATTTCTCCAGTGGTGTGTACTTACAAACTAAGATTACATTGTGTTTATATGCACACAGTAGCTAAGGTCTGATTGCTGCAGTCCTGGGCTGACTGTGGTCCTGGGCTCAGGATGGAGAGTGTCACATACTACTGGTAAGCACAAAACCAGCAGTGACACTGGCCACAGCAAACACATTGTGTGTTCAGCACAACCAGTTCCATCAACTCAAGTGAAACTAACGTTATAAAGCCAAGTTTTGCAGGGAGTGGTGAAAATCCTGCTGCTTATGAGCCCTGGGGAGAGCACACCTTCCCTTCTCCCATCTCTCTGGGGCTTATTTCCTTCATTGCCTCAATCCATGCAGAGAGCTTTCACAAAGATGCTGCTGTGACTCTTTTAGCTGCAGATGTATTCTCTGTGGGGTCTTACTCTGCTGTCACTTGACTGAAAGATGAGCACAAGGAGTACAGATTTGAGACTCTGCCTGCAGATTAGCAGGAAGCTTTCCCTGCCAGCACAGACTCTCGTACCTCATGTGGTATAAAACCAATTTAAGTTGAAAATACAATTAGAAGCAGTAAGTGTGTAACACCAGTGCTTTAAATACCTTCCAGAGACATCTGTACCCTGGGAGGTACTCAGTGTGGCATCCAAGTGGATGGTCCCCAAACGGTGAGTGGGAATAGGCCCTCCAGGACCCCCTTTGGGCAATTTTGGCTAGTTATTGCTGCCCCAGGTGGGAAACATGCACAGGGCTCCCACCACATCCCAGACACCCACAGCTTCAGCCAATTTGCCTGCAGCAAACAAAGTAATCAGCCTGATTAGGATGTTTTTGCTGGTTTTGTTTTCTGGAGCCAATTATTGGTGGAGAAGGAAAAGGCAGGATTTAACCATCTGTATTTTGGGCACAACATATCTTCTCTCTCCCAGAATACCAAAGGGGCTTCATGGCCACTAGACCTCCTGTGGATAACCAGGGCCACCACTGCTGCTAAAGAAGCAATTTCAGTAACATTGAGAGTTGTAAGGGAGAGCTTCCAAACACGTGCTCTCACCTTAAGCCTTGAGCAACACTGAACTTATAGCTCAGCCTTTTCACACAAAGCTTCCTCCTGAGCTGTCAATCCACCATGCCTTAAACTGCAAGAGAAAGCAAAAACCTTTAATCTCCCTCAAGCTCAAATCAAGGTTAACCTACAGGGACAATTCTTCTCACTCATCCTCTCGACACAAAAGCAGCTAAGCTGGTGCATGGATGGGAGCAGAATTTGGGGAGGGGAGCACACACACTCCGACCCCTGTGTTCCTTCTATTTTTGGCACGTAGGCTAATTTCCTTAACATGATTAGATGATACTTTCCAATACAACCAGGGATCTGTGACCAGAGGTTAGCATCATTTTAGAAAGACATGATTTCCTCAAAAAAAAAAGGAAATGGGTTTAAAGAGGATTAACTGACCCATCTGAGCTATCAGCTTTGCTTTTTCCTATGTAACTATGCTGTCCTTTACACAACCACATTTCTTAAAATAGGCAGCTTTAAAGAAAATTAATCCCACAAAGTCAAATGCATCTTGATCCTTTCTGGGCTAGTGTCTCTGATCCGATACAATTTTTCCATGCCTATGCTACTCAAAAGCAGTGGAAACAAGCCTTCCTGCAAATCACTGTGATTTCTATTATCTGATTCATTTAGTTCTGTATGCAAAACAAAATGAGGGGAGATCAGGATTTTCTTCTCACTGAGGCAAGTTGATATCAGGACTTCTTAGACTCCAGTACTTCTTACTCTTTTGAAGGCTCTGCCATAGCTGTGGTACTACTGGAAACACACAGGAAAGCAGAAAAGTGAGCTGATATGACCAAGAGCTGTGAACAACGGAGAGAATCTGCCAGGCTCCTCCATGTTAGGAAATGCAAGCATTTTGTCTCAGGCTGCTCTAGTAAACAGAATTTATAATATGTTCCCCAGGAGGGAAAGATGAAATAAGCTCCTGTATATAATATAATTTCTGTGGGAGGAAGCTGTCTGCATCGTTAGCTGTATTGAACATGTTCCCCTTTTCTTGCATTGTGCTCTGCTTTCAAGTCTTAAGTCTCAGAAAGATTCCCCTTAGAGAACATTGAAATTAAAGACTGACTCAAGAATGAATTAATTCTGTTCACTAATTACAATGCTCATGTTACCTGGTCTTTGAGAGCAGTGTGAGGAGCAGCTGCTGCTCTGCCATGGCGAGGTTCTGCTCCCTACAGCCAGGGAAGAGCTGAATGTTTGATTTCAGTGCTTCTTTTGGTCCCCAGCATCTCAGTGAACACGTGAAATGTTTGCTGATGCCAAAGTGGTCCCTGTCCTGGGATAAGCTTGGGCAAACTGCAGGGTCCTGCTGAGCTTTGCCAGGCGGATTTGCTCCCCTAATGTCCCCTAATGCTGTAGAGCCAGGAACACACTGGTGAAGCATGGCCACGTAAAGGCTAGTTTTCAGCATCACTGTGTCTGATTTCAGTTGTGTAATTCATACTAATCCAGCAGCTCTCCAAGTTCCTTTCCAGGCTGGTGGTAACCTGGTAGGATGCTGGGGTGAGAAAGGAGCTTCGGTGTTTGGTGTGACCCCTTCCCACCCTGGCATATCACAGCAGTGAAAGTTGGTGGCCTTCATTTAAGACCCAAATAGTGCTGTCGTAGCTCCACACCCCCAGTAAATATCACCCTTCACAAGTGAGCTGTTTGCCACCCAACAGGGGAAATGACTCCAAATAACAAATCTCTGTGCTTCTCAGTCACCTCTTTGCTTCTGAACAAAACAAATAGGTTATTTGCTTTGTCAACCCTTCACTGGTCAAAAGTCCTTGTTGAACACTGTGATTTGAAGCATCAAGCTGCTGAACTGGGTGGTTGTGGCAGACTGGTTTTCCCATTGGAGTATTGTTTGGCTTCACACACAGTGTGGACCTGGTTTGTAGCCAAGAAGCCATCAGGAAACTGGCACATGATGTGCCCACAGTGTCCCTTGACAACGGGTGTGCTGGGGAGCACTTAGTAAAAGTGGATATGACAATAAGAATAGTCCCGGAGCACATCAGTATTATTCCTCACTAAACCTGACTACTCTTAATTCTGGATGCATTTCTGATGTGTGTGCTCCCAGTTTATCAACTCCTTCATTCAGCATAGGCTACCCTGGACTGGTCCAGGGGTTTCTGTGCTGCTCAGGAGGTGCAGCAGAGCAGAAGGAGAGAAGACATTTGTAACTTGAATGCTCCCTGAAAAGAACAAGGTCTTTTGTAGATTTTGTAGACTTTTGTAGGTTTTTATAGATTCTTTTCATAGATTTTGTAGAGTTGTAGGTCTCTTATCCACAAATCGTCTTTGAATTTCCAAGGCATACGTCTTCTTCCAAAGTGGCACATAAAAGTCCCCAAACCTTAAAGGCTGTATGTCCTGGATTCAGCAGTGGCAGTCATTTTTTCTCCTTCCTAGTAGCTGGTGCAGCGCTGTGGTTTTGACTTTCAGCCTGGGAACAGTGCTGGTAACACCAATGTTTTCAGTTGCTGCTCAGTGATGTTTACTCTGACCAAGGACTTTCTGAATCTAACGCTCTGCAAGGGAGGAGGGGAAGCCAGGAGGAAAGAGAGAGAGGACACCTGACCCAAACTGACTGAAGAGGAATTCCATACCACAGCACGTCATGTTCACTATATAAACTGGGGGCAGTTACCCAGAAGGGCTGCTTGGGTCAGGCTGTATATCGATCGGTGAGTGGTGAGTGGTTGTATTCTCTTCCCTTGTTATTTCCCTTATCATTATTATTATTGGTGGGGACATCAGTGATTTGTGTTATACCTTAGTTACTGGAGTGCTCTTATCTCAACCCGTGGGAGTTACATTCTTTGGATTCTCCTCCCCATCCCTCTGGGAGCTGGGGGGGGGGGAGGGGACTAGGAAGGGCGGGAATGAGAGAGAGAGACTGTATGGTTCTGATTTACGGCTGGGCTTAAACCAGGACACTGTATTAAGCCCATTGACTTTACAGCATATTGGAAAATAATCTGTATTAAACATACATTATTGAAAGAAGTCTCCGAGAGCAAACATTTCAGCTCTGGATGTGCTTGTCAGAAGACAAGCAGACACATAGAGCCCTCATTTTCATAAAAGTACACTTTAAGTGAGTGCCATCTGTATATTTTTTTAGCTTTCAACAAGAAGTTTCACCTCTTTGAAATTAGCTTCACTTTTGACATATAATGATGCAATTGCTCATCACATCTACGATTCTGCATTAGCTGTTGGAATTCAAGTCATTCCCTGCTTCTCTTTGAGTGTCTCTTAATAACAAAGTTCAGTTAAAAAGGAAGTTTGTTTTCATATGCATTTCCCGTGCATGTGTAAGGCCCACAGCCAGCTTCAGAAACTGCCTCCTAATACGAAAGCCCTCACTGATTCACTATAAACTCTACAATATATGGCTGTCATTTTGTGTTTAATGGCAGGTGCTATTAAAGGACATAAGATATGTCAATGTAACCCCCGGAGGTAATGGGAGAGAAGCATCTTGGTGGCAGCACTTTGTGTGCAGCGGGAGAGTGACAAGTGGTGGGTGTTGAGCGCTGGCACGTTCCCCGCTGGCAGGCTCCTTGCCTTGCACAGGGTGGAGAGTTACGGTAAGACTCATGTGGCACCAGCTCTTTACATATAAACTCCAGATTTAGATCCTCATTTTTTGGGGGGTGACCATTTTACCAGGGAAAAGGCAGGGCTCTACTTCTTGTTTAGCAAATATTTCTGATGCTCTCAAATGGGGAGAAGACAGAGGAGGGAAAGGAAATCCCTAACGATACGGGAGTCATCAGTCATTGTTCACACCTAATCAGCCAGGGACATAAAGGAATCATTATCAGATTAGTGCCGTTCCTAGGCTCCAGTGAAGAGATGGTGATAGACATTTTGGTGAAGTCAGACCAAAAGTGATTTTTGCTGTGATCTGGAGAACCTTTCCCTATGTAGTGAATTTGTAATAGAAAAAAAGTTCCAATTGTAGATGCCATCCCTGGATGGCACTCTCTGAATTTCAGCAGATCTGAAATACCCCTGTTCAGCCTAGAGAAGAGAAGGGGAATCTGATCCATATATGTAAGTATCTGAAGGGGTGGTGTCAAGAGGATTGGGCCAGACTCTTCTCAGTGCCAGATGATAGGATGAGGAGCAACGGGTATAAACTAAACCATCAAAAGATCCAGATGAACACGAGGAAGGACTTCTTTATTGTGAGGGTGACTGAGCATTGGAATAGGTTCCCCAGAGAAGTCATAGAGTCTTCTTCCCTGGAGATTCCAGCCAAAATCCAAAACACAGCACTATACAAGCTACTGGGAAGAAAATCAACTCTATCCCAGGCAAAACCAAGACATTCTGGGTTCCTAAGGCTTTGGGCTTAGCAGAGCAGAGGGTGCTGATATCACATGGCTTTCCTAAGTGTAGGATCTTTTGTCTGCAATTGTGTTTCAGACATACTGCGTGGTAGGAAAATTCTCAGTGGTTCTGTGCATCTATACATATATACGTGTATATTTACTCATCCTGTAATTGGTGTTCACCCCTGCTATGAGACTAGAACACAATGTGCATCTAGCTCAAATTTAGGTCCTGGTTTGTGTCCTGGCAGTCTTTGTCATCCCTGGTGTATCCACCAAAGCAGTGTTTGTGCCTTTAGCAATCTTTTGCTACAGCTGGGCTCTCGTTTGTACAGCACATGTAATGTGAGCTACAACTGACAATACTTGATGGCATTAAAAGCATCAAGGCTGTGGAAGCGTAAAAGGAAGGAAAGAAAAAGTTGATTTACTGGTAAAAAGAAAGGATTCCTTTCTGATTAATTTCTATTAAATTGTGGATAATGTCATCAAAGGCAAAATATAAATGGCACCAGGAAGACCAGAAACTCCCCTTAAATGAAGGTTTCGCACCCTTTCAGATGAGAGCAGCTCCCTAACAGCAGCAGGATGTCATCCTGATTCTGTTGTAAGAACAAGTGCAGGGATGCCAGTGTAACTGAGGCATGTGGCATTTCGAGCAGAAAGGTTGTCAGAAGAAGGGGAGCAAAGCTTATAACAGCTAGAAACATGGCTCAGGGCTGGTAGTTGTCCACTTACCTGCTGAGTGTGAGTCCTAGCTCCTGTGTGCAGTTCGAAGTCATAAGAAAGCAGGCTCTAGAGGAGATAAATGAAATTATGGGTTGTTTCTGACATATTACCTCCCTTCGTCTAGAGACAACTGTCTTCCATGGACAGGAATTGTCCCTCTGAAGAGCTTGGGACTCCAGTGGGTCTCTGGGGCATCTGCAGCAAAACCTGCCCAACTCCAATGTCATAGAAGTATACGTATATATTTACATATACACACACTCGTATGTATATAATCACATTGACATATACTTGGGCCTGTTAGTACTGTAGAGAGCAAACACTGCATCAGAACTGTACCTTTGTAGTGTCTTATGTTCTCAATATTATATAGAGAGCAACAATAGAAACAGGAAACAGGCCTTCTTGCTCCAAGCAAAATAGCTAAAGCTCTTGACATATACTTAACTGGGGAAAGGCAAAATAATAGTAAAAGAATAATGACAGAGAAAAGCAAAATCCCAGTTTTCAAGTTAATTAAACACATGTAACAGCCCAGCTTCTTGGTGGGCATCCTTTGAAATACACAGTTATCACCCTTGCTTAAAAGCCGAGTACAAAGCACACTCTTTATTTTTACTCTCCCAGCCCACCTGCTCTCTGTAGATGTGTCCAGCTGCAGTTCAAGGAGTTGAAATACAGCTCTGCAAGTGGAATAGTGCAGAGAAAAGAGGATGACTCCAATATCCCATGTCCAAGGTCATCACAGCACAATATAAGAAGTCAATCATAGGATACCCTGGGTGTTGAGTGCAGCTGTGCTCTCTGGAAGCATCAAATATCTCCAACAAACATGGCCCTCAAATAAAAGTGGTCCCACTTTTGCCCATGCTGGTGTGGATCCAGAGCCAGCTGGGGTGTTCATGATGGACAAAATGGCATTTTCATTACCAGTTACAAAAGAGATCCATTTACCACAGTCTGTTTCATCTGAGGCTTTCCAGATGCTCCTGCTGTGCATTAATCATCAACAGAAATCATGAGGATAACTGGAAGAGCCGTCTGCTTTTGAGGCAGGGCAAAGGCAAAGAGGACAACTGGAAGATCCCTACAACAGAGCTTGCTGCAGCTGTGATGCAGTTTTTAATATGCTGGTGGTTTAAGATGCATCTGTTTGTTCCAGAGAACAGTGGGCAGCACTGAGATGAGGGTGTTAGCAGATGCCTGGTGCTTCTGGGTGCTACAGGCCAGCATCTGAAACAGCAAATGAGGTCTTGGGCATTCCTACAACTTTGCACATAACTCATGTGTTAAAGAGGAAAGGTCACAACTAAACACCATGCTGGCTATCACAGGAAGGGTTTAGCTTGAGGGCATCTGCACCAAAAGTGGGTGATGCTCTGGTAATGGTCTCTGTCAGTTTGTCCATCCCTGCCAAGCTGATGGTGGATGCTGTGAGGGGGTATCTACGAGAAGCAGAGGTAATGGGAAGCAACCTCCCCTAGTCCTGTGTGTCCTGCCATCCCCACCCTCTCCCTTCATCTAGCACAGCTACTTCATCCTCAACTTTGTATTTCAGAGCCCATTTTCAGAGCAGAAGATGATGGGCTCCAGAAGCGACTGGGGTACTGTGGGTCAGGAGCACACCTCCTCACTGAAAAGCTGAGAGATCTTGCTAAATAGAGATTTCTTTCTCTCGCTCATGAGAGTCGAACTTGATCCCTCTTTGCCCTCAACCCTGTTATTTTTGGAGATTAGCAGAACGCCCCGTGAGCCCTCACAGGCCCTGTGGATAAGCTGGGAGAGGAAGAAACCAGCTCTGCATGCAAAGCAGCCAGGGACATGGGGATGACTCCCTGCATGTGGGTTCAATACCCTGCCAGATACCAACAGACAGGAAACAGAGAAATCATTTGGGAGCTGGAGGAGGGACAGGGAAAGCCTGGCAAGGTCAGGGGGTGGATGCTTTGGCAGGGACGGAGCTGTGGGCAGAGCCCAGGGCACTGCTCGCGTGCCTGCAAAACATGTCGTTTATCAAGGTGGCTGATACTGCAGTTTGTCAAGCCAAAATCTTCATCATCCAACTCCTCTGAATGCAGTGGAAGGAGGCCAGAGGCTTTCTGGCTCAGCCAGTGCATATCCCTGGCCCATAAAATGTTTTGGGGGTGGGGGTGGGGGGGAATCTGGGTTTGATAATGCTTTCTATACATGCTGGCAGCAGGTATTTTTGACAGGGGCCCTACCCAGAGCACCTGCAATGATAGGTTATATGTTCTGAAGGTACCATTTGTTGGAACTGTCCCATTTATGGCAAGATCAATACAATTTTGACAATGCTTTTAACGTTTTAGACCACATTTACAGCTAAAGGAAAATAATGGACTTTATCCTCATTTACCAAGAATGACATCTTCTTATCGAAAACCAAAGTTTTAAGAAAATGGTTTATACATCTGATTTGAAACTGGGTGTTTGATATATAGATATAAAGGTATTTGATGAATATCTTAGTTCCGCTGCTCATAGAGCAGTGCTATTAATAATGACATGGAAAATGGAGACATTCTTTCATGCAGGTTTTCTAATGGAAGATTTCCTTTGAAAGATTCTCTTCAAAACAAGAAGTCGTTCACACAAAAAGAATTAGTTAATTTTCAGCCAGTTACCCTACCAAAAACCCCTCACTCGGAAATGTTTTGCTGAGTTAAGGGCTATTTCTTCCATTTCTCCTAGAAGGCAAGGGCATCACAGCAAATTTTGCTGAATAAAGCGTTGTCAAGAGATGCAGATTGACATTAAAAACCAGACACCTACAGGCAGCTGTCAGGGAATGTCATTATTATCAAATCTCATCTTTCATTGCCATCCAAAACTGGATGAAATCTTTGTGGACCTCAGGATACCATTTCTGTAACAAATAGGGAAGGCTCTTACTCCCAGATCTAATGAGCTACAGAATGAGACCTGGAATCTGCCAATGGCTGTGGGCAGAATATCACCCAAGATGGATTCCAAGAGCATGTAATTTTGTTACAAAATCTTACTTTTAGGTGCGAAGAAGGGCATGCTTCTTTGAAAAGTGTTTTTCAACATTGCCAGAGGAGCTGGGAACATTGGGCTAGTGAGCTGTGTGCTGCTCTGGTTGTCAGAGGTGCATCAGACACACACTTTAGCACATGGCTCTCTAATTGCCTACATAAATAACAATATAGGATCTGAGACTAAAAGCAGCTTAGCTGTGATTTATATCTCCCATGGAGCCCATCACCAGCAATTCGCTGTTCCCTGAGACGCCTGTTTTATAGGTGTCAGAGCACAGAGCCCTTGCTTGCCAAAAAAGTTTGTAAACTGGCACAAACACGTCTCAGATCCTTTTCTCCGCAACAGATTTCCCATATCCTCCCAGCAAGCGCCTCATGTGCTGAGAACATTTTATTGGCACACATTGGAGCAACTTACACGCGACTCCCGCTCGTCCCCACTGGCTCCCGCGCCCTGGAATCCGAGGCAAGGAAAGCCATATAAGCTCTCAGTCAAGGCACAGCAGTTTGCGTTCTGTTCGGTTAAGCAGAAGCAGGTGAGTTGCTGTGTGAGCAAAATTGGGAAGTAGTAGAAAATGGCAAAGAAATCCTATTTCTCTGCTTAAAACATTCCCAGGCTAAACCCCAGCAGTGTGGTAAAACTTCTCTCTCTCAGATTTTCTCTTGCTGGGTGCCCAAGTGTCTTCATTGCAGGGTTGAGGTGTGTCCAGGCAAGCCCAAGAACCCAATTCCTATCCTTTCCTCCCTGTCTGAGGCAGGTGTTAGCGGCTCAGCAGCAAAATTCAGACTTGAAGCATTGTGTGCAGTTCTGGTGTCCTCAACATAAAAAAGAAAGACATGGAGCTGTTGGAACAAGACCAGAGGAGGCCACAAGGATGATCAGAGACTGGAGCATCTCCCGTATGAAGACAAGCTGAGAGAGTTGGGGCTGTTCAGCCTGGGGAAGAGACCTCCACCTGCATGGAGACCTCATAGCAGCCTTCCAGTATCTGAAGGGGGCCTATAGGGATGCTGGGGAGGGGCTCTTCATTAGGGACTGTAGCGACAGGACAAGGGGTAACGGGTTCAAACCTCCCAAAACAGGGGAGGTTTAGATTGCATATAAGGGAGAAATTCTTTCCTGTGAGGGTGCTGAGGCACTGGAATGGGTTGGCCAGGGAGGTTGTGAGTGCTCCATCCCTGGCAGTGTTCAAGGCCAGGTTGGATGAAGCCTTGGGTGCCATGGTTTAGTGTGAGGTGTCCCTGCCCATGGCGATTGGACCTNGGGAGGTTGTGAGTGCTCCATCCCTGGCAGTGTTCAAGGCCAGGTTGGATGAAGCCTTGGGTGCCATGGTTTAGTGTGAGGTGTCCCTGCCCATGGCAGGGGGATTGGACCTGGATGATCTTAAGGTCCTTTCCAACCTGAACTATTCTGTGATTCTATGAAAATCAGGGGTTTCAGCCACAGGGAGGTGATTGCAGCCAGAAGGATCAGAGCAGGGATTTAATCAGGGGAATGTGCTTTTAATTTTGCCTTTTTTTTCCCTTTGTGAAACAGGCCTGCTGAAGAGCCTGGGAAGAGGAATAATTAATACATGAGGCCTGAGAGCAGCATGGGTAGCAAAGGCAAAGATTCCATTGAAAGCCAGGTTTAATTGTGCCTGCTAGCCATCTGCCAGGGACTCGCTGCTGCTCCGAGTGCTTTGGAAGGAAAAGGGGGCAGTTTGCTGAACCACTTTGATGTTCTGGGATTTTTAGGCTGCTTTGGAGAGCATTGGGTGGGTTTTTTTTCTCCTGGAGAGCACCCGAGGGCTCCAGCTTCTCTGCTTTGGTGGATGATCCAGAAACTAGGTGAGACAGGGGAAGCGTCTGCATGGGTGAAGCTGGAAAGGCACCAAGCTTTAAAGCATGGAGAAAATAATAACCAAAGGTCTTTCTACAGACTTAAAGGAAAGAGCTGATGTCGCTTTCTTGAGTCTTCCTGCAAACTGAACAGGGTTGTTTTTCTGTAGAACAACGTGATTTTGTCAATGAAGACCTTGAAGATTTTGAACTCCTTAAAAAAACCAAAAATCCCCATTCCCCTTCCTCCAAGCCACAGTTATTAGATGCACTCAAATGAGATTCACCAGCATTAGTCCTCTGATCTGTCTGTTATGATGAATAACTTCACCTTCAAAACTCTTCTGGCTGTAGGTGAGACCATAGGAAGAAATCAAATGGGTAGAAATTAATGCCTCCTGATAGTTGCTATCATTGACATGGTAGTATATTAGAATAACTGTTTGTGGAAGATAAAGGTTGCCCTTCAGCTGATGTGGCAGTGCCTCCTTGGCCACATTGTTGGAACCATTGGGAAGGGAGCTCCCATTACTCTGCCTGCACTGTGTTTGCCCTGCAAATACTGCAAGTCTCTGGAGCATTTCAATGTAAAATGGAAGAAGGAGGCTGGGAGTGCGTTGTGTTGTACAGAGAATATTGGTGCTTCTCTGCATGTGTTTCTTCAGAGGAAGGCTCTTTGCTCAGCATTCAATGCTTGCGTTTCACAAACTCTCTGCAGCTCCAAGGGAGTGGAAATCAGCTCCCAAAAGACAATTTAAGAGTAAATAGTCCCAAATACATTCCTGGCAGGCAGCAGAGTGTACCAATAACAGAACAACTTTTAAGTCAGTAGTGCTGGGTTTTAGCTTTTACTTGGGCTGGAGCGGTGGTTGGGTATGAGCTGCATATAAGAGCAGCAGCTCCACGGCTGTGCGAGCTGCTGGCAAGGAACACTGCGGGAGCAGTGTTCTCTGCTCCCATGGGATTCTTGGTTGATGTAACACCACAGAATGATGCCAGGCCTGGCATCAGCGGGGAGTTCCCTTCAGGTCTTTAATTAATGCCTGGGTAATGAGAAGTTTCATTGTGGAACCCTTCCATTAGCACAGGGCATAGTTAACATTCGGCTTCCAGTGCTGGGTCCTCCCAGCTGCACAAGTCCCACCACTTGCTGCCTATTTCTGAACCATTAGGAGAACTGGCACAGTGGATTTTCCAGTCGAGGCATTCCCATCAGCCATGTTGGCATTGTGCTGTTACTTGGCTGCAAGCTCCAAGTTGAGCAGGGCCAGAGAAAAACTCAACCAGGGCGGGGGGGAGAGAAACCAGGGCATGGGGGCACAAGATGTGGTGGTAACCTGAAGGCAGATGCATCCAGAGAGGAAATAACATTCATCAGTGAAGTGGTTAGTGTGGGGACACCAGTTCCAGTGCCTCAAGAGCCCATCTGCTGCCTGGGCTCAATAAATGACCCTTACAAATATTCCTAGATGGCACCAGTTATTCCCAATGTCCTCGAGCCACTTTGTGCATGCCCTACACCATTCATCAAAACCCAGAGCAAAGCTGGCTCTTTGAGGTTCCTTTTCTGAAGAACTGGGCAGTTATTATAGCTAAATGATGGGGGAGAGAAAAAAAAAGCACTTTTTGAGCAACATGTCATTACCTGCAAGGTGTAGGTGAGACCTGCACTCTCCTGTCTGTATTGCAATGTACAGTCTCCTGCTGTAATGGTAATACGACTGTTTTCAAACAGAGCTTTTTAAAGGAGGAAATAGCTGCTATCCACCTTCAGGAGGAAATGGAGGTCAGTTGTCCAACCCTGGACAAATCACAGCATGGTGAGACTTGGCAGAGACAGCAGCAGCTGACTCTTGCTATCTCAGCCAAATTACTCACTACAAATTTACTCGTTTTCTCCATTTCCCCCTGAATCTTCAATGATTTGGAGCTGTGGGGCTAAGGGCAGTGTGACCCCCAGACCAAGGCTCTCATCGTGTTTTCCAGGTCCTCAATTCTCAGGTAGATTAGAAGGCAATTTTTGTTATCATATTTAGGTTCATTAGTAGCCCATCAAATCAATCGCCTCCGATCCCGCTGATGACACTTGGTTGGGCTCCAGCTCCAAGCACACCACGATGCTGCTGATGGCATCTGTGTTACCCCCAGCTGGTTGTCAGCAGGAGAAAAAAACCCACTGCTGTTGCTGTCATTTGATCCAGATTGGACAGATTATGAAGGAAACTTGACTACTCCAAGAAAACAGAACCACTGACTACAAGTGACGTCCGCTGGCACATGCTCTCCGTGCTCTGTAGAGCCATCATTGATGTTTCCCAAGCAGCCAGGATTGGAGTTGAAAGGGCTGTCTGATGGCAGATATCATCACAAGAGCTTCATCTCTGTGTTTAAGCCCTTGGCGTGTGGTTGCTCTCCACAGCCATGGCCTCGAGACAGGGGGACCAAATGAAAGCCATGGGTGACGAACACAAACCTCTCCTGCCTTTTAATTTATTGGCAACCAATGACTGACTCGTCATTATAACCCACTCACATTTGAAATAGCATTTTGGCGTGTTTCCACCACCTAATACAATACAGATAATTCTCTCACAAAGTACCAAAGATAATGCAATTAGCATGGAGTTTCCATAGACATGTTTTATATTATCTACTTAAAATAATCCCATTTCCTTGCTGTAATCTAATGTAGCTGTGTCTTGGTTTGCCCTAAATGAGATATATGGTTAAAGACAACTCAGAAATTATATACAAGGGGAGGATAAATGCTGTATCATTGCATTTCGATTGAGACCCTATGGGTTCAGAGCAGACTTAGCACTATGTCTGGCTTGGGGTAGCACAGTTGTTAATCAACTGACTGCATTGTTTCAAGACATCACTGATGTCCAGATGCAGGAAGATCAAGAAAGAATATGATTGGGCTCTTTGGCCAATGAACCGGAGTTTAGGGGTAGCTCATGGCCTGGGGAACAGGGCAACGAGATCTGTGGAACTGAAGAGTTATTCCTGCTTCAGAGGTGTGTGTGATGTGCCAATGGCCACAAAGTGTGCAGGAATATAAGGAGCTGAACCGATGGTCTTGACTGTTGCTTCCTCTGGTATCCAGCTGATCCTGCTGGTGTTCAGGGCATGAGAAGGGGTGAGTCCACAAACAAGAAGCACCCTTCAGCACCTCCTCAGCAAAGCCAGAACATGGCTTTCCCTTTAGCTCAGATGGAACAGTGATAAATCTGGCTCCATCCACCCCAAGGTGCAGGAAGGGTCCAATGTGAAGTGAAGCATTAACAATTATTAGTATTGGAATAAAATCTGACAGTATGGTTAGCAGGTTAAATAAGGATTAATGGGACTTAGCTGCCATGCTGTATGTGTTTGCTATGGGAAATGTATTCCTCACATCTTGGAAACCTATGTGGCCATGTGAAACATCCTGTACTGTACCAGGGAGTTTCCAAGTGATGTGAAAAATTCCTCTGTCTGCCCCAGAAAAGCAGTTTGGGCTCTTTTTGTTTGTCCCTTTCTCACCCTCTAATGATCTGTCTGCACAAAATGAATTCATGATTCCAAAAGGAAGGCCAAAAACCTGGATGGGCTTTCAGTGTCTGTCAAAACTTCCCAGTCCAATGTCTGTTCCCTACAGTCATATACATCCATCTCTTTTTCTTCCCTGCCTTCAAAGCATAATATCATGGACAGTCAGGAAGCATGGAAATTCAGACAATTTACATGGAAAGAAAGAAAATTCCCTGTTTACATAGCAGACCAGGTTCTGCCTTGCATTTTCATGCACACCATATAGCTCCCACAGGATACATCCCTGGTGAGGCCTGAGCTCAAGTTCCCTGAGGGGGGATCAGTGCCACAACCCCTGTCCATGTACTATGGACAGGGTTGTACTACAGACAGGTACCCTATCCAAGTACCCCCTGGAAGGGGCTCCCAGTTGGGCACAGGGCACGGCACTGGGCTCCATCATTCAAAATCCTGGGAACGGGTGCTCATTCTTCCTGTCCTGAGCCCACACAACCCACAAATGTGCTTTTCTTGTAGATGTGTATTTTTAACAGGCAATCATTCAGCCTACAAACTCCAGACATCCTTTTGGATTTGTTGCCACAGCTGAAAAACCTCATGGAAACAGGATGGCTCTTAGGTGTAATGCAAGTAGTGCTTTTGTCACAGTTTAAAGTCAGATTAGTCAATACAGATGGAGGGCCTGATCCTGCTTTTAGCATTAGAGATGCACCATCTATTCAAGCTTCTCAGTATCTTGTGCAGGAAAGCACTTAAGCACACACTTGGCTGTATGAACATGAATCCCATCTCCTTCACTCTGTGGGATTTACGGCTGTGCTTATAGATAAATACACCTCTAAAGTGGCTTAAGTACTCAATGAACAGGGATGAAGCATCTCATAAGCTTATAGTCTTTGCCAAACTGGGTCTTTAAACAGATTTTGTGGCTTTTAAGATGTTTGTGTTTGTGTTTTCCCCCAGCACAGACAAAAGTCCTACTCTGCGAGGCACAGTGGAGGCTGTGAACCCAACCCCACCATCCTCTCACTGTCCCCAAAAGTCACACTTATCCCTATCTGACCAGACTGGCTGATACCTGCTTTGTACCATGATTGCCACTCAAATTCCACCACTGTGGTCATTGGGCAGATGCCTAAAACACAGTCATCTTTCCCAGGCTTCAGTTGAGTCGCTGTCCAAGTACATGCTTTGTTTGACCACCCCCAATTAGAAAGCTGTGGGTTTCCATGTATATCTATTTCATGGAGGTGAAATAATATACACCATGAAGATAACTTCAGCTTTAAGCTTCTGCATTCATAGTATTTCATTTTTTTTGTCTTCAAAATTATCATCACTGAACTGCAGCGTCTCTAATCTGTATGGATGAAGATGCAGGAAATCCAGAGCACATCATTAATACACAGTAATTTCCAAAGCATTAAGAGCAGACGCATATTATGGCAGACACTGTAAACCAGCAGCAAAACCTAATAACAAGTAAAGCAAGAGAAAACTGTATTGCAGAAAGGTTTTTACAAGTGAAAGATGATGTAAAATACATCCTGTGGTAAGGGGAGCACCTTGAAGTACTGCATAGAAATGCTGAGTGCATCCCTTGCACAACCCAACTGCATGTTAATTACTGTGAGGGGGTCCCAGCCCTTCCCTGTGTTCAGGCCAACCCTCATGTCCCAAAGGCAGGAGCTAATGACAGGATTTATCACTGCCATCACATTTCGTTACAGCAGTTTAGTGTTTAACGGAGCAAGCAGAGCTCTTCGGTCCTGCTTGTCACCCAGCTGCGGCTGGCTGGTTGGGAGACGGGAGAGGCTGCCCAGCCCTGCTGATCAATGTGGCATGAAGTGTTTTTAAGGGTTAATTTAATGAGTCCTTCAGCATGAGAGCATCGTTTGTCTTCATTCATCATGAGGCTGTTTTGCTTTGCCTCCTGGGTGGGATGCGCAGAGCCCAGAGAGATGTCAGCCCCAGGTGAGATGCACAGAGCCCAGAGCAAAGGCAGCCCACTGCAAGCCTCACAGCATGGAGAAGGCAAAACATGGCACAACAAGGGAACAGGAGCCAGACGTCACATCCACGGCCGATGGGAACAAATCTTTCTTCACCAGCACTGCTGTGAATCGCGCCAGTGACAGCTTTGCTGCAGTGCGCGTTGCAGCGTGCTCTCCGCAGAGAAGCTGCTCGCTTTGTGCACGTGAAAAGGGATATAAGTGTGCAAGAAGGCTCTGTGCTTGCTGCTGTGGGCCAGGTGGGTCACAGCAGAGAAAGATGATGTGCATGTGTTACTGTTACTCCAGCACATGTGTGTTGGAGTCAGTCTTCGTAATCTGCATCTAGAGATTTGGGGATGCGCCTGGATCCCCAGGGAGTCAAGAGGAGCAGGGACAAGTACCAGATAGCAAAAAGGGGCAGAGGCTGGTGAATCAGTCCCCAAAGCAGGCTCCTAAAGCCATCCTTTTCCCCTCACCGCTCTTTCACCTGTCTTTGGCCTCTCTTTACTACCCCAAAGACACCAATGAGTGCAGAGCTCATGCACTGCATGTCTCCGTCAGAGGGATCAGGGGGTTTATGGCTCTTTCAAGTTCCATCTCCACTCTGATCATGGCAGGTTATAAGAGTATGTATTAATACAAACACTCAGTAATAAGCACATCATGAAAAAGGAGGAGACAAATGTACAAATGATTGAACAAACAATGAGTGATTTGGAAAATTAGAGGCAGTAGCCAAAAACCCCACTGTGTGAGTGTTACAGATGCTGGCTGTCACATGCAGCAACCCAGCCAGGTAATTTGCTTCCTTTAGAATGGAAACAACTTCATTTTTATTGCTTGAAATGTGAGCTTGGTACCAATTGCTTTTGTGCTGCCTCCATTGTGCCCTGTCTCCCCTGGCCGTGCTGCTATGCCTTGGGGTGATGCTGGCCTCATCCACCTTGAGAGATCCCAGGATCTCTTATCTATCACTCCAGCAATTAATCCCAATTCTGCTGGCTACTTTGGTCATAGGACCAAAGATGAGAGTCTCAAATTTGGCATCTGAGTTACATAACCCACACTAAAGAGCTCAGAGTTAATCCAGCCTCAGCTGTACTGCTTTAATGTTTTAAATGCCAGAGATCCCCAGAAAGCACCATTCCGAGGAGTTTACCTACTCTAAATCCTAAGCACTAATAAAAATGCTATTTAAAACATCGGGGTATATGAAAAAGAGGTACTTGAAAGTGGATAAAACAGATTCAGCAAAGTAGCTGTGTGCACACATTGGCCACTCATCCAGCACACACTTCACTGGTTTTACATGATAAGCTTCAGATAATGCCCATGAGTTATCACTGAATGCAGTATGTGAGGTTCCATAATGAAATAAAGTGCAGCAGCAAATAAAAACCCCTAACCCCAATAAATAAAACCTGCCTTCTGTCTTGAGCTATCCCCCAGCCACACGTTCTCATTTCACCTGTGAATTATAGTGCTGGGTACATCGGACATTGGGGATTTAATGTCATTATTTCATTGAGGGAAGATCATAAAAGTTGTTTTACAGCTCCTGTACCTAGCCTGAAAAATGCCCTGACACAAGATGGAGTGCAGTGTTATTCCTACCTGAGACAAGCCAATTGGATCTCATTGGAAGGAGAATATTTATTGACATCTTCTCAGTCTCCAAATAATCAGTTATCTAGGGCCTGGGCCTGTCATACAGGGGGTCACAGCAGCAGAGGCACACACATCCTCACAAGCATCCTGCCCTGGCTGGGAAAGGCTTGGTGATGCCAAGGAATGTCTGTATTCCTGATGTCTGTATTCCTCTGCAAGGGTGAGATTTTTATCTGCAGCACATTCTGTTTACATAGCATCATGATACTCCCTGCCCCATCTTTGCACTTAACCACTTTCAGAGACCACCTTGTTTGTAAATGAACTTTCATCCCATCTGTATCTTCAAATGTAGTGGAAAAGGCTTGGTAAGGAACCCGGGTGGCCCCAGCTCTCATCTCAAATGCATCTTCATACAGTAGAAATGGGAAAAATAACAATTGAAAGTCGGGCCAGACCAGATCCAAATCCAGCTGCTATTGAACCACCTGGAAAATGTAAGGAAGGAATCTCAGTCTTCTAAAAATAAGGTCAGACAGCTGATTTTTCTTTGGTAGTTCTTACTATTTAAATAAATCCTTCTGGATGTTTTGCTCATTCCTTCAGCTAAAAGCCCACACTAATGGTGAGCTTTCAGGAGCTGTATTCTTGCAGCAACCCTTTTGCTTGGGATGCCTCACATGTGTCATCCTTCTAGGACAGCATGGACAGCTTCCCTGCAAAGGGACAGCCTCAGGGACTGCTGAAGGCCATGCCCTTGGAAAGCAGTGATGGGATGCTGCTCACAGCCACCACTTGTACCTTTCTCCATGCATCCAGCACGGATCGAGAGATGATGGATAGTCTTTCCCCACTGCGAAGGGCAGCTCTGCTGCTCCCACAGGCTCTGTTTGGGGGCAACAACACACTAAACTGGAACTGATGCCACCCACCAGGTTTACGCTGATCATTTTTTCCTTTCACATTTGAATATATTAAGCCTAATATTAATGCTGGGTCTAAGTTTTAGACTTCTTTTTGCCTGCTTCCCAGATACAAATGAGCCTGGCCAGCAGCAGTGAGGGCAGCAGTGAGGCACTGGAATGGGTTGCCCAGGAAGGTTGTGAGTGCTCCATCCCTGTCAGTATTCAAAGCCAGGTTGGATGAAGCCTTGGGTGCCATGGTTTAGTGTGAGGTGTCCCTGCTTGTCCCTGCTTATGGCAGGGGGGTTGGAACTGGATGATCTTAAGGTCCTTTCCAACCCAAACTATTCTGTGATTCTATTAAAGGTAAAATTCCTGTTAGCATTTGCAGGTGTTCGGTGGAGCCCTGGGCCACACCATGCCCACAATGTGCTCTGTAGCTGGGGTTCTTCCTCTTTCTCTTGGACTCCTCTATTGGAGCTCCCAGGTTTCACACCCCAGGGCCCTTGGTCAAAACAAGAGCTTTTCACCTGCCCAGCACTATCTGAGAAGTGAATGCTTCCCTGTTGGGAAAGGAAAAGAATCCCAGCTCCAGTTGAGACCTGGGAGATGCAGTGGGGAGGACAATGGCCTCATGTTGGAGCCCCACGGTACTGCCCTCAGGCCTACAATTTTCCAGGGAAAAGGGGGAAAAGAGAAGGATTTTTGCCTCTGTGCATGCTCTAAGCTCTAAGTCACTCACACTTGGCTGCTACAAAAGGAGCTGCTCTTCCAAACCAGGCTCCAGGAGACAGAGAATCGCAGTGCAGCATCATGGCACAGTGTGCTGTGGAGGGCAGAGGGTTTTGCCCTGTACCATGGTGACGACGAGACAGAGCCAAAGCTCCTCACCAGCAATGGTCCCAGCACTCCTTCTCCCGAGAACTGCCTTCCCCTTCCTCTGTCTCCTGAGAGCTGTGGATTAATGTGCACACTGCCTATGAGGCAAAGTGCCCCTGAATAATGTAAGGAATATTTTCTCAAGGCATTGAGCAGGCTTCAGCACACCTTATTTTTCATTGCTTTGTATTAGGCATGTAAAAGGCTCTAAATTACAAGGGGCTGTACCATGATTTCTTTAAAAGAAACTACTGTGGGACATGGTGAAGAGGATTGCATTTTTCTCCAGAGCTAAATATTCTTTATTTCAGCCCAGATCACGAGCAGAGCATTCGACACCCATAAACCAGGAGATACTTTTCACTCTTCTTCAAATGGGACTCAAATACATATTGGGTGCAGGAATTATTGTCAATCTGCAAAGAAAGAGTTGGAAAGAGATGGCATTTACACCCAGACTTCAGTATGAATGACATTCCCAGGTTTGCTCCCAGGAGGCAGCACTAACAGTTGTTGACTTAGTGATGGTTTAGAGAACAGTAAGTCATGAAGTTTTGTCATTTATTTTTGAGGTATCATTAATTCTGGGTTAAGGAAAAAAACCAAAATGCTCAAGACTCTCATTTCTTTTGGTTTTCTTTCTTTTAACAGTTTAGTCCTGTAGTGAGACTGACAATCTTGGTCAAATGACTTATTTTCTGACTATGAGAATACTATAATTTAGGGGGGTTTCTTTAGTGGAATTTCTGTTTCCTTCTGTACTGTTCAGGCATTACGTAGCTATGGGGATTTTGTACTTTATGATTTTAAGCATCTAAGTTGAGGCCTAAGGGTCTCTGAGGAGTCACAGGGAGCCTCCATAAGGCAAAGAACTACAGGGTTCTTGTCCATGTGGGTGTGCAAGTTGGACAGAACAAACACCCCTGGCATGGCACAGCAGGGCATGGCTTACCTGCTGATCTGGCTGTGGTGTTTGGCAGCCCAGCCTGCCCTCTGCGTCGAAGGGACCAAAGCATCTTTAAGCCAGATCAGGCTTTGATTCCAGTTTCCAACCCACTCAGCCCCACGTATCCGAGCCACCCAATTCTGCAATAGCCTGTGGATCCGTCATTGTGATAGAAGAGATGTATTTTTCTTGGAACAAACAGGGATTTGGTATTAATAGCTGGCACATCACTTCCTTCTAAAGCTGCACTAGCACTATACAAACAAGAGGGATCTCTAAGGAGACACTATTAAAAACGAGAGGTCAGAAGGGAAGCGAAAGAGCTCAGGTACCCAAAACCAGCCTGGGGCATGGTTCACATCATGACAGCTGTGTAAGATTAAATTCTTCAGAGAAGAACAGCAAAAGGTTTTTCTTGTTTTCTCCTTTTTTCTCCCCCCAGTACTATTTTAATCAGTTTGGCAGGAGAAATGAGGCCTGTAAGGCATCTATCCCCAGTTCCTTTTTTCACGGTAACCATTGGTAAGATGACAGATGTTTCTATGGAGACTCGAATCCCATGGTCACTCGACAAGTCATAGAAAATTAAACCAGGGGCTTGTAACAGGTAATACCTCCCGTGCTCATGCTTCCATAATAGAAAATACCCACCTTGTTCTGGGAAACAATTTCTAAGGACAGATGTGTTGGTGTTTGTAAAAGCACTTGGAGATCCGGTGAGGAGCAGCACTGCAGGCTGTGTTATTTAGAGCCAGATCCAGCTCCTGATGAGGACAGCAGCAAAACTGGGGCCTGAAGCTGGATTTCAAGGTTTCTAGGTGCTTCACCTTCCTACTTCAGCAGTATTTAACATTACACACACACACACATATACATATATATGCATATACATGAAAACCAATAAATAAGATGTAATTATTACTGTTCCCATAATTATCCAGCTGCACTATTCTGGGAATCGCTTTATCGCAGCATTTAGGAACAAATTTGCCTTGTCAATAACTGCTGAGTGACAAGTATGTTAAGTGTCATCTCGTCCTGGATGTTCCCTTCTCCCCCTCCCCTGTATTTAAGTACCATATATGAAGACTAACACTTTCCACTTGCTGTTTCTCTGAGGTGCAGAGCTGTGACGCTTGTATAACCCTGTCAAAGGAGATGGATGCCCAAACTTACTTCCTGGCTGGGTTTCTGACAGGTTAATGGATACCATGGCTTAGTGCTGATATTTGGTTGCTTTGAGATGAGCCCCGGTGCCACCCCACCAGCCATGCAGATGCTCAGCCCAGCAATGGGGCATTTGTATGATATGGGGTGTCCCAGCCCTAGGAGTCCAGCCACCCTTTTTCCCCTGTGTAAATCCAGTGGCACCAGCGACAGCCACTGCGGTCCCTCCTCACGCTTCAGCTTTGTCTTGCCACCAGAATCACCTTAAAGTGAAACCTAATGGAAACAGGCATGGGAGGGCTCAGTCACCCGGGATGCTCCTCTCCCATTCCCAGAGGCCTCTGCCAAGCTCATCCTTCCCCTGCACTGCTTAGTACCTCAGCACCCCTTTCCATAAGAGTGTGTGCACTAAATGAGCACAAAAGCGTGCAGGAAAACGTGCACTAAATCGCACATTTAAAGCTCGTGCAAAAGCACGTGCAGCAGATCCCATTAGGATTTCAAGGCATTTCAAACCCAGACAACTTCAAGGAGTTTTTCTGCCTGCAGTAACAGGCCATTAACAGAACACTGTTAAACAGAAGCTGATGCCCCGGCCAGCACAAGGATACTGCTTAACAGCCTCATGGGGCTAAGGGAATCATGAGCCAAAGCAGAGACGTGGTGTGGGGGGTTCCTACATGATGCTAGCCTGGAAAAAGGGGTGATCTCTGGGGGACTATCCCCTGCTCCAGCAGTACCTGTTGGCAGTGGCTCTGCTCCCCCAGGTCCAAGATGAACAAGCTGAGTGAGGGAAGAGGCCCCTCCTGTTGCCCCCAGCCTTTGTGTATGGCTGCATTCAAGGCATTGGTATATATGAAGATACATATATGGTGTCTATAAGAAGACCTGAGCATGGTCTTGGGTTCCAGCTGAAGCCAAAAGGTTGGGGCTGGAGAAAAGCTGACCAAGGGGAGAGAGTTGTTCTGTGGAATGCCAGGATGAGACTCTAATAGGCGAAAACCCCCAGAAACCCAAGGAAGGCGTTCATATGGGCTCAGTGCAGCATCACAGCACTCTGGTAAACAATAACTGTGCTGAAGACGATCCCTTTAAATGCTGAACTGACGGGAGCAGCCTGCCAAGAACAAGTATCTGTTCCTCTCATACACTTCTTAGCAAATTAAAGACCCAGTGCTGTTCACCGACTGCTTCAAGCTCATTAGGGCTGAGAGGGGGGAGGTGACTGAGACAAATCCATCATTTGCTGCCAAGTGCCAAAATGCAAAATCTGCATCATGAAAATGGGGTGTTAAGGGAAGGAAACCTTTGGCCTGCTCCAGTCTTGCCTGTGCCCCAGGACCGGGTTTGATATCTGTGTGTATCAGCAAAAAAAAGTTTGTTTTCTGCTCCCTGAGGTGAACCCAACACCTCTCCCCAGTGCCTGCTGGTTGGGTCCTTCCTCCCTTCTCCTTTTTCCCTCCCTAATGAAATCAGAGCAAGCTTTTACTTCCATTTCCCCATCTCTTCTGCAGCAGGCAGGGCTGCATAGATTCAGGCTTTACTTGTAGGCATAGGCAAGTGTTTTGTATCAGAAAACCCAGCATCCCCTGGAGCCTCATCCCTCAAAATCACATTTTGCTTCTTGCCTGGGTGTCATTACACTCACTGCCTCCTCCTTATTTGATGTCTTGCATCGCAGACAATCACATCAATGCTCTTACCCATACCTGCAGCTAAAACAAAATGCTTCTTTGCAAAGAGAATGCCTTGTATACAGCTGGTAACCGCACCTACAATAGAAGCTATTGACATGGACGTGCCCCCCTGTAGCGGCCACAGACAGAGGCAGCTCTCACAATACTCTCAGCCCTCGTTGGGTGACATTGAACATGTTTGACTGGGGACCAAACCCTCCACCAGTGCTGCTGGAAAACACCTTTTGTGGTGTCAGGGCTTGATCTGCTCAGGAGAGAAGCTCTTTGACCTTTTTTTCTGCCAGTTACAACAGAAGTGCAGCATAAACACTTATTCCTGCAGGAATTTTCTCCTGGAGATATCAGACTGTTTAGGATGAGCTGGGACTAAGCTGCCTGGAAATCAACCTGACAGAGGAGGCTTAGCTCCCCTTTGGCTTGTTAAGATATTCCCAGGCACGATTCTGGGTCAGGAAAAGGGGTGATGGAGCATGCAAGCACCAGAGCCTTTCCCTGCCGCTCGGTGAGCTGCGGGGTGCACTGCGAGGGAGATGTTAACACACACACACACACACACACACCCCATAGAAAACAACTGTGATTTCAGTATTGAGTTCCAGCTCTGGCAGGAGTGGCTGGCACTCCTCACCCCTCATCCAGCCTTCCAAGCAGCCCCCGCCGCTCTCCGCTCTCTTCCACCCTGCCGGGAGAACGGCACCAATTTGTTCCCACTGTTCCTTAGTCTCCTGATGAACATTACTTCCAAATTACAGCCCTGGGAAAGGGGTTGCTGCTGCCAGTGGGGCGGGGGAAAAGGAGGAGGATGTTGTGAGCCCCGCGCCACGTAAACATGCAGTGGGGAAAGGGCAAACAACGAGGTTAAAGCTGACACTGGTGTTGGGCAAGTTACTGCGTGCGTGGAGTTTTGGGAACTTGGAAAGCTCTCAGAGAAAGAAGCCCGCATTTTGGGGCTTCATGGACTCTTTTCTCTGGAAACAACTTTTATAGTGTCTAAAAGCCTAAATATTCCCACCAGATGTATGAAACAACCGTGCTGCCTTATTGGGCAGAGGAAACCTGTCCTTAGAAGAAAGCATTCCCCCTCAGGCTGTGTCTGATGCATACATGGGCTTTGTAACCAGCCCTTCTGCACATCCTGGGATGGACTGCAGAGGTGCTCAGGTGCTTAATTAGGGGCTTAATTACCTTGAAATCTGGCCTCATTTCTGTTGATCAACAGTAGCCCAAAATTAAGGCATCACTTAAGGAAAACCCAAGGCAAAACCCTTTTAGTATCTGCTAGAAACTGGAGGGAGATTGACTGAAATAATCCACTAAACTGGCCCCGAAATGAAGGATAATCACAGAGAGTCACAGAACGGTTAAGGGTAGAAAGAGACCTCTGGAGATCACCGAGTCCAAACCCTCGCCAAGGCAGGATAACCAATCTATATTGTCACTTCCTGACATATGAAGCACAGCAGACATCCATGCCCTGGTCCTGCTTTAATATCAGGATCAAGCAGGCAACCATTCATGGTAAGACAGGCTCGGAGGACAAGCAACACTGTTCCATCAGGAGCCGTATGCTTCCCAGTCCCAGCTCATGCTAAATAACTTCTAAATGCACATTAGTACTTTATGAGCAATGCTAGAAGCATATTTCCATGTCATTTTCCCTGGTAATTGTCATCTATTGGTGTCTGCTGCAGGTTGGCAGGAAGGATGGGTAGGCAATAATGTAGTGGGTTATTAATTGTGCTGCTTCCTAAACTCTCCATCTTATCTACAAGCAGATCTTTACTGAGAAGCCTATGCATGCAGGCACAGCGAGTTGCGAGCTATTATTAATTGTACCACATCACTGTTTGCAGACATTCAACCCCACTTCCATCCAGATATGGATTAAATGAGACCTTTTCCATAAGTTTGTGTGAAAAATGGACCTAAACTGATGCTATTTTTACGCTGGAATTACATTTTCACCACTACCTCTGTGTCAGCCCTGCAGCAGGGGTTTTAGATTGAACAGCAACCTTTAAACCAATGACACTTTAAAAATGGCCTTAAGCCAGGCAGGTCCCAAAGATGAGATGTCTGCAGAGAGGGAGTGGTGTGAGTATCCCCCCTGGATGGGGAAGCTCCCCTCTTCATCCCACCAAGCCAAGGTCAGGAGATCCCCATCCATCCCCCTAGCCCTTAACCCCAGGGGCAGGGCAGAGCCTAATCTTGCCCTATTGCGTGTTCAGTCTTCACCATCACTGAGCAATTAAACAAGTTGGAAATTTGCTTTTAAGATGGTCATGGCTTTTAGTTTTTCCCATTGGAAACTGCCCAGCACAAAAGCCAGCAAAGCTTCCTCTGGCTTGGAGCCCATTGCCATCATTTTCCAGACCTAACAGCATAAATCCATAGATGCTTTACTTCTGCTCTCTCCCACCAGTTTGGTTTTGCACAGGCTCAGAAATGTGGCTGAAATAGGGGAAGGTCCTCAAGACACAGAGAGCATAGACTGATAAACCTCTTTGGTCTTATTAGCCCTTAACCAAGAAATCAATCACTTTTCATCCTCACTGAGTTATGCAAAGGTTCCCTGTTTCCCAAAATTCCCAAGCCAAACAAGCAGGCTTCCCTCTGCCCCATCCTCCCCTCCTCATCTGCTGTGACAACACAGAATAACTCACCATTACTGCTGTCAAATGTTGTTAAAATAAGCTTCTCAGAAAGTTGTTTGCTTTATGGTGATTTCCCTATTGCTGAGCGTCTCTTTATGTGCATCTATAAGCAAAGCAACCCTTTTGTATTTTCATCTTTGAAAAATTCCTTCAGCAAATGTCCTCCTTGGAATTGCTGTGACAGAATTCACTCCCTGACCTTTCTGCTTATTGGGAAACGGGAAAATCAGAGGCAAGAAATGGGAACCTTCCGAGTCACACAGGCAGAAATACGATGGTTTAGGAACAAAAGATGATTTATATTTATCACTATTTTCCTATCTCTTTTTTCCTTTCTTCAGCTATGTTTCCTGAGGCTGTGATACACCTCGGGGATGGTATTTAGGGCTTCTGCTTGTATAGGCATTGCTACACCTGGGAATGACACCTGTGTATGTGCCTATATGAGGGGACAGTTATGGTAGGATTTATAGCTTGGAGCTGTTGGGGTAGTTATGTGAAGGGTGGTATCTGACTGTGGAGGTGCTGGGGAAGGATGGGGGCTCACTGATTCCTTTGCCAGTGCTTTTGTATTTGAAGTTGCCTCTGATCTTGACAGAACAAACCCAATGGACCAGGCCTTCCCCTTGTCTGAGTGCCCCCAGCTTGACACAGAGCCCAGCTCACTCCCTGGGCTCATGAGCAGGCTCATCCCTAGGGGTGTTATCCATGATGACACCTGCATGACCACAGCATCGGAAAACAGACACAAAAAGGGAAAAATACCCTATTAGGTGAGGAAAAAAGGCTAAACTGAGCAAAGGAAATGCAATCAGACAAGTTACCACACAGCAACTGCCTTCCAGACCAAGATCAAGGAGGCACAGAGGAGGCCATTTAAATTTCACACCAGGCAAATCAAAGGGAGAAGAGGAGCCAAAGCCAGTGTGATCCAAGAGTGAGAGGCAGCCTCTTCTCAGTGACAACTGTGAACCACCTCTGCCTGCTGCTCCTGATACCAGACACTTGCTCTCCTGTACCACACAGGCATTGTATGGATGATCACCTCTCAATCTTAAAAGCTTTCTTTTTACCCTGTTCTCTTGCACAGAGCATCTCTCCGGCTGTCCCAGCAGCTGCAGAGCATCGTTTGTGGTCTTGGTGCCCACACACAGCTGGTGTGTAACTGAGCCAAGGCAGCAGTCGCTGCTTTCCCCCCTGTGCTTCAGTGTTGAAGGCAGAGAATAAACTCCCTTCTCACTGGCATCCAGCCCCGAGCTCAAAATGGCTCTTCTTTCCCTTTATTTTCATTTGGTTTTTTTCAGCATTAATCCTTAAAAATGGAAGTCCCTCAAGAGAAGAGGCTGCTGTTAAGCCATTCATCAGCCAGATTCCCAAAGCCAGCACCCTGCAACAATGCAGAGGCAAATCCAGATTTGCTCTATATGGAAGGGCTGAAGGTGAGCTCTGCATGCCAGTACATGCAACTGGTTCTTGCATGTTAAAACAGAGGTTTCTTCAGGGAAGGGTGAGCAGCATGGAGAGCTGGGCAGGGGGAAATCAGTTTATTCCAACAGGATGATTTGGGTGTTGTGGTGATAGATGAGGCTGGTGCTTAACACAAAGAGGGTTCTCACCACCCAGCACAGACCTTTCTCATCCTCCATCTCCAGCTCCAACGTTATTGGCAATGACATGGGACACCCCACATCACTGATACAGTATGGCATCTCAAATCCCTAGTTACATCAGTGCTACTCGGGAATCTTCCCCCTTGCTGCTGCTGTGGGAACAAGCGAGTGGTTAAGTGGGACCCCAAGCAGCTCCAGAGGCTGGTGGGTGACTCAGAGCTTGCACGGGGCTGTGAGAACCCAATTGACTCTGCCCTTGTGGGGACTCAGTGTTATCAGCCTGGCTGCTGCACATGGCAAGCAGCTCGTCAAACACGCTGTGCACAAGTTCACAGTAGGACGGTTATATATTTGGATCTTGCAATGAGTGAAAATTCAGCCGAGGGAGGCAGAATGTGAATGGAGGGAATCAGACAGGGCTCCACACCGCGTCTCTCCAACCTGTGGGACTTTGGATTTGAGCACTGACAGACACAGTGGACCTTTGTGACTGAAGTCCCCAAGAAAACATGGATAAAAATAGCGAGGAGGCCTCTGGGGAGTCACACTTCTTTCCAAAGCCCCTCTAGCACCCCTCTGGGTGTCACTGGTGAAGGAGGACCCCAACCCTGTCATTCCCAGCTCATCCCAAGTGCAAGCTCATCCCAAATCCCACTAAGAAATGCCTCTGTGGGGAGATGATTAGAAAACCTCGGTGCAACCAGGAGCTCTGCTGCCACATCGACATCCATCAGCTGCACCTTGTTGGTGGGAGGAGGCCTGTGATTAGATTGCACTGCAACCACCCAGAAAAACTGCTTTTTGGTGACAGAAGTGATGGATTACCATCCCTTCTGGGTGGATTTTATCCCCCTGTGGCAGCAGCCGGCAGTCAGAGCCATTCAGTCCTCTGCAGCTGAGGGGAATGAATCAGTAGAGAGGAGCCCAGTAGTCACCAGCGGGAGGAAAGATCTCTGTTAGGTATATGTTGCAGGCATAATCAGGTATGTTGAAACACGTTTTCTGCTGCCCCAAAAGTGCCTGTTTTCCATTCAAGAACCCTCTGGGAGATTTTACACACTCCTGCCCATGTCTTTGCTGCACTTGGTGTGTGCAGGACAGGATGCTCTGGGGATGATGCAGGAAGTCGATGATACCCCAGGTAATGAGGTTTCATTAACAAACCTGCAGCAGCTTGGTGACAGATTGGCCCTGGGTGAAAGCAGGTGTAAAGCACACAGCCCTTTCTTTGGCCAGTGCCATGGTTGGAACTTCCCAGGGAAGCGAGTGCAAGTCCATTGAACAATGTGTGCTCTCAAAGACAAACCCTGCTCCCACTGCGACTTCCAAGGGGACTCCTGTCCTCAAGCCACAAGCTGGAAACTGTTTTGGGGCAGGCAGGCTAGGTGGGATGCAGTGGAGCTCATTCCTCCTCACCACAGCCCCATGTATCTGCTCACGTGTGGAAAGGTTTGGCCTGGGGAGAAAAGGTGCTGCACTCACACCTGCTGAAGCTTCAGCAGGTTTTAGTGCTGCTCCTTGTTTATGGTGGCCTTTGGCTACAAGAGGGGCTCTGGCTGCCCAGTCTGTTGCTGCCTGGGCAGGTTGCAGTGTAGGAAGCGGTTGGGGTATGCAGAATCTCCTACAAGAGGTTGTAAAACATTAATAGCAGCAGCAAGCCATGCGAGACCAGGATCTGTCCTGACACAGGCTGCTCTCTGTCCCAAACAGAGGGAGAAATCAGCATTTTGCAATTGCAGAGACCCACGGTTGGGTGAGGGGCTAGCAGGCAATGCTGCCAAGCTTCAGGTTTCTCCACAGCTTTATAAGGGCCTTAAAAGCTGTCTGGATGTGGTGGCTTGCTTTTAAGCCATGCCATTAATCCCTGGGACAGAAGTGACTGGGAGCGTTTCCTAGAGGCACCACAGCCTGCAGCAGTGGGCTGAGAGCACGCTGTAGCCCACGCTCAGGGAGGTACATCATGGCCTGAATAGTCCCACCAACCCCCCCCCCGAGTCCTCCAGGAGTGGGCTAAGGCAGTGTACAGTGATGGAGAGTGGCAGAGCTGAGCCCCACGAGGTGAAGGTGCTACTTTCAGCACCAACACACACATCCTGATGGTCTACAAATGCACCAACCCCACTCACAGTGTGCAAACGTTGGCCATGGACAACCATTCATGTTAATGTTTTTCCCCTAGCTAATGCAATTCCTATTTGTGTGAGACGAACGAACGCTGGTTCTCACCCTGATGATTTTGCTCTGAATAATTAATTCACCAAAACGTCCAGAAACGCAACAGTTCTCACATGTGAGGTTTCCATGGTGGTTCCTTGTGATGACGGCTGGGACCTGTGCCTCCCGTTGGTCCTGCCCTGCACATGGAGCTTCCTGGACCTCCAGCACTCCTCACTGTGCCTGGCACTGCAGGGCTGCTTACCCAAAACATCCCTCAGTCTGTGAAGCCCTGAAAGGTGCTGAGGGGTTCTGTTCCCTCTCACCATGGCCAGATCTGCTCTCATAGGGTGGCTCACGGCAGACATGCTCTTACCCAGGACCCACATACATCTATGCATATATATACAGGGGTGTGTGTTCATGCATACAGAGTACGAATACAGGCTGAGAAAGTTGGGGCTGTTCAGCCTGGAGAAGAGAAGGCTGCGTGGAGACCTCATAGCAGCCTTCCAGTATCTGAAGGGGGCCTATAGGGATGCTGGGGAGGGGCTCTTCATTAGGGACTGTAGTGACAGGACAAGGGGGAACGGGTTCAAACTGAAACAGGGGAGGTTTAGATTGGATCTAAGGAAGAAATTCTTTCTTGTGAGGGTGGTGAGGCACTGGAATGGGTTGCCCAGGGAAGTTGTGAGTGCTCCATCCCTGATGGTATTCAAGGCCAGGTTGGATGAAGCCTTGGGTGCCATGGTTTAGTGTGAGGTGTCCCTGCTTATGGCAGGGGGATTGGACCTGGATGATCTTAAGGTCCTTTCCAAACCTAACAATTCTATGGTTCTATGAATATTCTAGGAACCACCACTCTCCTGAGGGTATTTCAAGAGCATCCTCATTGACTTTGTGTGTCTCTGGCATATCAGGAGGCAGTACCATTTCTCCAGGCACTGTCACAAGACATATTATGCACAGGGACAGGTACCGACCTGAACCACAAGCTCCTGCCCCATTTCCACCAGCTCTTCTCCCACTCATGGCCAAAGGCTCTCTTCCCTTGCTCCCTAGAACACACTGCAGCTCTAAGAAATAAATTGTAATGATTCAGTCTATACCGAGTGCCTTAAATATGTGAAATGCAATAAATTTGGATAGGGGCTGGTTTTAGTTACAGACCTAACCAAGAGGGCTGGGCAGATAATTTATAAAGGACAGTAATAAACCAGACTACGCAGTTTAGATCTTAATAAAACTGCAGTGCCTCGTGTCTGATTTTATAGACAATATTTATTAACTTAGTATCTTTGTAATTGGAAAGTCTGACAGATTCCTTATGGCTGAGGGCTCTCCGGAGCAAATGTGCATATTTCAAAGCGGATTAGAAACGTTTAGTGCCTGGTAGCAGGAGAACACAAACCTCTTGCAAACCCTTGGCCAGGGCCTGGATGAAGGGGCTGTGCTAAGGAAAAGCTGCTCCACATCCCTGGCTGCCAAAGCAGGGCAGCTGGAGCTTGGAAGTGCTGGTAATCAGAAATGGTTTGCTAACAAATTTCATTCCAAGCTGTTATCAGCAGTACCCGAGTACCCAGCACAAGCATCGCCCTGCTCCGGGCTGACTGCCTGATGTCTGTTATCACAAAATCAGGAAACAGATCCTGGGCTCTGCTTTGTGGCTGTGACAGAGAAGGATTTCCTTGCTGGAGCATGCGTGGGGACACGTAGGCGTGGGACAAAACACAGCAGCCCCTGGGAACCCCTCAGGTACTTCTCTGACAGTGGCCGTGCCTGTGCTGCCCATCCGGGCCTTGCCTTTATCCCAAGAAAACAAAGTCCAGGTGAGAGCACTGGTTTGCAGTGCAGTGTCCTTCCTACTCACACTGTGTGCACAGATGTGTTTATCTGTTCCTGGTTACCCAAATGGTTTCCATCTTCTCCCTATGTGAGCAAACCACTCCCCGGTTTCGCTTCACACACTAAATCAGTTGTTTCCGTGGGTGAATTCCTGTGGGGCTGAGTTAGAAGCTGTGGGACACTCATATAAGACCCTGCACCCTCCCCCATGACCATGGGATGAGTGGGAGCCTCAGGGAGCTCTCCTGGCAGGAATGGGTTTTATGTTGTTTTTCCTGTTGAGCCTCCATCCCAAAGCATGCGTCTACCTGAGGATGATGGGATGCGATCAGTACAAGGTCCACCAGGTTTAGCTAAGGGACTTGTAGCATCTTCTGCAGCTTTGCTAACAAAATGAACAGAGTGAGGGATGAAGCAGGGCTACTTCGGGTGTGCAGTGCCACTGCTGCACACAGCTCCCAGCAAAGGCAAGTCTTATCATTGTCCCATTGTGTTAATGAGAAATGCAAATATAGGTTTAAAAATAGTCATTATTGGCATCAGCGGTAACATTTAACCCAGAAGCCTTGTACGTTCTCCTCGCTTTGTTTCCCTGGGTATGTGTGCAGTAAAGGTGAGATAAGTGCAGATTAATGCAGGTCTTGATAAAGTCTTGATATACCTTTTTAGTCACTTTATTAAAGCCTGTTTGTATAGAATCATAGAATAGTTTGGGTTGGAAAGGACCTTAAGATCATCCAGTTTCAACCCCCCTG
>NDXB01007665.1:4542-16900 GCA_002631895.1 Agapornis roseicollis | reverse complement strand
CTTACCATCAGTGAAACCAATGACCTCCACAGGGCCTGCGTATCAATGTTTAACTCACACTCAGTTCTCTCCTTTGGCTTCTCTATTGCAAGCCACACAGTAGAACCTCCCCAGTACATCTCCTACCTGAAGTCCTTGGACGCAAGCACCTCGTAATAGTATATAAGCTTGCACTTGTGACTGGAAACTTGCAGAGAGGCAAGAACATCATCCACCCGAGGGAGGCTGGTGGCAGCACAGGGGGAAGGGCCATGCATCTTCCACTGGAGAATATAAAAGCCAGGCCATCGAGTGACATGAGATCCCTGGGAGAGAAAAAGTGCCATCAGTGACTATTATAGAATCATAGAACAGTTCGGGTTGGAAAGGACCTTAAGATCATCCAGTTCCAACCCCCCTGCCATAAGCAGGGACACCTCACACTACACCATCGCACCCACGGCTTCGTCCAACCTGGCCTTGAACACTGCCAGGGATGGAGCACTCACAACCGCCCTGGCCAACCCATTCCAGTGCCTCAGCACCCTCACAGCAAAGAATTTCTTCCTTAGATCCAATCTAAACCTCTCCTGTTTCAGTTTGAACCCGTTCCCCCTTGTCCTGTCACTGCAGTCCCTAATGAAGAGCCCCTCCCCAGCATCCCTATAGGCCCCCTTCAGATACTGGAAGGCTGCTCTGAGGTCTCCACGCAGCCTTCTCTTCCCCAGGCTGAACAGCCCCAACTCTTTCAGCCTGGCTTCGTATGGGAATGTGCCTTAAGAAATCGCTGAATTTAGCAGCATCAAGAACAACCAGTGGAGCTGCCTACCTTGGGGAGCACACATCATGGCACATCGCTAAGGCTAGTGACAAAAGGCTGTTTTCAATTAGTTTATCCCAGATTATGGAGTCTCTTTCCAATCACTCACTCTACATTAGGGCTGCAATAGCAGCCATTTCCACAGGGAATACAGAGAACAACGACCACAACAACTGTTTCTAAGCACGACATGATTTTTGCCTTGCCACCATGGCACCTAAGATCCATGCCAGGACCCAAGGACATCTGACCTGGATGCTCTCTCCTTCCCGGCAAACCAGCGGAGATTCCATATGGCTGTAATCCACCCCAAGGACCCACGTCTTGTCAATCAGCTGCATATTGTCCCCAGCAGCAGGGGTACTTGGTAACGTGGCTTCTTTGTGACTTGTTTCAGGAGCCCGTTTGGAGTGGAAGAGGCTGAACACCACATCTCCCTTCAGGATGTCGAAGTCCCACGTGATGACAGATTCCCCTTCCAGAATCTCCACAACTATCTAAGAAGGGAACAAAACAAGCCCATTGTAGAAAGGGGACAGCCACATGTTTTTCTTCACCATCCTTCAGTTGAGCCATTGGTCTGGATTCCTAAGGAGGATACAAACCCGTTCCCATCACCAGACTTCTGCCACAGTACACACATCCACTCAGGTGGTTTTACCCCATCTCTCCTCTGTATCAAAGTTTCTCGTAAGTAATTTACTAGCTCTAGGAAAACCTTAGCAGAGCTGCAGCAAAGCATTCCAGACAGCAAAGAGCACTCCAAAAGGCACTGCTGCTTTTTAAGGACTCATGCAGGCCAAGTCAGTTACTCACTATCAGTGAAGCTGATGGACTGCTTTGACACTCAAGTGCTGCTCTTCTGGACTTTGTTTTCTGATGATCCCCATCAGAACATTCCCAGTACTTACGTTCTTAAATCCCCATTACTGCTGTCCCAGCTACACCACTGAGAATGGAAGCTGTACTATCAAGAAGGCAAACTGAGTGAGATTTATTTCCCCAGAGGAGGAAGAGACTGTATCTTACAGAAGGTGAAGCCACAGTAGAAGTAAAAGACACTGTTCCTCAAACTGCTGTTCTTCACTTCCATACTCTTGGCCGTTAGCTGGCATTAGCCTTCCCAGGAAAGGCATGCTGCTGAACCATCTTTGGGAGCACTTAATTCCTGTAGTCAACCTTTAACAGAAGCACCACACCTGCAACATACCCTCCCTGCAGCCTTGTGAAGTTCTGGTTTGTACCTCATGTGGAGCTCCTTTGAGGACACTTGCAGAGTGATAGATAGTTTCTGTCCACAATCGGATGTGATCCGAGTTCTCCGACTCATCTTCTGTTTGATAAAGCGACTTGGGAACAAGGCCACCTTCGGGAACAGTACACTGGAAAAGCCAGACCAACACTAATTTAACAGCAGAGTATCAAGTCACCTGTACAACAAACCCTCGCTGCCTGTCAGACAGAGGCTGACACCATCAGCCAGTGTAAGATTCCACAATGAAGCTAGTTACTGGAACCAAAATAGTTTATCTAAGCTCCATGAGGACCTAACCTCAACCCCTCTTTCTCCAAGGCAACATCACCACTTCAGGGTGAAGTCTGGGCACAAGGTAACTTCACTGTGCTCAGAGCACCCCCATCACAACAGAGGTTTAGCCGTCTCTCAGAAGGGAATGGAAGAAGGCCAGGGCATTGAGGAGGAGGGAATGGAGGATGCTTGCAGATTCCACCTGCACAATAGGAAGGAAAACTTACCATACAGTCTCCTCCCAGGAAGTCTGGGATCACATCTTTGTCCACATAATCAACCAGCCCTCCTGGACCCTGATAGTTGTTCCCACTATAAATGAGGAACTTCTGCCTTGTGTTCTCATTGATAAAGGGACTAACCTGAAATAGAAAGTGGATAGAAGGTATCACTGTCACTGAGTGAAGGTAGAGACAACGTTTACACCATCTTACATGGATGCTTTAGGCTCTAGCCTGGAAGGCCTCTGCAGCAGGAATACAGACCAGCAGACCACTTCCCCAGAGAAAGGGTAACAGATGGCAAGTGTACAAGTATCATCATCTCACAACAGGTTTTACCTCATGTAAAACAAGCTTGCAGTCACCACATCCCATCTAAACCTCCCAAGAAATTTANTCCCCAGAGAAAGGGTAAGAGATGGCAAGTGTACAAGTATCATCATCTCACAACAGGTTTTACCTCATGTAAAACAAGCTTGCAGTCACCACATCCCATCTAAACCTCCCAAGAAATTTAACAACCATTGCCAGCACAGCCATCAGCCATCAGGCAGAACCACAATTTTTATTACTCTTCAATATCCTCCAGCAGAAGATTAAAACCAAACCCCATTTGTCTTCTCCCATCAATATAAAACCTTCACCAACTATGGGAGACCATGGGCATGCATGAGGAGCTGCAGTTTATCTTTGACATCCTGTCCTGTCCTGGTGGAACCAAACGAGCTACAGGCATGTTATGGCTTGGCTCTGTAGTGATGCTGTGGCCTCTTCAGGAGTTACGCCACAAGTTCCTTGGAAGCTTTTCCCTCCCTAACCTCTCACACAAGCAGAGCTCACACTGACTGGATGATTTAGCTACTTGTACATGCACAGGATCCTGCAGTCCTGATTTCACCCACCAAAGTCCAGAGCACAGGAAAAACCCTGGGTGCTCGCACTATCAGCAGTCTCCCCAGGGTCTCAGGGTAGTTGTCCTCCACAACCTCTATTATCCGAAGCAAGGCTTTAACTCCAGGCCGCCAGAGATGCCGCATATTCAATCCTTCCAAGTCCACCAGACATGTCCAGGATCTAAAAGAACACATGGAAAGAGACCTGTCAGAACTTCATTGCACAGTGGCTACTCAGCTGACGAGCCACAGACTATTTCAGTAACTCTGCAGCCTGGTCAGGATCTAGTGAATCCACCAAGGGAGAGCAGCATTGCAATGAAAAGCAGATCTCCAATCAGGCAGAGACAGCCTGAATCTGGCTGAGCTTTAAGGTAAAACAGACACCCAGTCACAGAGGCAAACACATATGGTGTCAGTGTGGAAGAGGATGAAGGCATCCAGGCCTATTCCCAAAAAGAATTCAAAAAGTATATTTTAAATGAGGTGGAAATTGCCAGTTTCCTGTATAAAACAGAATTTGAAGGATCTGGATTAAAATCACCAATATTAGATTAAATTAATCTGAAACGGGGCCTAAAAAGACATAAGGAAGGATCAATACTTGCTTTCATATGAAGCTATAGAATTTATCAGCCTTTAAGTCCGCTATGTACAGCGCCCAAAGCCCAGGAACAGCCCAGAACACGGACCCACTGCCATCTATCTGCAGCTTAATCCTAAAGACATAATCTAAAGCCTTCACACAGAAAGTGTTTCCTCAACACGGCAGCTCAAACTCGGTAAGGATACAAGAAAATTAACGGTACTAACGTGATGGGACGGCCAAAGATGTTGGTGTTTTCCTCACACCTCTTCTGTCCTTCCTCATTAATAGACAGAACCTGAAAGGAAAGAGTGGGGTTAGCCTCAGTATGAGTGAGAAACCAGGACAGGCAAGAGATCTTATTTCAAAGATCAGAACCTAGAAGACACCAGCTGGAGAACGTGCAGTGTACAAAACAGAAGGAAAGTTTGCATTAAAAAAGGCTTCTGTACTGAAAAGCTGAGCTGATCAGACAAGGTGCAGATACTGAAGATCTAAGATGAAGTAGGACAACCTCAAGACCAAATGCTATTAGCTGAGCTACATGAGAGGGCCATGGAAAGCTGACGGTGAACTGCAGGTTATCAGAAAGCCTCTTTCTGGCCAAGCTGTACCATTACAAAGGCTTCACTTCTGTCTCTGCAGGAAGATGGAGCAGCTGTGCCATGCCACGGCACTAAACCAACTTTGAGTTGCCAGCCACACAAGACAGGGACTGTGTCAGGCAGGTAGACTGCTGCGGTTCTATAGCATTCTAAACACCCCAAGGGAGAGGGGAGTACTTTGGGTGAGAAAGGGAAATGCAACTCACATGTCGCAACAATGATTCCTCTCCCAAAGCTTTCACCAAACCTTTTGTGTCCATCTGGCCAAGACGAAGGATGTAGAGTGGTCGTCCATCTTAAATAAAAAGAGAGGGCCACGTGAAATCCTGGAATCATGGAATGGTTTGGGTTGGAAGGGGCCTTAAAGCCCATCCAGTTCCAACCCCTGCTCCCACAGGCAGGGACCCCTTCCTCCAGACCAGGTTGCTCCAAGCCCCTGTGTCCAACCTGGCCTTGAGCACTGCCAGGGATGGGGCAGCCACAGCTTCTCTGGGCCATTACCCTGTGCCAGCGCCTCAGCACCCTCACAGGGAAGAACTTCTTCCTTATACCTAACATGAACATCCCTGTTTCAGTTTAAACCCCTTGTCCTGTTGCTACAATCCCTGATTAAGAGGCCCTCTCCAGCATCCTTGTAGGCCCCCTTCAGATACTGGAAGGCTGCTTTGAGGTCTCCACACAGCTTCTCTTCTCCAGCCTCAACAGCTCCAGCTTTCTCAGGCTGTCTTCGTATTGGAGGTGCTTCAGCCCTTGATCATCCCTGTGGCCTCTTCTGGACTTGCTCCAACAGCTCCATGTCCTTCTTATGTTGAAGACACAAGAACTGTGCACAGTGCTGCAAGTAGGGCCTCACAAGAGCAGAGTAGAGGGACAAGATAACCTCCATTGACCTGCTGGTCATGCTCTTTTTGATATATGGAATATTTTAAAAGGATAAAAATCACATCCAAAGACAGCCTTATCAAATTGATGCTGCTTTGGACTCACTTTAGTCTGCCTCATCTGTGCAGAGGAAATAAAGTTACAACAAAACAGAGTGGCTATTTACATGTGAGGCTTTGTTAATGTTTAAACTGTCAATACTCACAAGGTCCTATAATCAACCCATGCCCTAATGCAAGAGGCAGCTTCTCACCCTTGTCTTGGTAATGCCACCCTCCAGTGTAGTATTCATCCAGGAGGGCTGGGGGCCTCCAGGACTGGAGGATGTAATCCACCTGGTACTGCTTGCGCCAAGACAGCGACTGGCAGAGCATTTCTCGAGCCTTGTCGATGTTGAAGTCCCGTGCCCGCAGGAACCGAAGGATATGTTCATCTTTAGGGATCTGAGAGAAGAGAAAGTCCAAGGTCAAGACCGCTGCATTACCTGTACCACTATTGCATAAAGCCCGCAGAGAAGCACGTGCCATTTTTTAGCCTCTTAGAATGAAGATAAATAAACTTCCATTCCTTCTGCCTCCCTCCTCGCCTAATCCAGCTGAATGCAGCAGATGGTGCTAGGAGCACAAAGAAGGGACTGATTCAGAGCCTGTGAGAAGCCTTTCACTGATCCCAAAGCCCCAGCAAACTGAGCTTGCTGAAGTTTCCCTCGGGTAGCTATCCCAAAAGGACAAACAAAATACCCTGGGAAAGCAAGAGCTGCAAGCTGAGTGCCCATAGGGGAAAACTGAAAGATGGGAAGTATCCATAGGTAACATGTTACCTGAGCTTAAGCACTGTTTGGAGGGAGATCATGACACTATAGTCTTTGAGTGATTACCTCCCACACCAATTCCAGCTCTCATGCAGATCCCCTTCTGCTTTGCTTTGCTGCTGATGTTGTCTCAACAGGAAAGCGTTAGAGCTCTTCCACAAGCTTCCCTGCCCCATCACATCACACTAACTCCTGCCACAACAAACATATTGACCAGAACCACAACAAGTAGTTATTGTAGCCTGGTCAAATCTCTATCACTCATCCCAACACCTTCTATCAGTAATTCTAGCAGCACAAAAGCCTTCCCAAATCAGGTCTGTAGAATGGCTTATTCCAACCTCCTTCTCAATCCCACATGTTCCCTCTTAGCTGAAAATACAAATCAAAGATTTGACAGTAATACTAAGCATCAGGAACTAACAATAAACCTGACAGATTCCACAGCAGGGCCACATTTGACGTAAAGCCTGTCAAGCTGCAAACCCAAATGGATTCTAGCTGCATATGCTGCTCTGCTTTTTTCTCCTCACCCCAACTCCCCCAAAAGCGTTTGGCCTCATCTCTTACATCAAGCTGCCATTAAAAATTCAAGTGCCAGCAAGCAGGGACAGCCTCCTCTGGAGTGTCTGTACTCAGGGAGCATGACCTAAGCAATCGGAGCCCTGCTGTAGGCCAAATACAAGCTCACATTTGGGAGTCAAAGCTCTTTTGTTTGCTCACCGACATGCTCACAACAATAGAAACCAAGGGAGAAAGCAGAGCCATCACCTGTGTCAGGCTGGGAGCGAGCCCAGTATCACAGCCTGGTATGAAACTGCAAGAGATATTAAGAATTGATTCCAACTGAAGAAAGCAGTAGGGTTCAGGCAGCCTAAAGCAAAGCCTAGAAGCACCTGAAGAGGTAGGAGATTATCAATGTTCAGCTTACTCTAATGCTGCCAACACTGCATTTATCTCTCATGGAAAGAAGAGGGCAGCCATCCCAAATAAGGTATTTATAAGAACAGCACCAACGTTTTCTGTATCAGAGCAAGGTAAAAGCAGCAGAACTCTCATCAGCTGATTTATGCATGCGTTTCTGCTGCTCAGAGGAAGCTGTTCCTCCCCAGACAACAGACAAACCCCACAACCATCAACAACAGCCCCCAGATCTCCTGTAAGACCCAGAGGCTGGAATGGCTCTTAGGTTTTGGTATGTTTCAAGCCTACACAGTCCATAGCTTCAGATAAGAGGCAAATTTAGCACTTCTGTTTAGACCAAAGGCAGAGACCTCCAGGGACTTACTCCATAGTGTAGCCTCTTATCTTCATCCAAAGAAAGCAGTAACTCCCATATGAAGTTTTAATCTCAGCCTTGTTTTCTCTTCACCAGTGAACTTACATGTACTCTTCTGCATAGTGCAAAGCTGTTGATTACTAGCTGTAAGTATCTGCAATTTTAACACCATTTGATGATTGTTTCTTCACCTACTCAGAATTTTAAAGCAATGATAAAACTGGTCCTAAAGGACATCTTCTTTGGAGGGAACAGGGACTAGACAGTGAAATAGGATAAAGAGAAAAAAATATACAAAGAAAAAGGAACATCACCACCTTCTCTACTGGGAGGATGCTGAGGCGCTGGCACAGGGTGTCCAGAGAAGCTGTGGCTGCCCCATCCCTGGCAGTGCTCAAGGCCAGGTTGGACACAGTTGGCTTGGAGTAACCTGGTCTGGTGGAAGGGGTCCCTGCCTGTGGCAGGGGTTGGAGCTGGATGAGCTT
Organism: Agapornis roseicollis; assembly: GCA_002631895.1. Taxonomy (NCBI): domain Eukaryota; kingdom Metazoa; phylum Chordata; class Aves; order Psittaciformes; family Psittacidae; genus Agapornis; species Agapornis roseicollis. The sequence goes on along the minus strand of NDXB01007665.1, from coordinate 8,811 downwards.
TAAGGTCCCTTCCAGCCCAAACCAATCTGGGATTCTGTGATTTTCCAAGAAACAGAAGATCTACAAATATGTTTTGATAGAGAAATAAGGACTGCCTTGCTTCAAGTTAAGAGAGCAGGGTAACAGCCTCTGCAGAGAAAACACAACTTACATAGGGCAAGTTCCTGATTTTCTATTATACTGACAAGCAATCAAAAATCCACCTAACTCCTTACCCCTACCCCCCAGAAACCCCCAACCATTTCAATTTTGCTTCTTCTACCTGAAACCAGGATCCTTGGGGATCTCATGCATGGATAAAGTCTCACTGTCTAAGGCTCATTTTCAACTGGTTACCCAATAGCTGAGACATCTCCGACCACACAGAAGTCCACACTGTTTACTGGACAGGTCACTATCAACTTAAGGAGCCTTGCACACCATATTTCATATCACAATTATGCCCAAGCATTGATCCTTACCCTTTGCTTTATGTCTGCTTGTTGTCAAACCCCTTTTATCTGACAGAGGTTTATCACAGGAGATAGATCACAACCCATACTCAGTAGAGCCCATTTCACCACTGAAGCTGTTATTAGCAGTGCACACTGTTACCTGGTTAGCTGGGAGGCCAGCCCCAGCTGTTTACTCAGAGGCAGAGAATCAGTGACACGACAGGAGCTTGCAGGTAGGTGTCCAGCCAGCCCTTCAGTCCTTTTCTCTCTTGAGGGTGTGTATATTTCTGTAGGCTCTACCTGCATCTAGCAGCCAGCATACTTTTGGACATAGCCTCAGTTATATAACCTGTTGTTGATGCTACTCTAGATCAGTGGCCTGGGACAGATTTGGCAGCTGCTCGGTGTTCTCAATTTATCAGCTCACAGATTCAACAGTGTTGGTATTCTCTGGAGCCTATCAGCTGCTGGGAGACTTTCACACATCACCTCAACACCACCTGCTCTTCAGTTCCGCCTGTGGTTTTCTGGTAACTGTTTCTCCATCCACATTCATAGGTACTAACAAAACCCACACACGCTCTCTCACAGAAGGGGATTTCAAGTTCTGTAGCAAAACTATCGCACTAAATCTGTTACACTTTATTTCTACATGGACAATTTTTCCAAGAAGAAACAAGGGTTTTGTAAGTCATGTTTAAGCTCTTACACCTTACCTTATACTCAGATAAGACATGCCCTCTTCCTAGCTCTCAAAGACACAACAAGGCACATAGAAAGCACAGTAGCCTCTTTTGGAAAGGCAAGTTCAAAGAAAAAGACAAATCCAAAGCCCATGACTGCAGAATACCTCTTAACTCATCCTGTACGGCTGACAGAGCAGTTGCCTTCTAAGCAACTTCTAAGCTATTACTACTGAAACCCTATCCAGCTGTACTCTGCTTTCAAGGAGGGTCACTTGCTCCAGCAATATTTCTCCTGGCTTCCCCTCCTTGTAAACAACATTCCACTATTTATCTATTCAGCTCCCCCAGTTACTGTCTTTTGCTACCCTTGGTCCTTCCATCCCACTCAATCTCTCTCCACCAGGAAACCTCAGGTTAGATCACCCTTGAGGCATTCAAAGTCCTCTAGATTTTTAGTTTTCTCATCCACATACCAGCTCTCTCTTGGCCTGACCTTGACACTTCAACCAGGAGGAGCCCAAGCAGCTGCTGAAGCAGAGCTGTATTTCAGCAGAGCAGGGATACATCTAGCCCACAGCACCTCTGCTGCTTCCTAGGGAAATGAGTTTCTATCCCTACTAGCTGGCCAACTCCAGCTGTACTTGTCCACATCTAGTGCCCTCGGCTCCTCGATTTTAGAGGCTTGCACAACACACAAGGTGAGAACGTCTCTACTTCCCACACACTGAAACGGTCCTGAGCAAACAGTCTGGGCAGTGAAGCCCCAGCCAATCCCTACTCTAAACCCACAGCAAAACCTCTGGGCTTGGGGACCTTCCTACACAGAGCACTGAACCAAGCAACACAGGTCTGATGCCACCAGATCCCACCGTAAGGTCACACAGGCTTTTTTGCTCTTCCTGGCTTTTCACCCACCCTTGTCCACACAGCCAAGTCGCAGCACACAAATGGTCCGTGAGCCTGGGTTATTGGAGGGCTGAAGGCACATGAGGTACAAGAAGCTTGTATTGAGACTTGCCTCATCTACCCACCTTGCCTTTGTGCGTCTCTTGCAGCCACTGGCGCAGGCGGATCAAGCAGCTCTCCTGCATTGGGGTCAGCTGGCCCAGATAGCGCTCGATGTAATCAGCATCCAGCTTGTCAGCTGGAGGAATAAAAGAGAACAGTTCAGAGGAGACCGGGCATAGCCAGAAAGGAGATTTCTACACAGCAGGTTACTTAGGATTTACACTGGGAGAGCTCGGAAGCCCTCATTTTTTGATGCCTAAGGAAAGTGAGGGGTATTCTTACAGTGATTAGGGCATAACACAGGCAACGTTTAAGAATCACTCCTCCTGTCTTCTGGAATGCTAATATTTCATTCAACCCTGAACTGCTCCAGCAGGAACTTAAGAAATATGAGCTCTGGCACCCATCTCCAGCACCTGGGCACTTAAATCCCCCACTGCCCTACAGATCCCATGCAAAATTCCCATGACAAGAAGCTAAAACCCAGCTGGCTGAAAACTGAAATATCTTTCTACTTATAGGTACCAGAAAGGGACAACAACACTAGCACAACATTACCATTTCTGACAGCAAAGGAGATTTTAAGGCATGAGGAGAAGCCCTGTGGGGACCAGCAGCTCAAGTTCCCTCTAGATCAGAGACAAATGACAAGGGGTGTGAGGCATTCAGAGACAGAAGCAGATGTGTCACCCAAAGCTTGAATGTGCAGATAGCCAGCAAGGAGAATGTGGTACCCAAAGGGAAGCAAAGCACAGGCCAATAGTTGTGCTGGAGGTATGAAGGAACATAAGAAGGAGGGCTGGGAGACCCACCTATGAGCTAGCTCTTCATTGAGCACGAAATACTCTCAGCAAGTACTATTAACTACAGAATAAGGCCTGGACACCCACAGAATATGCTGGTACTGACTGATAATACAGCAATTATAGCATAGAAGTGCTATGCTCCCACTGAATCCACCAGCAAACAGGGGAGCAGTCCTAGGGAAGCTGATCACTTCTATACATGAATATAAGCAAATAAGTAAGCTACTCTCCCTTCTGCTAGATGGGATCTGCCACTCTTAGAGCCATAGAACGGTTTGGGTTGGAAAGGACCTTAAGATTGTCCAAGTTCAAACCCCCTGCCATGGGAAGGGACACATCACACCAGACCATGTCGCCCAAGGCTCTGTCCAACCTGACCATGAACACTGCCAGGGACGGAGCATTTACCATGTCTCTGGGCAGTCTGTTCCAGCACATCACCACAGGGAAGAACTCTTTCCTTATATCTAACCTGAACTTTCCCTGCTTAAGTTTGACCCCAGTATCCCTTAACCCCATTGCTACAGTCCCTGAGGAAGAGCCCCTCTCTCAGATTAACTTGAATCCCAAAGCACATGAATATTTCTCTGTCAACTTTTTTGAGGTTTCTGGTTCTTTTTCCAGATGGATTCCAGTTCTCCTCCCAGAGAAGGTCTGGTGACACCAGAACCATTGACAGTTCCAAATTCCAAGCCTTTCCCCTAGTTACGCTCAGCAAAGCAAGTACTGTCTCTCCTTCTGAGGAAGGCCAACTCCTCTTCCTAAGACCACAGCTCTCAGTTAAAAAGTCCCTCCTATTTCTTTTTGCAGACAAGAATGTTATTTAGTCTAGAAGATACCATCAGATCAACACACAAAGATCTAGAAAGATAAAATCCAATTCAAGCATCTCATGAAAAAGGCATTAGGCAACGTTCCACAAGTTTGTCTTGGCCTGATAGAGGGGCAAAACCCATCCAGACAAATCCCCAAGACCAGATTATAAAATACCTAAAATGTTTCATTATAGTTAGGTATAGCATACTCAAGACAACTTTTAAGTTTCTCAAATGCTGGAATGGGTTGGCCAGGGAGGTTGTGAGTGCTCCATCCCTGGCAGTGTTCAAGGCCAGGTTGGATGAAGCCTTGGGTGCCATGGTTTAGTGTGAGGTGTCCCTGCTTATGGCAGGGGGTTGGAATTGGATGATCTTAAGGTCCTTTCCAATCTGTACTATCCTATGATCTATGAAATTTAAGGTATAAAGTACCTTAAAGTTAGATTAAACCCAAGTTTTCTTCCTATGCTCAAACTAAACCTACTGCAGGCAGGTTTTCTTGGCTTTTCATTTTTTTTGG
>NDXB01007664.1:50503-128897 GCA_002631895.1 Agapornis roseicollis | reverse complement strand
ACAGGAGCTGCTCCAGTCCCTGCTCATCCTCGTGGCCTCCTCTGCACTTGTTCCAACAGCTCCTTTTGATGTTGAGGACCCCAGAGCTGCACCCAATGCTCCAGGTGACGTCTCACGAGAGCAGAGCAGAGGGGCAGGATCAGCTCCTTGGACCTGCTGGGCACGCTCCTTTGGATGCTTTTCTTTCTTGGACTCTTCTCTTTCAGTGCCAGTGCAGCTCCTAATGGGAATTCTCATTTCATGGGATTACAGTTCTCAGAATAATTAAGAGAAAGAATCCTACAAATTAAGAAGTCATCCTTTCATCACTATAGCAACCCTGATTGTCCTTCCTCAAGTGGCTGAACTGAGAAAACAAGAAAAAACCAATCTGAGAGATAATTGCTGTCCTGCTGCCAAAAGAGCAGAGCTGGGAGATGAGACGGGACAGACAGTCCTCAGTGCTCCCTAGGAGGGATGTCTCTGTGCCATTCCTATTTGACCTCAGCATGGAACAGTTAAGACACCCTGGAGGCTTGTGCCATAGAGGTTCTGCTTCAGGATGAAGGGGGCTTATAAGGACGCTGGGGAGGGACTCTTCATTAGGGGCTGCAGTGCCAGGACAAGGGGGAACGGGTTCAAACTGAAACAGGGGAGGTTTAGATTGGATCTAAGGAAGAAATTCTTTGCTGTGAGGGTGCTGAGGCACTGGAATGGGTTGGCCAGGGAGGTTGTGAGTGCTCCATCCCTGGCAGTGCTCAAGGCCAGGTTGGATGAAGCCTTGGGTGCCCTGGTTTAGTGTGAGGTGTCCCTGCCTATGGCAGGGGGGTTGGAACTGGATGATCTTTGGGCACTTTCCAACACAAACTATTCTACGAATCTATGAGTTGATTTGGCCTCACCAATCCACAGTGATTGAGTAGGAAGCAGAGACAACCAGAGCACAAGGACATTGTCTTATTTGTGGTGTCCTGATGGGGACACCTCCAATCAGGGCNCCCTGGTTTAGTGTGAGGTGTCCCTGCCTATGGCAGGGGGGTTGGAACTGGATGATCTTAAGGCACTTTTCCAACACAAACTATTCTATGATTCTATGACTATGAGTTGATTTGGCCTCCCCAATCCACAGTGATTGAGTAGGGAGCAGAGACAACCAGAGCACAAGGACATTGTCTTATTTGTGGTGTCCTGATGAGGACACCTCCAATCAGGGAATCCCCCATCCTGATGGAGCATTTCCTTAGAGGAGTGCTATTGACAGGAAACTCAAAACCTCTCTGGCACAATGAGCAGCCCCAGCAAACAGGGATTTACCCACTGATGTGCTCCTGCCAGAAGAGAGAAGATGATGTTGCTGCTCTCATGAAAAACCTTATCGTTTGGACATTCCCAGCCTCAAAGTGGGTTATTTTATGCAGAGAAAGGACTCAGCTCTGCCTCTGGAGCTCAGCTTGGGACTCAGCTTTAACAGTCCAAAGCAGCTTTCAGATCCAATAAGCCCATAAAGTGCCATGAGAACACAGCAGGATTTCCCAGCCCTCATAGACTGCAGAGCCATCAGGTAGAACCCTTCTATTTGCATTTGTATCAGGAGCAAATCCCAGCTTGAATTAATTAGAGTGCAATAATGAAGCTGCCCAAAGCTGTCATCACAGGGGCTGCACACCCATCCACTTCCCTGTGACAGTGGCAATGCCAGTGATGCAGTGATGCTCAGTCCCTGATGCACAACCAGGAGCTCAACCAGCATCATTGCATGGGTTGTGCTCATCCTCTGCCCCTCCAGATGTCTCTGGTGCTTGGGTTAAGTCTGGTGGTGCACTGGAGGACAAGTGTGAACCTGGGACCATTCCAGCCCTGGAGAGCTTGTTTTAAGCCAGTTTCAACTCCATTTGACTTAAATTGTTCACTTCTATTTTCAGAGATCAGCAGAGATATCCTCAGTGGGGTTTGGTGAAGTGCAGCTGATAGGAAGTGACTTAAAGAAGCATTATAAAGCCTCCTAAACCACTGTATTTTGTGGGGACAGGCAAGGCTGTGTCCCATGACACCATTAGACTTCTCATTATAGAACTAGAGCTGTGGATTAGGAAGGGCTGAAGTTTGCTAGTGCCTGGAAATGGGTCCTTTACTTTGTGCTCCCCAGTGTGCTGAACAGACCTGATCCTTTCCCCTCCTCAGGGACACTGAATGGGCTACTTAGTATTTATTCAATTGTCTGAGAAGCAGCAGCAATAGGACCCCAGCCAGTTTATGGTATTCACTCTTCACTAAGATTATATTCAGAGAGGAGCTGTTCCTGCACTGATAGAACAAAGCCCTTTTTGAATCCTTGTCCTTCCTGAGGGGAAAGAATGCATGAAATTTCTGTCTTCTTTGTGGATACAATTTAAGTCAGAGCAAAGCAGCACAGCTTTTCCTCTGCAGAATTGAGCAGCACATGCATTGCTGCTCAATGGAGCTGCCTACACAAAACAGATCCCTTCAGACTGTCTAAGGTGTGACAAAAGAGGGTCTTACTTTTCATGCATAGCTCTGCTCCTGCAGTGACACGTCACAGGTTCCCTGAGATGGTATCTGAGATTCTGGGTAAGAATAAAGGCCCAGAAATGCTAAAAGACAGTTCTTCCTGCTTTCAATGGGGAAAAAATGCAAAGTGGGCTCAGGACATGTTTTCTCCAAGCTCATCTCTGCCTTGTCAAACATTGTGTCCCAATTTAGTCTTTACAACTTAAAACCAAAAGAAGGACCCAAGACTTCATCTGAAATGCTCTGATGTTCAACTGAAATGAGATGTTCCATCTGCAGTTGATACTCAGACTTCCCAAAGAAGTGAAAAACAACTTTCTTTGGCATCTCTTTAGCAAATCCACTTGTGCAAGCTGGGCTTTGTGACCCAGCAATAAAGGTTTTGTGAGTTTACTTGTACCTGTACAGACAGCACTGCTCACCCTCACTGTGATGAGCCCATCACTGATGCTACATATTGACTATATGCCGTGAGGATCATCCTCACATGGTCATCCAGATGGGATCCTCCCTCTGCTTCCACAGCCCCTGTGTCAGGCACAGGGGAAAACAGGGCTGAAGAAGCTGACCTCCTCCCAGCACCCAAAGCTCCTGCCCTCCTCTCCCCACCTTATTGTAAGGCAGAGCCATAGATGCATGCGTGCATGAAGACATTTCCTGCAAGCACATCCTTGCTCATTCCCATCTTCTTTAATCAGTGTTTTTGCTATCTACAGGAGGACATAAAGTTCATTCCAGAAGATGAAGGAGGGATCTGTTTTCCCTGGTCTAATAGCATTAGATGGAGCATTCTGTCTGTGGGTGTGAGCTTTGCTGGCCTGGCAGGTGAAGAGGCTGCTACCAGGTTTGTAGAGATACGAGTGAGTCACTGCTCTCACTTGGCAGCTAATACATGTAAGATGAATTATCTGCTCAGTGGAAAAGCATTTTCAGGTCAGGCAGACCTATTCCAAGCAAAGCTGGTGAGTGATATCCAGGTAAAACCAAAAGCTGCCAGAAGGATGAAAACATGGAAAGCTTGTGTAATGGCAACAAAAACTCCAAAACCCCCAAACTTTGGGGGTTTTGATCTGTTTTGAAAAAGAGTTAAAGTTAAATCAGCCTAAACACAATAGACTTTTAGGTGGGAAAGCAAGGAGCAACAGCAATGCGGGTTGCATCACTTTAAAGCTCACTGTATGCTGAAAATGCACAGCACCAACTTTCCCTCCTGGCTCTTCGGCTGTGGGTGCAGAGCCCAAACGTTCGTGCTCTACCCTGCAGCTCAGCCGCTGGTGAGACTGGATTCAACTGTTAACCAAGGAACTTTCATGCAGTGTTTCATAGACATGTGAGCTGGAAGAGCCCATTCTAGTCACAATGCCAACAGTTGTGAAGTCCCCCATCACTGCAAGTGGAAATAAAACACTCGACGCATTGTAGAGAAAGGCGAGACATCTGTAAACTCTTATGCTCACAGACAGAGCCGTGCTGCAGAGTGGATGTGGTTAATTACTGCTCAATAAATACACCAGCCTTCAGCACACATAAGATGGTGATGATGGATAAGACCTGAAGTCTGACCTGTGCCATTGGCCAAGTATGACTGACATCCTAGCTGGGTTTCAAGGGATCGTTTCTGCTTTATCCCAAAGCCACAGATACTAAATATCTCACCAAGGATGGCTTGCATAATAGACAGCTACAGTGAACAGGAAAATGCATAAAATAGGAAAAATGGAGACCAAGCAGCTCCTCCAAACCAGCCACTGTACAAGAGTGTGAGTAGAAATAAATCCCTTTGTGCAGGGTAAAGAAATAAACTATTCCAGCCCGCATTTTCTGCTCATTCAGAACACAGGCTGGAGAACAACTATTTTCTACTCATTACCCTTTTGCTGTTGCTCAGCTCAGCACCCAGACTGCTGAGTCTTGGGGTTTTCTCTCTTAAAAGGAGAATGATTAAGGAACAATGGTTCAAGAACCATTTCAGAACACTTGAGAAGACCTAGGCCATTTGCCACGAAGCTGTGGAACCTGAAGGGCAGCTGACATTAACACACATCGCCCCCTTGTGCCTTTGCTCTGAAAAGACTTATTTCCTGTTCATGTTGGAATTCAGCTTTAACCGAAGGTCCTTGTCTTCCAGGACTCTTTGCAACAGTACAGAAGTCACACTGAGAGTTCCTGAGGGAAGCAGGCTCATCGCCGCCTGAACGCACGTGATATCCTCCAGGCATTGGGCTCCTCATAGCGGTTGTAGAGGGGTTCCAGTCGCTGCTGCTTTTTCTGCTTGCTCAGCTTGGTTGGATCAGAAACCTTGAAGAAAGCTGGTGCAAATTCCACCAGCCAGCGAGGATCGATAGTTGTCACTTCACGCATATACTCCTTGGTGGTCAGCACCAGTTCATGATACACCACCCTGTAAATGGGGACAGCAACTTTGGAACTCAGATTTTCCAAACAAGAGAAGGCAAAGGCTGCAGTATCTAAGCTTGCCTCTATCTCCCTTTCACCCTCCTTCAGCATAAGGCTCCTTATGTTTCAGAACACTCCAGATGAACTATCTTCTTTTTCCTCTCCTAGTTCACAACTACTCTTCAGTACACACCTACTTCATTCCACTTAAAATGATTTTCCTCTCTACCCCCTCCCTAACACCCAGTATTTTAAACTCACTCCCACAATACAGAAACACAGAAGTGCAGGCTTCAGGCCTGTCCTTGGCTCAAAAAGTCCATCTCACCTCTACACAGGCACTAGTTTTAACTGCAGAAAGAGCTAGAAAGCAGAAGCCTACACTTTGATCTGTACCCTACAAGGGATGCACACCACAAGCTTTTAACTTATGGAGTCTGAACTGAAACAGAAAATTACATGATATTGCCTTCCTTACCATTCTGGCTGCCTGTTGAAGAGAGCACTGGATGGGTGGATATAGACTACTTGTTGATCAATTAATGTCCGATAGCCTTCCTGGGGATCCTTCTTTGCTGCATTTCGGAAGAAGCCACTACAGATGGCTTTCTGGACCCGAACTGTTGCCTTGCCACAGGATACCACATCCAGCTTGTGCCTGCCAGACGAGAGTTAGAAAGAAAATGAGAGTTGTTCAGGTCTAACCATCAAGAAAGCAAAGTCACTGCTTGTGCTTCTTGCCATGCTCACCTGTCCATAATGCCCAGCATCTGCTTGCGGATGTCCTGGGCTCTGCGTAAGGATCGGGCCTGGATAAAGTTCTCATAGCACCAGGGATTTGAAAACTTATTGTTTTTCCAGGAATTGTAGACAGCCAATAGAGTGAGGTGGTCACCTTCTGTCTGATGGAACTTGGCTTTCTTTTGATCAGCAAGCGCTTGTTTATCCTAATATATAAAATAGTTCCCAATCAGCATCGAGACAATCCCCATGCAACGTGAGGGACATGGGCTCCTTGTCACTCATACCACGACATTTTAAGTCTACCAAGAAACAGGCGATGTAAGACTGAGAAAACAACACAAAATTTGGAGTGGAGAGTGGCTAAGCACCAAAGAGATGAGAATCTGAAGGTCACTGGCTCTCACTAGGCCAAAACCATGCCTGTATGAAAAGAAAGCCCAGAACTGTTCTTGCCAAAGAGAGACCGCAGTAGACTTTCCTGAAGTCTTTCCCATGGGTGACAAGAGAGCAACCAGAAAAGATGAAGGACCTAAGTGGCTCATGTATACAGTAGGAAGCCCATGCATGCACTAAACAAGCTATTTTCTCACCATTCTAAAAGCAACCTTAATTACTCATCATCAAAGGAGCTGACGCAGCAGCTCTGACCCTGCTCACCTACCCACCTCTCCCCACTTCTCCAGTGTGCAGATAAAATGTTCATCAAACACTGTGGCTACCCAGATCAAAATGGAAGCTAGACTCAACTGCAGCAGTTCATCATGATGAAGAAATAAAGGATTCAAGAAGAGTCTGCTACTGAGAAATCCTACCACAGCATAGGTTGCTGCTTGCTGACTTAAAAGAAATCAGCATAGGGTAGGATAGTCATGATAAAAGTGTATTCTGAACTCCAGAGCTGGAGTTGGTTTAAGGTTGATTTAAGGTGTAAGGTTGGTTTAAGGCTATACGTGTTTAGTGGGAAACACAAAGGAGAATGTGAGACTTCTAACGTCCATCTTCCCATCTGTAAAGAAACTACCAGCATCTACAGCTACAGGATGTTTAACCAAAAGGTAGACTGGAAATGTAATGAATGAGCAAATAGTCCAACAAAGCTACGGATTTAATGTGTCAAATACGCTCACTCTGAAGCAGGCACAGAAAACCCACCCAAACAGTAACACTGCTGGGTTCTTACCTTTGGCCGGTAGAACACGTTCTGTACAGACAGCATGGAGACTATTGTCAACATCTCTTCGCTGCATCCCAGATGTACAGACATAATCAACATCTTACACAGCATAGGCTCCAAGGGGAATTCCGCCATCTGCAAGAAACCTGTTTCAAGATACCTTGCAACATCTTGCACTGAGAGTTCTCTCAGTGCAAAAGAAAGCACCGGCCCTTTCTTTCACGCTTCATTGCTAAAGCAGTGTGCTTTACCCACAATAACTTTACTCAGCATGAAGCAAATTATTTCTCTATATTCACTATCCCAATAGTGAATATATCCCCAAGAATATCCCAATACTTTATAGGAATTTTTAGACATTAATAAAAGTAATCCTATGAACAAGGAGAAATAATAGCTGCTCCTTAAACAGCAAAAGTTACATTAACTATGGTAAGTGAAAAGCTACCCGTAAAATACAAGAGAATAACAGCAAAAGGAAATCAAGAGTGCTAGCAAGTCCTCAGACAACTACTGTCATGTCACCCCCTGAATATTTACAACCCTGACAGTGCTAAGAAGTATTCTTTTTTGCCTACCCTGCGCCCAAGTCGAGTGAGCAGTCCCTCATCATCCAGAGCTCCCAGAGTGTACAGCTGCTCCATGGCAGTTATGAGAGTTTCCATTGGGGGAGCATCCATAAAGTCAAAGGAGAGCAAATCATTGATTCCCATGGCCTGAGCAGAGGGAGTGAAGAAAACCCAAGTTAAAACACTGAGAAGGAAGACACCGAACTCCAGTCACAGCCACAACACTATTGAACAGTGAGGCAGACACCTGTTTCTTGAAATGGTTATGATCACATTGGCTTGCTACGAGCTGGTGATATACCAACCTTCAGGGAAAGTACTGTACTGGCCAGATTTGTTCTCTGGATTTCAGGCACATTGGTGGTTAGCATTTCATCTCGATAAGCACGCTCTGTATATAGCCTATAGCATTTTCCTGGTCCTGTTCTCCCAGCCCTTCCTGCTCGCTGCTTTGCTTGAGCCTAAAGGGAACAAGGCATCTCAGTAATCAAACAGGCACAGGTGAACACAAGTCAAATAAAATGATCAACTATTCACAATTTTACTTGTATTAATAGGAAGAGATTTCCAATACAAGCCAGGAAAGACACATTCCTTAGGCACAGCCTGAAGGAATCTCAAGAGAGTTATCAAAAACGTGGCTTTCTTATTGCCTCACTTTGCTTTCATGTCCTTGTGTGCCACATCATCATGATGCACATTACCAGCAGGGTTAAAAAAGGATGAAGAAATCAAACACAGAATGCCTACCTGTGAGATTGGTGTAACAACCAGCTGGTCAATTCCAGTCTTGGAGTTATAAACCTTCTGCTTCACAAAGCCAGGATCAACAACATAATATATTCCATCAATAGTCAAAGATGTCTCAGCGATATTAGTGGCGATGACAACCTGAAAACAGCAGTGTGATTCAGCAGCAGTTCTGTGTCTGGCTGCTAAGCCAACCTTGCTGCTCAACTTAACCCATTCTATGTGATACAAGCAGTTTGCTATAAGCACTGTCATTTATCATCTAAAGGAGAAACTGTTCACAGAAGAACAGAAAGGAGCATTACCTATAACCAAAGAAGGACAAGTTTCAAGTATATCTACATTTGGTTTAGATTTGTGTAACATGGGAAAAAGCACCATATAATCCATAATTAAAACCAAGTGAAAGATCATTGTCAGTTTGTAAACACACTGCAGTGACTACAGGGAGAATTCCTGCTTATCACTCACAGTCCATATTTAGAGATGAATCTTCCAGAGAATGTATCTCTAGTTATTCACTGTTTGGTAGGAAATTTACAACCATCCAATGGGAATTGTATATAGATTTCACTGAAGTTATTATCTCTTAAATGCAGCCTTAAAAAGCAGACTGAGAACATTCCAGAGGTTTGCTGCACCAGATGTTTCTATATAACATTTTCAAAGGCTTAGAGAACATGTACAGGCACATACACATGCCTATAAACATGCAAAGACATGCTTTAAGCTACATATAAGCCACCACTTCTCCACAACTACATTACTTTGTCTGAAGCTGTAACTAGCAATCAGAAGATGAGCAGTGTACTAAAACGTATCAGTAGAAACTGAAGCCACACTGAGCTGAACTTACCTTTCTGCTTCCTGGTGGGGCAGGGTCAAAGATCCTGGTCTGCATTTCACTGGGTAAAGCTGAATAGACTGGTAGGATAATTAACTCTGGAACATCAGGTCCTAGAGATTTCATCCTCTCATAGAGGATTTCACAGGCAGTGTCAATCTCTTCCTGACCAGTCAGAAACACCAAAATGTCACCTACACAGGAAGTAAATTACATCCACAGAATCAATACTGTGCAGTACAACTCCTGCATGACCACATTCCCATTCCTCACCTTTTCGATTCAAAGCAGAATATCCCCAACTCCTGGACATCTCTTGTGCAACAACTCAGCCAGAAGCCACTTACTTCAGTCTTTCACCCAGTTTTCTCAGCATTTTATTTACTGTGCTGAGAGCATTTTTATCATGTTATTAATACATGACTTAAAGGAAGACCTCGCTTATAGATTAGTGCCTTTGAATCACTAATAACCCTAGACCATTCTCTACTCACCTGGGGGCTCTGTCAAATGGATCTGCATTACTGTTATCAAACTGGCATCCAAATAATCTGTCTCTGGTTCTTTTGTGTACAGGATTTCCACTGGGTACGTTCTGCCAGGAATGGTGAAGATTGGTGCTTCATAGAAATACTGAGAGAACTTCACAGCATCCAATGTTGCAGATGTCACAATCAGCTTCATATCCTGCCGCTTCTGCACTGTCTGTAGCAGCACAGAATGTTCTGAAGTTACTTAATGCCTTAGGGACTATTAACATATGGCACTTAAGCCAGAGAAATATGACCAGTAGAAGCAGGTTTAAGCTCTGAGTAGAGGGACAGGTCATTGCAGTATCCAGAATTTCAAAACCATCTGTTAAGGTGACATTTCAAACCTACTGCAGAAGGCCTTTGTCAGACAAGGAAAAAATCACAGCAAGAACACTCCTCTGATCATCCATCATTACAAACATCCTGGGCTGCCAATTCTTATGGTTTCAGCTGAATTTCGCTTACTGTGTCTTCACACAGAGGCTCATCTTATGAAAGTCTGGACTACAAACCCTTTTGAGCATTTGTTTTCCTTCAGAAGAGACTCCTAGAGCACAGGAATGAACCTGACTTGTGTGCCTTTTCCTGGGAGCTCCTATATAGCATAAAGAGGACACCAAAGCAATGAATACCAAATGCTGCATTACCTTCTTCAGGAGTCCAAAGAGCACATCTGTGTGTATGGTCCTCTCATGGGCTTCATCCAACATGATAATAGCATACTGGGTCAGATCAGGATCTATCAAACACTCCCTCAGTAACATACCATCTGTCATGTATTTGATAACAGTTTCAGGGCTAGTGCAGTCTTCAAATCGAATGGTGTAGCCAACCTGGAAAGAGGAGTTGCACAGAAACTGAAGCTCCAGAATTAAGTTCTTGAAACCATTAATTCCCAGTTTGATTATTCTTAAAGCCCAGTGTACCACCTACACAGGCAGATACACGTGGGCACACAAGCAAACTAGTTCTAGGACTCATTTTTATTACTTTTCCTCATGCTTATTTTGACATGATCTTCAGCATGGAAATTCACCTCTTGTCCCAGGCAGCAACCAAATTCCTCTGACACTCTCTTCGCAACAGACATTGCAGCCACTCTGCGAGGCTGAGTACATCCAATCTTTCCTCTTGATGTATACCCCGCCTCTGCCAGGTACTGGGTGATCTGGGTTGTTTTCCCAGATCCTGTCTCTCCAATAACAATCAGGATCTGGTTGTCATGCACAGCCTAGAAAAGTTCATAGAAGAGACACTTGTCAAACTTTATGAACAAAACACAAACCAAAGCAACTCAACACAGTGTACGTAGGACTAGACTGAGACCTGCTGCTGACCCAGACAAAATTCACACACATATTCTTACTGATCAAGCCAGCAAACTTCTTAACCATTCATCCCCTGCCAACATGATGCTAGCCTCAGTTTTGACTTACAGTCAGTAGATTCACGGATGTTTGTTAAAATATGCACATACATAATCCTTTAAAACAATTATTCCAATCTACAGCTCTGCACTTAAAATGATCAACTGGCTATTCACATGACAACAAGCCAAACCAAGATTTGATATTACTCCTTGCTCAAACAAAAATGCTGTTCCAAGAGCCTTACTTGTATCAGCTGCTCCTTTAGTCTGAAGATCGGGAGACTCTCTCTCTGCTCAATGATGGAAAGTTGAGTCTTCTTACCATAAGAAGCTTTGTTACCACCAAATGCATGTTTCTTCCACTCTGGGATATCGTTGGGCATCATTCCAATACCTCGCATGTTTGCAGCAATTTGTCTTCCATCCACTAGGAAAGAAATAATCTCACCATTACATCTAGGTTCACACAGCAGAGCCCCTCATGATCCTGCTCCTGTTATTCATCACCCACGCCTTCTATACTTGTGGATTTAAGTATTTCAGTTCCTACATGCATACCCCTACAAATACATTAATTCCCATATAAAACAAACATGCTTCACCACCCAGCACACTTTTCATGGACAGCACGATACACCTGCCCATTTCCTTTGACATTCCCGTTTCCACTTTAGTGGAAAAGAGTTTCTTCTTTGCCTCACTTGACAAGTAAAGTAGACAAACACAGCATCAAGATATTTCTCCTGGGTTGCTCAACTGTCACAAACACAGCACAGTTGACACTTCCACATATTCAGACATACCATCAGGGAGAGGATCCACCCAGTGGGTGTTGAGCCCCATCGGGATGGAATCCATCTCTGCTTCTCTCTGGGCTTGTTTAAGTTCTCGTCTTTCTTTAGCTAAAGCGCTCTGCATCATTGCAGCCTGGGACAAGGAACCATCCGGATTCTGGGAAATTAAGAAAGAAGTTAAGATTTCAAGCACTCCCACTTCTTCAATGCTCTGTCACCACTGGCCTTTAGAAGCTTTAACACATGTTGAACTTTTTATCTAGCTAACTTCCAGGATATTTCCACTAGCATGGTCTCATGAAGTTCCATGGTTATGACTAACATGCAGCATTCCTACACTGTCGAGTCAGAAGGATTATGGGACAGCCAAAGAAAAATAAGTATATCTGGACCATCTACTTTCAGAGGGTAAGAAAAAGCACAGCAGAGAAAAAATGTTCTAACACACTTATGTGAAATGGTTGCTGCTGCAGTCTAGTATGCATTTTGGTTCTATTATTTCATTTCACTGTCACCAGTTAAGTAAGAATCCAGCTGTGTAACTAAAGAAAGGATCTTGAGTGACCATGTTTTTCTGGGATCTCAGTAACGTCCATGTGGAAAACTGGTTATTAGACTCGCAAATATTTAATTTAAACAAGTACATTTCGTTTAGTCCTGGATATCTCTTACCTTTACTATCTTGATAGGACTCATATCCATGCTCTGTTTAGTATGACCTCGAAGGAACGGTGGCTCTTCTTCAACTAACTCAATCTCCAGGTCCTCATCTGAAATCCAAGTGACAATTGTTAAACATCTTTCAGGTACATAAAAGTACCTCCTCAAACCATGCTTTCTAGGTATTCTGGGTTATGATGTACTTAGAAAGTTTGTGGAAACACCACAAATAAGAATGCATAGACAGGACACATCGAAATGGCACTAATAATAAGGCTACAGCAACCCTACTTCCAGATGTTTAAGATCACAACAAACTGTGAGATCCTTCACATTCACTTGTATCATTAGCTCTTTCAGAATCAAAACATGTCCAGAAACACAAGGAATTTACAACAATAAGATTATTTGGAAATGGTACCTTCTTCATCATCAACTTTAGGAAGAATCCCAGTCTCCTCATCAAAGTCAGGAAACTCTTCCTTGGAAAGCACATTAGCTGCAATCATCTGGGAACAGAATAAACACAACATGAATTTGCCCCCATGAACAAACACAACTCATGTCAATGAGGTCTCAGTTCTAATGCAATTAGAAGATTTGTAAAATAGGAACAAGAGAATGTTGTGATTACAGAACAAAGGAATGATCCAAGGGCTGAAGCACCTCTGGGAACAGGCTGAGAGAGCAGGGTTTCTTCAGCCTAAAGAAGAGAAGGCTCCAGGGAGACCTTACAGCAGCTCCCAGTGCTTAAAGGAACCAACAGGAAACCTGGAGAGGGGCTTCTGATGAGGGCCTGTAGGGACAGGCCAAGGGGAATGGCTTGAACCTACCCGAGGGAAGATTGAGATGAGCTCTTAGGCAGAAGCTCTTCCCTGTGAGGCTGCTTAGGCGCTGGCACAGGGTGCCCAGAGAAGCTGTGGCTGCCCCATCCCTGGCAGTGCTCAAGGCCAGGTTGGACACAGGGGCTTGGAGCAAGCTGCTCCAGTGGAAGGGGTCCCTGCCCGCGGCAGGGATTGGAACTGGGTGAGCTTTAAGGTGCCTCCCAACCCAAACCATTCTGAGATCCTGTAACTACAAGAACACACCTGTTTTATTTCCCATTTCTCTGGGTCTGAAATCCGGGTGAGGCGCTTCCGTTCAAGGCTGTCATCCTCCACCTCCGGGGCATTCACCAGCGACAGGTGACTGGGTCTGTCTGGGTTTCTCATAGATGTTTCTTCATTGGTTTCTCCAACCAGGTTTCTCCTCCGGTTTGGATTCAAGTCTTCCCCAGTGTCTTGATCAACATCCTACATCAGATTCATTGATCAGTTTATTTATACTGCACTTCTTGTCTTTTAACATTAGTGCTTCCTCTAACAAGAGAAAAAGGTGAGCAGATTTCTCAGAGAGACTACTGTCAACACCAGCCCAGACACAGAAAACGCTAGTTTCTCATACTAGAAAAGGAAGACAAACACAGCAACAACCTGAGGTTTGCTGCCACTCAGCTACCACATCAAGTCAAAAATTTGTTAGGAACATGACATCACAAGACTCTAGAGGAAATGAGTAAGAAGTCATCAGCCACAAATATGGAAGAGTAGCTCAATGCTTTGTAACTCCTCCTTGAGTATGAATTAGTTCTCATCAAAAAGAGCTAAAAATAGCAAAAAGAGGGATAATCTTTAAAAATTCTGGCATCACAAACTTATTATAAGCACTACAGAATGTCTTCCATACCTTCATGCTCAGGCTGGTTTTGGATCCAGTAAAGGATAAGACTTTAACTTTTACTCTTTGTCCTTTGCTCACCACATCAGCAACATTGGCAACACGTCCTTCTCTTCGAAGCTCTGAGATGTGGACCAAGCCCTCCCAACGCTTCCTGCAGATGAAGCAGAGGGGCCTGAGATTTCATGAATTAGTACTCTGATAGTCCTGAAGACCATTCAGAGTCTGCACTGTTTTGTTGTTGACTGACTACGTATGTTCATAAACTAGCTTATGCTCAGCTGAGAGAAACAAACCTTCATCTTGGCATCAACCCCAGCATTCCTTACTGCAGCCTTAGAACCTCTAAGATGCTAAAAGGAAAAGGAATTTGCATGGAACAGTACCAGATTTATTATGAAGAGCAGAAAGTACCTTAGCCCTTCCAGTTGCACAAAACATCCAAACTGCATTATACTTGTGACTTTGCCATTGTAGATGTCTCCTATGGCAGGCTCCTCAGGCGGGGGACGGTCAATGTGTTTGTCTCTCCATCTCTCATTGCTCCTCTCAGCGTATCTGTCTCGATCTTTACGGTCCCTACTTGGACTCCGAGTTCTGCTCCTTGACCGGTATCTGGATTTTCCCCTGTTCCTATCCCGAGTTCTAGAACGAGACCTAGAGCGAGATCTGCGCCTTCGCTTCCTGTCCCGGCTACGACTCCGGCTCCTCCTCTTCTTCTTTGCCCTGAGAAGCAAACAGAACATATTTGCATTGTAATCCCACATAAGAACAGAGAACAGGAAACACCAACTGCCACCACTCACTCCCCAGACACATGCTAGAAACCTACCGGTGGTCACTGCTCCTCTGCTTCCCTTGCCTGTCTGCACTGGGCATCAGAGCTTCAAGTTCTTTAAGTGCATCAGCTGCCACTTTTACATCATCTTCATCCAGCATAGTCTGTGAGAACAGAGAACTGCTCTGTAAGAAGACTGATAAACAGTCTACAGAAGGAATAACCATTCACATACCTATTTAGAAGGCATGTAAGAGGAAAAAAGATCAGACCTAATACATGTCCTAGGGGAATAAAAGCAACAAAGCTACAATATTGAGACAATTCTGCTTTTATACAAAAAGCTTTGACTCAATACATCAAATTATTACAGAAATATAACATGCAAATCTCTTGGAGCATTTGAATGGCCAAAATATGTATGTAGTTTGTAATCCATCATGAGTTTGGGCACTATGTAAGAAAGGATTCAACTACAACTTCCATGTCACAAGAGCCTCATCTTCCAGATATCCTGCAAAACAGCTTCCCTATGGCAATTGCTGGAACAACCATTCTTGGAAATCATAAGCAATAATATCAACCCTCTGCCTCTCTGGTACTTCATTTCTCACAGTCTACTTCTCCCAAGTAAGAAACACACCAACATGAAAAAAAAAAAAACCTGAGACAACTTGAAACTAAGAGAAACATCATCATAAATAATGTTTTCATATACAAAAGAAATCCAAAAGCATGACCTTACCCTGATATTGGGATTATCTGGCCTGCAAAGAGCTGGAAACAATTCCTTCAGCTTCTCCTTCTCTGACTTGGGTTTGACAACCGGGTCTGAGAGAGAAAAGAAAAACCAAAACCAAAATAGAAGAGCTTGAGCCTTCTGTTTCAGGGTCAGTCTGTGAAAGATATGAATACTTCAAATAAACACTCAGGGTGGTTTTAAAGGCTAAACAGATTTGTTAATCTACTGCCAACAGCAGAGAGCATCCCACTCCACCTTAAAGATATAAAGCCTTACAAGCCTAGAGCCCGCACTCAGGGTGGTTTTAAGGCCTAAATAGATTTGCTAATCTACTGCTAACAGCAGAGAGCCTCCCACTCCACAGTAAGATACAAAGCCTTGCAAGCCTAGAGCAGTAACTATACCAGTCACCCCAAGCATGGCCAAAAGCTGGAAGACCACCAAGCAGGAGTTTTGGGTTTCATACCTTTGCTCGTAGAGGATTTCGGTGGGGGCCGCATGGTCTGTATGAGACGGAGCAAGTTACTAATAAGGGAATCCTGAAAAATGGAGTAAAATACTTTAGCCTAAAGCACGACTGCAACCCTGGCTTCCACTCTGAGAAAGCACCGGTGAGGGCTTATCGGCACCACAGGAAAAGGGCAATCCTGAGGATTCGGGTTCATTTTTAAAACATATCACTGGACACATCCTGAAAACATGTAATAAACTGAATCCGAAAACCATTCTGATCATTCCATTTAAGTGATATTTCTACTGTCAATCGCCTTTGTAATCCATCCACACTCACTCTAGAACTCATGCATTATAAAACCGCTTACAGCAACTTTTACCTTCATGGAAAGTTGCTTTTCCATGTTTTTTATGCGCAAGGAGACAAGAAGAACCCTTTGCAAAGTCTACATGAGCTGTTAAACAGGAGGGAGAGGGGACCCTGGCTAGGACAGGAATCCCCAACTGCTAAACAGGAGTTTTCCAGTTGAAAACAACAGCAGACATTCATCCCACCCCTTTGTCTTTAAAACAAGCAGCTTTATGAGCTAAACCTGGCCAAGGAGACGGCGTCAGTAACGCTCAGCTCTCACTCACAGTGAACTCGGCTCCATTCTTCAGCAGAACCGCTTTAAACGTCTCAAACGTGGGATTTTTCTCGGCGAGACTTATCACAAACTCGGCTGCGAGGAAAACACAGGAAGGGAATTAGGAAAACTAACGGCGAGGCCGCGTAAGCGCTTCACGCTGGGGCAGAAGCTGCTCCGCGGCTCTACCTACACCCGGGGCAGCCGCAGCGCTGCTCCCACCAGGAGCGGGTCCCTTCGTGCGGCAGCAGCCCCGACAGGCTCATTTCCTCCCCCTCACCGCCCGTTTTGTGAGGTAAAACGACCCTTTCTTCCCCAATTCGAAAGCCCCTTGGCAAAGCGAGCGTGGCTCCAGCAGCCCCGTCCCAGCACCGCACCACGGCGATGAGCACTCACCCAGGTCCTTGTCGTTGATGCCCAGGTGATTGTCCAGCTCCGTGCACACCTTGGACACGAGCGACAGGTACTCGAGCTGAGCGAGCTCCTCCGCCGCCAGCTCCGCCATGGCCGCGCCGCACGTCCGCTTCCGGGCAGCGACGGAAGCGCTGTGGCGTCAGAGTGGGCGGGGCCTCTCGGTGCTATCGGGCCCGGCCGTGCCGCCAGCTCCGTGGTTGCGGCGGGGCGGGGCGCAGCCGGTACCGACACCGGCACAGGGCGGTGCTGCGGCCCCCGGGGCATCCCCCTTGCCCTCCTCTGGGCTCGCTCCAACAGCTCCACGTCCCCCTTTGTGCTCCTACCCCAGAGCTGCATCTGGACTGCAGGGGGGGTTTCCCCGTAGCGCAGCAGAGCGGGGGGAACCCTCTCCCTGAGCTGCTGCTCACGCTCTGCGGGTGCGGCCCAACACATGGAGGGCAGTGAAGCCGCCGCAGGGGGAGCTTCTCCTCACCCAACACCCCCAAGTCCTTTGGAGCAGGGCTGCTCCATCCACACCCCCCAAACCTGGGCTTGTGTTTGTCCCAACCCAGGGGCAGGACCCTGCTCAATTTGATGTAGTTTATCCCTTTTGTTCACAGCAATGTGTCTTCCCTTACTGCCTTCTCCCACCAAGCCTCCCGTTTTCCCTCCATGCTCAGAGAGCTGCTGCTTCTGAAGCTGCTCCATCACTGAGAGGTACAGCAGCCACAGCCAGGCTTCCGGGCACTCTGGCCAGCATCCCTACCTGGGACAAGTGTGCAGGCCAAGAGGTCTGGTGTAAGGTCAGAGGAAAAGGGACTCTGTCCCTGCTCCCCTCTCACCATGGTTGACATTGAAGGCGCTCACCCCAAATAAGATACAAAGATCACATCTGCACTATAGAATATATTATAAATTATACCATGCATCCATTAACAAAATATACAAAGCCAACAGAGAGATCTCTATCTTAAGCCTGAGCATTATCTAAACCCTACTAAAAATTAACATATGGAAAAACAGCATTTCACACTTCACATTTCCCTCTGCCACGAAATGCTCCTCCCCAAATGCTGTAGTGCTTCATTCATTTACAGAACATTTCAACAGGCCAATTATGAAGAAAGAGCACACATCCTGCTGGGAACTCCAGATCAAAGCAGATAACCACTCCATGCTCCAAAACATCGTCAGCTACTGCTCTTCCTCCGCATCCTTCCTCCTCCTCATTCTTGAGTAGGCAGCAAACAGTATGCATTAAGTGCAGGTGAGAAAAACACCAGTAGTCCCAAGTTAGAGAATGATCTTTACCTGGTCCCAGCAGACAGTTGTACTGGTGTAGAGATGGGAAACACTGCAAAATAGTTCTACTGTATTTCAAAATAAACATTTAAGAGTATCTCCCCCACAATCTATAAAAATAGGTTTAAAACAAAAATGGTATGATACATTTTGTTTTCTTCATTTATTTTAATTATCTCTTATTTCTAAGGGTATTATGTCTTTGAAAAACTTACTACTACTGATCACCTGGTCAGCCACAATCCTGATAGTGCTTCAGCTACAGTGTGACACAACAGGAACACCTTGATTTGAAGTAGCAGTAATATAAAGTAGTTTAGGATCAAGGGTCTTTTCCTGCAGCAAGGAGAAGTCTGCTTGAAAGCAAGAACGCAGCCAGCACTGCTGTCACCCTCCAGAGGGACCAGACTCTGAGGAGTTACCTCCAGGTACACCACTGCACAGCAGTGTATGTTGCTGGTCTCCCATGATGCTTCAGAATCAAACCTCTCAACACATTTAGAACAGTTCCAAATTAAATATGGGCATCTAAACCGAAATCTTGAGAGCAAAATGGATCCTATCGCCACATCTGTGGAAACACAGGAACACCTAGAACCACCAACAGGATACGCACCCATAAAACTGCTTCGGTTAATGCCTTGTTCCAACTGAAACACAAGTCACACAGTCCCTGCCTCAAGCACTCTTCCCGTTCCTAAACACGACCAGAATTTGTACTCCAGTTCAGTTCTGGGTTTCTACGCTTTCCTCAATTCTTCTATGTGGTATTAAACACAAGAAGTTTGCACTACCCTGAAAGAAAGACTTAACATTTCTACAACAAGCCTGTAAAAGATTCTTCCAAAGGCCTTCCCTCACATTCCACTTTAACAAAACATTTTATGTAAGCTGCATTTTCCCCTAAGAGATATGCTTTGTGCTATCAGTACGAGAGCTGGTTCTATTGCTGCTGGTAAATTCACTCTCCTGCTTCATGCTGCTACGTTCTGGTATTCTTAGCTTAACAGTGTTTCCACTTCCAGACTTTGCAAAAGTTGTTTGATGCTTTAAGATGGCTTTTGTGTCTGAGCAACCTTGTTCTCTAGAAATCATTTGTAAGGTTTAAGTTTGTCACATTACTATCATGCATTGGACAAATCAATTACTATATCGTATCAGAAGGAACAACTTGCTAGTTGTGGGCATCTCTTGTAAATTAGGCAAGACTACATTGTACATTGCATTTTACATTGGTTGCTAGTCCAAAGCTTGTTAAAAGTCAACAAAACAAGTTTCCAGCTGCCTCAAAATAAAACAAAAAACCCAACAAAACATCTTACATGGGATAAGAGGGGAAGTTCTCATTCAGGTGGAAGTTTAAGGAATTCTACAGGGTTCCCTGATAAAAGGATTTGGTATGAAATTACAGACTTACAAAGCTACTCAAGAGGTCTAACTGTGAGATCCAAATCAAAGGTGAAATTCTGGTCTCCAACCCTAAGATGCTGCGACAAGAACTGTTTGACATTTCCATGAGAAAAACAAAAAGTCAAAAGCTCAAAGAAAAGCCAAAGTTGTAGTCACAGCTCCAAAGAGAACGCAGCTGAGGCACAGCCTGCTACTGCTGTGGTGTTCTGGGAGAATTTATTCAACGAAGACGACTCTTCCCTCCACCAGGAAGGTTCAGCACCTACCACTGTACCAGTCACTGTTCCCGAGCTGAAGCAATTCAGTTACCACTTGAAACATGTTATTGTTGTGTTTCTTCAGCAGCAGGAGGTTTAACTGCCTGTCACAGAACCCCATCTCACACAGACTGGACAGAAGAGTGGCAGTTTGCTCTTCTGTAGCTGCAGACTGCTAGAAACAAAAGGAAGATAAGCTATAAAAAGAGATTTTCCCATTTGTAGCATTATTCTGGAATATAATTGAAGCACAGAGATCCTTTTGTCCACAATTAAGCTGTTAATATTCACTGTTACTTGCAAAAAGGTGAATTACTGCTCTTCCATGAGGCTGCAAGAGACATGTCCCCATAGCATGGATTTCCCTGCCTCCTGATGAAGCAGCATACTTCAAAAGAATGCCACTGAGCTGAACATTCTACTGTTGCATGAAGTCCTATAGGACTCATAATACATCTATGAAACATACACCTGTAACTTTAAGGTTGGCATTCTATGAAACAACCCTAACATACAGGAAAGATATTTACCTGTTCTATAGTGGGTGGTCCAGCAAACAATGCTTTGTAGGCAGAAGCAGCAACCGACAAAGCACCTTTAACAAGTTCTCCTGCAATGCTGCTTCCTTGAGGGTATCTGCAGAGAAAGAAATAAGCCATTACTTCAGGGCCAATAAAGTATGTGTTCCACGTGAAATACAAGGCTCTTCCCTGTTGATGTGCCAGTGGAGATTTAGGTCTTGAGGAGAGACAAACCTATGATCCAGACGAATTACTGCTGTCTGGGGACTGACCTATATGACACATTCATTCAGGTCAGAGTAGCTTCAAGTTACTTAATATTCCACTAAGTGTTTTGTCTTACTCCTCCAGTGTCAGTAGATCGAGGTGCTTAATGGAGGTGATTCATAAAATCTCCATTTTAAAAATACTAAGATATTCCACAAAAAAAAAAAACAGACTTCTAGAAGAGTTCAGTTTAACCTCCTCATACACTTCTACCTGCCACTTCTACATCCTTTGCCCTTGTGTCTAAGTAGACACCAAGATCTTAAGACAATACAGTATTCTGTAATTCAGCATATGCTTCCTTAAAGGAGTGAGGCCTCTCTGGAAAGCACCAAGTGAAACCTGTCAGCCAGCATTTTTAACCAGGTGCCTAATTTAGCAAATTTAGCAGTTCTCAGTTTAAAACAGCATTTGTGAAGTCACAGCTTCATTACCTTGGGTATTCTGAGCACTTTCGTTTACTAGCTTGAAATCCAGAAGATCCTGGTCCATGACTGTCTTCACCACTGGGTTCTGGAAGAGGAAGAAGCAAATATCCTTATCAATATGTCCAGTAAATGTGAAGCCAAAGAGACACAATATGCAGATAAATGGAAAGGAGTGGTATTCAATCCAAAATTAATGCTTTCACATTTAGTTACCCAGATTCTAACTGAATTCTCACTGCAGTCAACACAAGTATAAGTTTCAGAAGTCACTTGGCTTATAAGCCAGTGGGTGTTTACTTCAACATGAGACAAACTTGAGCTCTCAGTGACTGTAACAGCAGCTTAAATATACAGCTCATTAGATCCAGAGCAAGGTAATTTTCCAGGTATCTACAAACACTTCCAAGTCCCATCCTACCATTTCTTTCCATTTCTTCACTGATCCACAAACCCAATTCTTTCTTTATTCGAATCTTCTACATGGTAAATTTTCAGCAGCCAGAAGAAAAAAAACAATCACTACTTGGTAGATTTTTGCTCTCAAGAATAACAAGGTACCCAATGCAATACTTGGCACAAGGAATGGGTGGTAACAATAGGATGCATCCTTCATGAAAGCACTGTCAGTACCTTCTCTTATTTGATTACGAGTGGAGGAGAGATTCTCCGAAGCTGGTAGGTTTGGTTCTTGGAAGATACGATCCTGAGGAGATGCAAGATTCCTGAGAACATAAGGCAAAAGAAAATTGCTTTTACTACTTTCATTCTGTACATAGACAGGCAGATAAGACCAACAGACAAAAGAAGTTTCCCATGCCTCTTGCACCCACCTCAGCAGTGAGTACAGGCTATGCAGAAAGATGCAGGGTTTATCTCCAGTATGAGATAAAAATGTTTGTTACAACTATTTCTGTTTGGACACTCAAGCACAACCCCTGCAGACTCTACAGCACCATTAACATAACCATTTTGTTCCTGTCTGAAAAGCATACCTTTGTGTCTGGGTTAAGGTGTCTGCAGCCTCTGGGGTTAACGGTTCAGCAGCCAGTGTTTGTGAGGTTGTCAACATATCAGTGACAGTGTGGATCTGTGGCTGGCTTCCCCCTTCTGGCTTCTCTGCTCCCGTTTCAGGTTCTCCTGTCTTCTCCAAACTGGGCTGGGAAAGAGCTGAACTGTACATAGACTCCCCTAAAGGACGGCTGGTGTCAAAGCACTCAGGCAAAATGATGATATAATCCTCTGATGAAGCAGAGGAGCCCTGACTTTGAATATCATCCTTATCTTCAGTTTCATCAGCATTGCTGGTATCACTACAGGGGCCTGCTGTCTCATCAGGTAGCGGAAGGTCCCCTAACAGAGGAAAGAAAAATAAAGAAGTAGAATATTAACGACTGTCCATTTTGTATGGCTAGCACAAGGCCAGTATTGTCCTGGAAATTTCACTGATTTTTTTTAAGCAGCGGTTACACCAGCTGCTTGTACCAAGTACTGACACCCATTTCCTGCTGCCCTAGAACAGTGCCACCTGTTTCTTTTGTTTAGCCCTTTTTACAGCTTTATCTTAAGTTCAAACTTATTTTACTTACCACAGTCATTTTCTGTCACTGCCTCTGACTGATGGGTCTTTGCTTCCCTTTTGAAAGTGGAACTAGATTTGATCCCACAAGATTCTTCATTTATTGTATTACAATTGAAGGTTTCTTGCAGTGTTTCTGAAGAGTCTAACAAAACAAGCAAGAAAAGCAAAGCAGTGTCACCACCTGCACTGCAGAGCCATTTGTAGCCAATAGCTGACTGCACAATAGTAAAGCCACAGAGGTCAGCAGACAGAACTTACTCTGGAGGACTTTCTTCTTTTGGGGGGGCTTATGGTCAGGTGCAGCATCCAGCGTTAGGGAACGAATGACAGTTTCACACACAAACTGAGTCCCACTCATATCTTCTTCCCCTTCCTCCTGATTCAATGGATGTTCAGTTTTTGCTTTCACCAGACAAGTATCTGCAGGAAAGCAGGCTTCCCTCACTCCTTCCAAAGGGAAACAACAGGTTATTCTAACACCACTTTTCAAGGAAATGGCAAGTGCAACAAGGAATTTTTAGGCTCACCAAGGCTAACACTGACCCTGTGTTAATGGTGTTCAAAAACGGAAAGATTATGGAATTCAGCTCAAGTTGAATGTGAAAGCAATTGAGAAGCATGTCTACACCCAGCATGTTTGAGTATAACCTACCCTACACAGGGCAAACTGTTCATCCTCCCAACAATTCTAGTGGTTAGATAAATGAAGGGAAACACTTGTATTTCTGAATTCTACATGTATTATGCTCCAATTTCTACAATCAGAGAACAGCATCGGACTACAGGTTTATAAGGCAAACAACTGCTTTGGTTTCCCCCAGAAGACAGGAGTTGGAGCTCCTTTGAGACACCATCTGCTGACTGCACACAAGTGACAATATCCTCCTCCCCTCACGCCCAAGCTCCCCGTGACTCCTGCTTACCAGGCACTGGTTTAAATCCACTCCCCTCGTTCTCCTCCTCTATCTGACCTAAGCCAGGCTTCTCCACCAAGGGGCTATCATGCGGCAAAGGGGACATGCAGGGAGTCATGTCTGAAAAACAAAAGTAGCAAAGAGAGTAGGAACCTTCCTTCCTCCAGGTGGCAACCTTATATAAAGCGATCCTTTTCTAAGGGATATTCTTCCAACACAGAAGAAACTCAGTTATCTTACACAAGATCAGTTAGTTTAGTTAATCACTAACTTTGCAGTACACCAGCACTAGGTGAGCAAAGAAAACAGCTGCCTTCAAGTTCCGGAATCTTATGGTCTTGGGAATGTGAAGCTGAAAACAAGCCAAGACTGAGAACTACAAAGCATAAACTGTCTGTGCTAGCACACAGACTATGAGAACCTTACCAACAGGAGTATTGTGTGGGACTCGCTCCAACTCCTGCACAATGTTAATGTCCAACAGCTCAAAGGATAACAAGTCCTATGAACAGAAACACCAGTTTTCATCAGCAAACCCTGAATGAAACCCTACACTGTATTTCCCAGCACCAAATCCCATTAACTTAAAAAGAATTCACTTTGTTATTCAGCATGATCTCCAGAGAGCAGTTTTCCCATAACAACCACATCATAGAATGTGGCACACAACCAAGGGGAACAAGAGGCCCCTCCCTTGTCAGGGGCCAGAGAAAGACCCCACTGACTCTTAGTCTGTCCCTTCCATAAGGTGATAGTCCCAAATACCAAGCTAAGAAAGTACCTCTGCAGCATCAAATACAATCTATACTTGCTGAAAATACAGTGGCTCTTTCAGTTTTCAGAAGGTTTTTGTTCTTACAGACATTTATATACCTAGAGATCAAGCCCAAGGTGCTTTGCTTTATCTCTATGCAGATCTAAGCACTTTACCTGCGCAGTGAGGAGGTCAACAGATGGGATATAAAATTCTCTCTCACTTGGGAGATTTTTGACCTTTAATGGAATAGTTGGCAGGGGTATTTCAACCTGCTCCATGATTTCACCCATCACTTGAGCACCTGCTTCTGTCTTAAAGGAAGCACCCTGCAAAAGGAAAACACAGCATGTCCCAGAAGCACCTCAGGCAGCAAACAAAACAGCTACATGAAACATAAAGCATGAATTTCGTGTGTAAGAACACAAGTAACTTGGATATTTTAATCAACTCATTTTGGAGCCAAGAGAACAAGATCTAACATAAAGAGAATTCTGCAGTGTTTCAGTTCAGTCCAAGAACTAGACAAATATCTGCAACAGGCTGATAACTAATCACATGTCTGTCAAAAAGAACTTACATAGAAGTTCTGCTTCTTTTCTATTAAAGATACAAGTTAGAAGCAAACAGCTGAAAGAATCCCCTGGAAATCAATACAGCTAGGGACACTATGCCACTGCACTAAACAAGATATATTGCTCCTTCTAGGCAATTCAGAACCACCCCAAACACTGGATGAGCTACTTGCCTTTTTGGTGCTGGAAGCTTTAGCCTTCTGGCAGAAGTCAGGATCCTTCCCATTACTTTCTGGACATTCAGCAGCTGGGGAAGGATCCACAACAATACTGCACCAGATCCTGGGCCCAAACTGTTCTCCTCTGTGTGACAATCTCCAGTGAGAGGTGTAAGTTCCTTCTATATTAGGAGCTACGAACTCAACTGAAACAGTTCCTACTTGTCCTGAGGGAAGGGATGGCACCAACACATCTTTTTTTTCAGAGGATGCCAAGGTCAGGTTTCCCCACATCAGTTTCAACTGAAATATACAATAGGAAAAGCAAAAGTTAACTTCACAAGCTTCTCTACACACTGGGCAGGAAGGAGCACTCAAAGTTTCTCTTCTGAAAGATCCTGTAGATACTGGCAGGGAGAAGAGAGGCTGCTAGTAAACATTCTCACATTAGTCACTATCACCACAGAGTAAGATTACAAGCCCTATTTTTCAACATGAATGCCCTCACTCACAGAAGAAAGGCTTTCTGAAGTCAGAAAAGCAACACATGTTGTAAACAAGGCTGAACAGTAACATAAGCACTGGAAGACATGTTCTGGGATGTTAATTGTTTTCTTCCTGTAGTCTGCAGCTGTAAAGAGTACCCAGACAGCTTTTTGTCCCAGAATTTCCAGCTTGTGAATTAAGAGGCCAAATGAAATCCTAAACAGGTTCTGACAGAGAACTCAAATTCCTAATGCACACAAATATTATCTTCAAGAACTATTTTAGTGTGTAGAAGCAATAGCAAAAGCAGGGTACCTTAGTGTCTGAGCTCCATTCCACACTGCCAGTGTTCTTCATTCGCCAGTGTTTGATAAACTTTGTTCCTGGTTTCAAGTGAGTCCCATCTGGCAAGTTCTCATCCACAAATACTGCACTCAGTGTTGCGACAACTGCTTGGAAGGGTTGAGTAGGACTCCTGGCATTAGGGGAACAAACAAACAGAAAATACACCAAAACCCCACCAATACTGAGAAAGCCATTCAGCTATTCCACTGGCCATTTAGCTCAATTCCTCCTGCTATCTCTAGAAGTGCTGCAAAACTAACATTGCAACTACTGTTCTCACCTGAAGTCTAAACACAGTTTTACAGTTGTACACTCCTAAAACCAAAGCAGATGGGAATGTAAAGGCTGCTCATGAGAGATCATGAGCCTAAGATCACAGAAAAAGAAACTAGGATTACTGCACATGAGCACACACCATGTACTTGACTTTATGCAAACACAATACAGCAAGAACATAGACTACAGTAACAACAGGGCCAGCACAATTAAGAAATGACCAGCTAACAACATCTCTTACAGGAAGGTATTGGGCTGGAGACTCTCAGATTTCAGAGTAGGTGAGCCACTTGTTTCCAGTGCATGGACAGAGTTCCACAGATGAATCTTCCTATGCAATTTGAGCTGCTTTTTCAGCTCTCGGACTTCTGCTTTTCGCTGTTTCTTCTCTGCTCGTAATCTTTGCTTTTCTGCCTTCAGAAATCTTTTGTCCATCTGTTTCTGGAGCCTGCAGAGAGAATAAGCCACCTTGTTGCAGTACATTAAGCTGATTAGAATTCAGCTCTAGCCAACACAGCTTTAGTCTCCAAGGGAACACTTCAGGAAATGCTTCGTGCCTCTAGACTGGATACCAGATGATTTTAAAAGAACATAGATGTTTGTGAAGATATTTTGAATGGCTTCAGTGAAAGAACAAACTTGAAGGCAGATTAGAGTATGCTCGCAGAAAAAGCAAGCTCTCAGAGTTTGCTGCCCACCTATGACAACATTGTCTTTTCTACTTTGTTATTAAAAGTGCTTTGAGATTCACGACTTAGGCCATTTGTAAGCTATTTTCTGCTACTCATAATGAAGTCCTAGTACAATTTCCATTTCTCATTATCACTAAATCTACACTAAAAGCTGAGCATCAACCGCACTTTACCCTGTCAGGTACTGAGAGGTGCCACCATTTACCTAACTTGCTCCAGAGTAGTAGGCAGGCGAGGGGAGAACTCTGCAAGGCTGTAATTCTCAGCAACACATAGCACAGGTCTTCGCAGCTTCAGCAAGACATGATTAGGATCATGTGCATATGTTCCTGCTTCACACTGTTCACAGATATTGTAGGCTGGGCAAAGGCTGCAAAGCAAAACATGCAGAGGGTTACCATGAAGCAAAGAATTAATGCACAGAAGAAGACACTGAAGGATAATTAAGCCTTAAATTTCTGCAGAGCAACAATTTCATAACATGCTACCATTGGAAGCAGCGCTTGCGGGAAACAGAAGCTGGTTTTCTCACTTATACATCAATATTTGGAGCCATCTGGAATACATAGATCTCTCTTCCTGGCAAAACTGCAACATAGCTCCCACTTCCTTCTTGAATACACATTGAAAAAAAATCAATGCTTCCTTTAGCACAAGTGATTAACAATTGTTGCTATGAAGGATAAAACATTCTACTGAAATCCAATGCCAGAAACAGCATCATATTTTTGAAAACAGACACTAAATCAACTGAAGCATTCAGGGATGCAAAGCAGATTAGTCCTGCAGGACTGGTAAAAAACAGACTGGCATTTCCTGCCAGAAAAGAAAACAAACATCCAAAGAAAACCTCCCACTGGCATTCCATTCACTGCTGCTGCCTAGTCCTAAAGTGCTGACCTCTACAGCAACTGCCTCATTCAAATAAAACCCTCACTTCTGACACCTCACTTAAGACACTTGTCAGAACCTATTTCATATTATTAAACTGACAACAGTGAGGTCATTAAAGAGAGACATGACCTGCCTTAGCCTCACTGACTGACAGAACTAGCAGACTATTGTACATTGGTGGATGTAAGTTTTGCCCTCTTTAGTTTGCTTTTCTTATAACTGAACAGAACATTTTCCTTACCATTACTGCAGATTATATGCAAAAGAGGTAATGAGTGAGAATATAGCAAGTGTTATTAAAGTTCTCTCACTGTTTTAACAATCACATTTTCTCAAAACAGTATTAATTTTGCTCTTATGCAGATAAGGTCTAGTCACAACAGAGCACATAAGCTCTTTGAGACACATATTACATGATATGAGATGTACAACATGCTGCAGCTTAGAAACCTAGGGGTCTACAACAGCAAGACAGCTTCTCAGACTCACTCCCATGTCAGGTTGCCCACACTCCCATCTCTCATCATGTTCTACCTGCACTGGTAACGAACTCCAACGATCCGGGCCTGGCAGTTGCAGCAGGAGATGAGCCAGTCACACTGGTTGCCATCCTCTGACTGGCTCTCTGACACTGGAGGTTCTGCTGTAATAGGGCTCTCTGGAAAATCAGGAGGCTGATTCTGCTGAGCAAGCTTCTCATACAGCTTCTGCTCCAGCTTCTCAACAGTTTCCTTAACTACTTGTTCCCTAAACTGGAAACAAAGTAGTCAGCAATAAAACCCACCTAGGCAGCTTCAAAAGTTAGATTACACTGTCCCAAGCCTCCCAATACATAAACCATAAAGCAGTTCATAATCCACTTTCCAGCCCCCCAGCACATTCCAGATGAAATTAAACAAGCATCACATTCCTCAAAGGGGATTTGGGTTTTAGAAAATACCAGCCCAGAGCTTTTCCCAAGAAAAAAAATCAGAAATCCTATACTTCTGCTGAGAATATTCAGGTTCTTCCATAGCTTCACACAAAGGGAAGGAAACCAACTGCTGAGGCATTAACCCCAACAAACCCCTCTGGAGTCGGCAGCATTAGGTTTGGTCCACCAGGGATGTTTTAAATACAGCCACTTTTGTATAAAAAGGTGGCAAAGGAAGGGAGACTGAGAAAAAAGCTTCAGTAAAAATGCACATACTATTGTATACTGCACCTTTTAGTTTCAAGAACTCACTGGCTAATTTATTCGAAGCATTCATATCAAACTGTCTCTCAGTTATGTTTATTGGCCATTCAAAACAAGTTAACATCCACAACTTATTAACCTATAGGTTATATTCAATGGTCTCCTCAAAGTATTTTCTTAAACAAAACAATCAAGAAAAGCAAGGTCATCAAAAGCTCTACACTCCAAGTCTAGGAAACTAAGCATCACCCTACTGAAACTGGTCAAACCAGAGCATCCAACAGCAACACCATATTTCGTGCTCTCTCTCATCACAAGTGAAGCTCCTTCAACTATCAGGAGCACAACAAAGATTTTATCATGGGAGCTAACTAAACCTGCACTCAAACCCATCAAGTGCATAAACCAAACAACCCACTTTGCACAAGAAGTGTCACATATCAAACTCTTAAAAGTCCCTTAAAAGGTAACAGCTACACTGTACAGCCATACAGACACCTACCTTCCATTTACCACCACAAAAGCAAAAGGATTAAATGCCTAAATGCCCTTTAAGATTCCTAGTTACAAGTACTGAGAGCAAGTGTGATCAGATGAATAGAGTTTGCCATCATAGCCATCTTTTCTATCCACAGCCTCTTATGTGTTCCTTTAAGAATACTAAATTCATGAGAAAGTACACTTACTGTTTCCAGGTAGCTAGTAAACCATTCTGGAGGCTTTTCATTTGTTCTTCCTGTTCTACTGCGATTTAACTTTTGCTGGGGAAATAAAACCCACAAAAATAAGTCACCAACCTCAAGTATGCAAAGCTGCAAAACCCCTCACCCCAGCAAGCCAAACACTTGGGAACAGCTCTTAAGTGGCTTTAGGAAAAAAGAGATCTCAAGTTATTTGGAAAACAGTGGGAAAGCAACACAAGAAAGCCCTGACATTCTCCTGAGAGATTTCTGCACTGTTAGCATTTAAGTGTAATTCTGCACCAATGCCAAAGAAACCAAGTCAACCAGAAGCTATCAGATGGCAGTCAGGCTTCAGGACACCAATTGCTTTGTTTATCAAAATAGTTAAGAATGGTCAACACAAAAGCATCTGTATTTCTAAAAGCAGCATCAAAATATCTTGAAGAGATTCAAACACTTTCACAAGCTACAATGGGTGCCGGTAGCTGAAAATGAAGACCAGCTTCTGAACTCAGAGATTTCATGCATGGGTAAAGGTGACAATCAGTCTATAAAGTGACTTACATTAGTGAAATCTTTGGTTTAATGCACACGTAATTCTGCTCTGCCTCCTACCTGACTTGCCAGGTCTTCATTTCTTAAGTCTTCCTCTAACCCTTGAGCCAGCACAGAACAGTGCAAAGGAAAGTTCTTTTCATCTTTAAGGGGTGCCAACTTTTCTGTTCCAGTTTTTTCATGTGGTTGTGGAGAATAAGAATATGAAGTTTCTTTCAGAGAAGAGTTTCCTTCATACACATTCATCTGAAGCTGATTTCCTTGTTTAACTGCAATCTAAATAAACAGTATAGAAAATCACCATATTTACTGCACTTACAACCAACACAGAAAATCCTGTAAAATACAGCACCACACTACACTGGAGAGGCTGGTGAAAGATTGACACCCAAACCAAAGGAAAACCCAGTGAAATGCCAAGGCCCAGCCAGCTGATGTTTGATACTCTGTTCCGCTTTTCTTCAAGGTTACCAACATGCTTATTAGAAAGTTGATTATAAGCAAAAGGATGAGAAAGCAGATATTACTGCAGGAATCCTTCACTCTACAATAAAGCTGCTCAGATGAGCAATAAACAACATTCTGCCCAGGAACTTACAGCAAGCTGCAATTTATGCTTATTTTGAAATTATTATTAAAGCCGATGAGCAAAGAGCTGAAAACATTAACATAGCACAGCTGAAATGTAAAGGAAAGCAATTCTTTTGTCTGTGTAAAATGAACCAATTCCAATTGCAGAAGGATGAGTATGTTGGAAACCAAAATCCAAAGAGTCAAAGAGAGCATTTACCTTCAGAGCTTCCTCATATTCCTCTAAAGAAAAAAAAAGGAAAGAAATGTGAACATTCCCTGTCTCAAGCAGCACATAAATTTAGCACACAGTATTTAGGGACCCCTACATTAAAGAGCATCTCCCATACCTTGTGTAAACCCTTTTATTAGGGCTACTGGAAACTGTACATACATCAACAAGCAAACACATTCTAACAGCCAAGAGATTCTACATTCCATTAATTCAGTCATTTCCAATTTGGTCCTATGGATTGAAACCTCCTTCCCTCAGGAAGGATTTGATGCCCAAGCATACACAAAACCCAGAAATCAAACAAGAAGCCTTCTCAACTGCTTCTCCAGAAACATCAACAACAGTTGGGGTCTGGTTACCAATTTCACTCCAGTAAAGTAGCAGCTCACCTTTGCTGTTCACAGAGACCTGCAAAGAGAAATAACAATAATAGACATGAATGTATTTCTACAATTCTCTGAACACTAACATGCTTTCAGAATAAATGTACCCACTCCTTCAGATATTTGTTACTGATGCCACCTTTAATCATTCATCAATTTTGTGGTGTTCGGGAGCAGAGCATGTTCTTAGTTAGATCTGTGCACTAAGAGAGGGCTCTGGACCTACTAGTAGCCAAACAAGTGTGACCTCGTCTACTGGCCATAAGCTGGCACTGTACTGCTATACAAGTACACAGAAGGGGGACCCGGTTACTTTTAATACCCAACTGTAAAGTGTTTCATGATTCAGATACAAGCCCAACCCATCATCTACAGGTGCTCATTTATCCATTCTGCACACAGAAGTTACTAATACAAGAAGCTATTTAATCACTACAGCATTGCATGATTCACTCTATCGGTATTTTGAAAACATCTTTAACAGATGCATCTATATCTTTATATAGATACAGGCTAGAAAGTAAAGGGACAACCTTTCCCTGAAGTGTTGCTGGAAGTATCTTGACATTTCCCCTTTGGGGAAAAAGAAATAAAAACACAGATCCCATCTCTGCAATTTAGTAGAGCCGCAACCCAAGTAATGGAACACAGGGTTTACAACAGTTACATTCTGTTCCAGAGCTACATTCTTCTTTAGATAACCAGAAAGAATATGAAAGGGTGAGGTTATGCCAAGCAGGAAGTTACTCAACAGAGACAACCAGAAGTAACCAATTTGTTTTCTGAGTCAGTAATCTGCTTGGAGATTACAGCATTTGCATAAAACAAGCAGAGGATTTGAGTACACCAGATCACTGAGCTGAACATATGTTCATGACAGGGGACCTACATTTTTCAGAAGCAAGAACACAGACTGAAAAGACAGAGCTTTCCCATGGCTGTAAGCACAGTTACCACCACTTTACTCTCATCAAATGACAAAGAAGAATCCCCCAACAGAAGCATTTTTCCCCAAAGCACACAGAATCACTGGCTGTTTCTATGGGACAGAAAAAAGAAAGGCAGCAGCTTCTAAAAAAGCATTTTAAACAAGTATGCTACATTATGAGTGAAGCCACAAGACTAACAAGCTATTTTCTTATCAAAGGGGCAAAAACCCCACCTCTGCTGCGTAAAATACATTCCTGAAGGACCCACTACAAATTATCAAGAGGCAGGAAGGTTCACACCAGTGCTGGGAGGGTAGAGTGGAAGGTATTTTACCTCATCACCATCCTCATCAATGTATTTGATCTGAATGTTGTCCAGGTCAAACGAAACTTTAACCTGTAAGGAAAAAGGAGGACAAAACCACAGTGAGACACAATGAGAGAGGACTACAGATGTTTCCAGTTAATCATGATTAACGCTTTAACCCTTCCAGACCTCCCTTCCGTTTCTTCATTGAAATAAATACTGTCCTACAAAACCCATTCTGGAGCTGAGTAACTCCTCCCAAGGCCTCCAACATTGACTAACTCCTATAATGAAAAGGAAAAGCTTTACTTCTTTCATGATTCCCCCTTCCCAGTTAATGTTTGCCCCAAAATAAACAATAACAACCTTTCCATTCTAATGGGACAAGCTCAGGGTTAGGAACTCAAGCATGCCAAAGGTGCCTAAAGCCAACAATCACCACATCCTAACTTTGACATTAGAAAGCGCCAAGAGGGCAGCTCATAGAGGTGATCAGTCTCAAATGAGCCATAAACAAAGGCCCTTTTCACCCCCCTGTGTTGAATAACAGCCTTTGAGGCTCGCATACATCTGGGTATCATTTACCTACCAAGTTGGACTTCCCTCCACAAAAACTCTCTCTGAAAACCTGATATATTTGAGACATGTTCTGCTAGCCTGGGTCTCACATAAGAACACCACCAGCCTTAGAAGGCAGCAGATGGTTGAGATCTACATAGCACTTCAATGCCATAGCTCCATACATTCTGCAATGAACATTCTTCCAGTGACACATCCCATATTCATTTGGGAGTGCAGCAAGAGAACAAACTCAGCTTGTCAAGAGGAAACCACGGTCTGCATCTACATTAGCTAGTACCATAGAGTGTTCCCCTGTAACTCAAATTAAAACCAGAGATTGGGTTATCCCTTAAGAACAACAGACACTCAATAACGTATTAAAACAGGCAACAGTTTAACTGATTCTATCTCGAACCAGTAATTCCCCCAGCAAAGTGCAGAGACACCCCCTGGTACCACCTTGGTTCCATGATAAGCTTCACTGTCATGGGAACACCACACCTTGCACAAACACACCCTCAATCTTCAGAGCAACACTTTGCTTACAGAGCAATCTGCAAGCAGGGCTCTGACCAGCTCAGCCATTCCTGCAGGGGCTATTCGCCAGCACATACTTTAAGCCTGCACTACCACCTCTTCTAGAAGAGTGAAATGCAATGAGTGAAGATGATGCAGCTCAAGGTTTGAATGAGTAATTCACGATACAAGCACCCCCTATGAGGTACACTGGAACATATTAGTTACAAGAACGGAAAGAAAGAAAACAAAACACTGCCATGATCTCGTAAGACGCAACTTTTCAATCACTGCTGCTTCATTAAAACCAAAAGAATCCTTATTACATCCTTATTATAAAGGACTCATAACCTCAGCTAATAGAGGCATTTTCACTAACACTACAATAAAACCAAACCAGAGCTCTTCAAGATACCAGATACATTACACACAAACCTCCACAAGCAACTGTCTATGCACACATGACCCAGTGACAGTTATTTCCAGATTAGCCCACACAAAGCACCAGGAAGCAAGAAACCAAAAGCCTGTCAGTATCTCAGTACCCAGAGAGCAAAGACAACCCTCCGGAAACTGTTCTAGAAGTAACAAAAGGGTGTTATTTTACCAGATCCACTTCCGTGAGGAAAAGAACGGGAGTAAGAAGACCAAACTGCACTGTATAGAGGTACAATGCCAAGAGTCCGCAACCGTGGAGAAGAGCACACAACTAAAGCCACAGCTCACAAGGAAAAAACAAGTGACCCATAAAGAGCTTTATCCAAAAAAGGCTCCAAAACACTACCAAGTATGCAACAAATACAAAAGTCAGTGTTGACGCCAAGAGCAAAACTGAGGCCGCAGCAGAAAAAGCTTCAGCCTGTGCAATGGCGAACATGGCGCTGGCAACCGAGAGCGAAGGCACCGGGACGCCGAAGCGGCACTAACACCTCCCGCTCGCACGGCTGCGGCCCGGGGGGGCTCACCATGGCCTCCACGTCAACCCACGTCGTGAGTCCCGGATCCGACACGAGGAAGCTGCGGGTGTCGCCACGGCAGGTGACGCGGAGCTCCACCGGCGGCTCCATGCCGCGCTCCCCGGGCGCCGAGACACACGCCGTCCGTCGGCCCGACGACCCTAACATGGCGGCCCGAGCGCGGCCAGCCCCCCACCTTCCACGCCACGCTAATGGCTGTTCCTCCTGCCACTCATCCTCCTTTGCACTTTGATTGGCCAGTACCAAGGAGAGGGCGGGGCCAGGAGCTGCGGGACCACAACAACAAACAGACCTGGGAGCGCACAGCTGGGGGGGGGGGGGACACGCACTTCCGAGGCGGTGCCGCCGCTCCCACAATGCAGCCCGCCTGCCCCTGCGCACTGGGACGAAGCA
The DNA here is from genome assembly GCA_002631895.1 of Agapornis roseicollis. Lineage (NCBI taxonomy): Eukaryota > Metazoa > Chordata > Aves > Psittaciformes > Psittacidae > Agapornis > Agapornis roseicollis. The sequence goes on along the minus strand of NDXB01007664.1, from coordinate 93,703 downwards.
CCCGAGGCGGGGTCGAGGGACAGCAGCTGAGCCAATCAGCTTTGCGCTGTACCTCCCCGCCCCGCCCCGCCGCCGGGAAGGAGCTAATAAGAGGATGTTTTGCTGCCCACGTGCAGCGGGCTCTGCATGGGATTGGTTGTTTAGGTGCTGTGACGCCACGGAGTGGCGGAAAGGGCGCGAAATGCGATGCTGTGGGGCGGTTCCTGAGGCGGGTGGCGGAGCGGCTCCGGGGAGCGGCCGGCGCTTGCTCGGGTCTCGCCTCGGCCTCAGGCAGGGTCCCGCTGGGCCGCAGCGGCGGCGCCCGCCTCTCCCTGCGGCGGAGGGACGGTGGGGACCGGGAGACCGGAGCGCAGCGAGCAAAGTGCTGGGCCGCTTCGCTTGGGCCTGCTGACAGCCCTCGCCGCGGGGCCCGGCCCTGCTCCCGCCGCAGCGTAAAGGTCAAGCGAGTTTTGTTTGTGCTGGGCTTGTGGTACTCGCGGTAGGGCCTCACTTGTGCTGGTCAGGACCCGTAGTTCTTGGGGTTCTTTCAATGGGTATGCTTGCTTTCTCCTTTGTATCCCTTCCTGCATAGAAAGCTTTGGGGCTTTGCTGTTCCGCTCAAGTGCGATTGCTGTGTCTCTGCGTCTGCGAACTCGTTCTGTTTGTTGCTTTGACTGCAAGAGACTTGGCAGGTTTAAACTGAACATTCAGAGCGAGAATTCCACAGATGCTGTAAAGCCTCGCTCAAGAAATAGCAGCCAAGCATTCAGTACTGATTAGCATATTACAGAAGACTCAAACAGTACAAAGCGATGTTCATGGGATGCAACAAATCAGAAACAAAGCTGTTTACTTTTTTTCTGTAGAATATTTCCGGCTGCGAAAGATGGACTTCTCAGTGATCGCTGTTGGAGATGTGCGAAGTGTGCTTTCTGCTATGCAGAAGAACTTGGAGTGCCCGATATGGTACATAAGGAGAATAACATGAATCCGTGTTGCTGTTTGAAGCTTTTGTTTTTCTCTCTCTTTCTTTTCAAATGCTTTGGAAGATTGATGGATTATCGGAAAATAAAGAGAATTGAATTTTAAGAGTCCTGTGGGCTCCTGAGCCCACCGGAACTGCGCTGTCCTTCGCTCTTGCCACAGGAGGTCACTGTTGAAAAAGATGTTGGTGTTCTAACACCCAAGTTTCCTGCCCTGCTGAACTGGCAGTTTATGAAAAGGCAGCCTTTCTGCCAGTGGCAAAGGTTGGAAGAGCTGGTAGATCCGTGTGTATCACATAATAACAGTGTTCCCATGCCTCATTTTCAAATGAAAAACTGTCAAATGTTTCCTAATTCTCTTTCCCACCATGATTTTTTCTTCTTAAGAAGCGACTATTTCTGAATCTTCTTTTGTTATTCCTGGTTTATATGTAACTTTGTGCTCTTGTTTTCCTTCATTTTTCTCTTTGTAGCTTGGAAGTGATGAAAGAGCCAGTCTCAACAAAATGCGATCACATATTCTGCAGGTAGGATTGCCAGCTTGTGATGGCAATGCTTAACCCATCTGTTCTTGAATCTCCAAATAGATTTGTTTAGTGGTAATGTGTTTTGTGTTTTAATAATGTAATGTGTAGCTGTTTGAGGGAAAATCCATTCTGAATGAGAAACAACTGCAGTTTATGTGTGTTAAACATATAAATTTTCATCATGATGAATTTTGATTAATTCATCAGAACACCAGAACAAGAATGCAGGCATTCAAGTTGATAATGAAGGGTTTCTACTAAGTCATCTATGCCTAGGATCAGGTTTAAAACAATGAAATTATTCCCTTTTGTTACCATCATGCTTATTCTCTTTTTCCCCAGGTTCTGCATGTTCAAACTCCTCAGCAGAAAGAAGAAAGGTGTGACAGAGTGTCCACTGTGTAAGACTGAAGTTACCAAAAGGTAACTTCATCTTTGCAATTGGGCTTGAAGAGGTTTGAACTCAAAGAAAGAGTTAATCATTGTCCTAAAAATGACTGAAATAATCAAGAAAAGATGGTTTTTCTTAAGGTAGCTGTTACCTTCTAAAGGAGTAACTCTTTGTGCCTTCCCCCAGTATAAACCCATTTCAGGTTTACATGCAGGTGAAGACACTGTTCTTAGCAAATGTTTGCACTGCCAAGTATAGGCTGTGTTACTGTTCAGTCATTACAACTGGTTTCTGTGCACTAAACCTACATGAGGAAAATTATGACAGCTTCATTTTGTGATAGTTTTAACTCCTACAGTCAGAGTTGTTTTGGGGAATTGTGTTGTTATTCCTTGGCATCAATTTCTCATTGTCCCATTTTGGAGTTTTCTCCTTTTTTGTTCAGCCAGAATTCTAGGAGAACTGTTGCCGTACATTTGTCTTAAAACAACTTCTGTGGTAATGTTATTTCAGAAGTCTGAGAGAAAATTCCCGATTTAAGCAGCTAATTGAAGGATTGTTGGAAACTATCCATGCATTTGAGCTTGACACTGGAGTAAAATGTAAGTTGTCTCATTCTTATTTGCAGGGTATCTTGTTTCCTGTGCAGTTTTCAATATGGGAAGAACTATCAAAAGTTTTTTTTTCTTGGAGGTAGAAGCATATGTTCCATTAAGTTTCCACAATTTTTCTACAATAACCTCTTGCACAGCGTAAAGTGGCTTTAGTGTGCATTTGATGACTCCAACCAATCTTATTTTCAGTTCCTGAAATAATAGCTGAATGTGTGAAATGTGAAAATTAGAAATGTGTGGCAAAATCCTGCTCTTGATTATCATAAAATCATCGAATCCTAGAATGGTTTGGGTTGAAGGGACCTTAAAACTTATCCATTTCAAACCTCTGCCATGGACACCTTCTACTAGAGCAGCTTGCTCCAAGCCCCTGTGTCCAACCTGGCCTTGAGCACTGCCAGGGATGGGGCAACCACAGCTTCTCTGGGGCACCCTGTGCCAGTGCCTCAGCACCCTCACAGGGAAGAGCTTCTGCTTAAGAGCTCATCTCAATCTCCCTTCTGGCAGGTTAAAGCCATTCCCCTTTGTCCTGCCCCTACAGGCCCTTGTCCAAAGCCCCTCTCCAGGTTTCTTGTTTTCAAGATGTTGTTGGGGCATGTGGTGGGTTGTGGGGTTTAGTTCGTTTTGTCTTTATCAACATATTGCGCTGTAAAAAAGACTTTCCAAATTCTTTTCAACTTGTTCAGTCATTCTAAAATGACCACTGGTAGATCCTGTTCTTGCTGGATTATCCATTGAAGCAAAATCGCTTGGCAGAATTCTTTGGTAAGATCAAGATTTTACTTAATAGTTGAAGAGAACTCCTAAACAACAATCAGACCAGCAAATCAATTGGATTTCTTTCTCTGATAGTCGTATTTTAACTACATGTATGCTGGTTGCATCTGCTGTCTTTAGGACTGTTCAATTAATATATAATACCTCTTGTCATGCTCAGTGTAAGGAAATATTTTTGCTTTTTATTTCTTATTGCCATTTTTCAGTTTTAAACAGTCGTCACTTTCCTAAGCCATCCACAGAAGCCACTGCTGCTGAGTTCCCATGCAAAGAGGGTTCCGTCATCCAAAGTAAGGGCTTCAGGAACAGGAAAAGTACTAAAGAAAATGGACAAGAAAACTGCACCTTGGTATTGTTTTTTCACCCTTTTTTGGGTAGATTTTATAGTGTTTTATTTGGAAGGTGAATGTGTGCATGTACATAAATGAATGGACTAGGAGAATTTGCTTTGCTTTGCTTTCAGATCACTCTTTGACTTGAATATTATTTCAGGCAAGGACATCTGAATATTTTTGTCTTCCTAACCTACTTTTAAAAGTATTTTGCATGAAATGACCTTAACTTAAAGAAAATACTGCCACTAAATATTCTGTTACCCTAAGCTTTTTCATGCTCCTACTTAACAAGCTCTATTAGTAGGCTTTTCAGTGGTAGGACCATGATTACATCTTAAGACTTCTTAAGCCATTACCAACCCAGTGTCTTTGCTGAAGGTAGGAGATTTTTGTGGTACATTGGTTTCTATTCTCAGCCACTTAATGCTGAATAGAATGTTAAGTAAGATAAAACTTCATGATTTGAGCTGTTAAACACATGTTAATTGTTTATGTTAATGCATTCCATTACTGATGTTGGTCCAATAAGTTATATGTATTGGATTTTTGCATAAAACCTGCCAATTTAAATACTTAGTTCATATATATGTCAGCCCCCACCCGCTGTAGTTTAAGTAACCTCCACTTATTTTATGGGAACAACCTCCTGTTATAACTAACTGTTCCTTTCTGTTCTCCTGTCAGCAGGAAGCTAATGTGGATGTACAGCTTACAGATAGTAGGGTCAAAAGGAGGTCCCTAAGAAACAAACCCCAGAAATGTGGCTCTCAAAAAGGGATTTACATAGAGTTTGGTAAGAGCTGTTGTCGATTTACAGTAGTTTGGCTTATGAAGAATATTTCCTTTCTCTCTCTCCTAGCTGGTGCTGACTGCTGTAAGAAACTGCTGTGCATAGTTCATTCTCTCCCTGTTCCTTCAGGGAAGGAATTGGTCCTTTCAACAGCCAGTGTTCATCTCCTCTCCCTTATTGCTTCTGTCACCATCAGTCAGAGGACCCAAAGCAGATGCTCAAATATATTGCTCTGTCTTCCAGTTCAAAATTCTAAATACTAGTGGCTATTTCATGTAGAAATTGAGAAGTTAGAAACTTAACTCTTACCTAACTAACCCTTAGTAGCTCTCTGTTACCTGTCACTCTAAACAATTTTATGCTGGAGCCATGTGGATATTTATATGTAGAAATTATTATCATGAGGTTAAAATACTGTAGAATTTAACTTGATTTATCTTATCAAAGTTGCAAGCATCTGCCTCTAGAAGGGACTAAGCTAAACACTGTATGTGGCAAGTCATCTTTCTCCAAATCATTTCAACCAGAGTAACAGCTGATTTGGTTTTAGGTTCTGATTCATCTGAAGAAGTTTTTAAAGAGTCAAGCAATTCTGGGTAAGTAACAGTGATTCAGAAATTCATATTTTCTAAAGATCTAGTCTCATTTCTATGTTTTCATTTCTTAGCACAGGACTAAGAGCATTCTTAACCTGACAAGTGATTGTCAACTTCAGGGGCACGAGGGCAGAATGGGTGGCTGACTCCCAGCAGTTTGTCATATAATATGCTTTAAAGCTGGCTTATAAATGTTTTATTGCTCACCCAGACATTCAGTTTCAAGAGAGGAGCATGTCTCCTATGCTTTCGAGTGTCAGTATTACCCTTCAGGAAAGGGAGAGTATCTTTCAAAGAAATGGCTCAAAACTCTGAAGGGATCTAGTTGTGGCGAGTATCAATCATGCAGCCTGGCTTCTCCAAAAATTGTTTCAGAGAGCAAAAAGGGAAGATTAAGTATCGTCGTCTATTATGTCTATTGTTTCTTTCTCTGTAATAAAAGTAGATTTCCCTTACCAACAGGTTAAAAGGCAAAGAAGCACTTCAGATTTCAGCTCAAGAGAAGTTAGAAGAACTTCAGAGTGCTGAGATGGGGAATGAATATTCTTGCAATATACAGTGTGACAAGCTGGGTGCTGAAGAAGTAATTCTACCAAATGTTATAGGTGTGTTCATTATTTTGGTGACAAAAATTATTAAGCTTGAAAGAAAAGACCACAAATTACTGTTTGATTTCACATTATTAAATAGGTGTACTTGCAGTCTTGTCTATCGTAATTTTGTTGATGCCTACAGCTAATGGCACCGTAATACAAGACTGTACCTGTAGGCTAAATACTTAAAATGTGAATATTTTCAGTATATACACAGGAACAGAAGAGGGGGAGAAAGCACCTTAATTAAATTGCAAAACTTACTCTATTCTCCATCAGCCATATTATGCCTTTTATTACTGGCTGCTAATTCATGTAAGAAGTTGGAGGAACATCTTTTCTCTAGAGGGAGATGAGTGCAGCATAATATTCTGGTTTGGGGGAAATAAAAAGAGTTCTTTTAAAACAAAGTAGCCGTGAAGTGTGGTCTTGTGCCTCTGCTTGTAAAATAGGGTTTAATAATTTCTAATGCCTCTAAATCTTCAGGTGAAAGTAATTCCTCAAAGGAAGTCTTGAGCAAGAAAAGCCCTCAGAACATCACGGAATGTGCCCAAGCTGGCCGAGTGACTATGACTGAATACCAGAGTTCTGCTTTCAATGTTCTTGCTGGAGACCTCCTCACAGAGCAGTGTGACACAATAGGTAATGCCAGCCCCTTAAGGAGTGGGGACACATCTTTCTTTAAGAGCACAGAAGAAATGGATGCAGAGCAAACTCAGTGCAATAGTAAAAGCAAAGAGTATGACTTAAAAGATAGCTCAGCAAGCAGGTTGGATAAAAGCAAGGAAATAGATGTTGCACAAAGTGTGGAAGCTGTGGAAATGGATGAACCTGAGAATGATTCTTCCCATGAGAAAGAACTTCCTCTGGAGAAACTGCTTCAGCCAGAGCCACCTCACTGTGCTGCCCTGAATCCAGTTTCCAAGAAGAGACTGAAGAGAAGCATTCAGAAAGTCAATGAATGGTTTTCAAAAAGCAACAAGATTCTCTCTTCCGGTTCTTCCCAGGGTGATTCTACTGGAGCAGCTGACATTTCAGGGGACAGAGATGCAAGTTTATCAGATAAAGATTCCTGTATTTCAGAGAAGACTGACCCTATGGTGGATTATGTGGAAATTGCAGTGGTGGAAGGAAATGAGAGATCATCAAAACAAACAGCAGATAACATCAACGATAAAATATTTGGGAAAACATATAAGAGAGAGAGGAAATCAAATCCCTCTGTTATCTTCAGAGACATTTTACCTCCTGCAAGAAAGGAAGATGTGGCTGCTGATAAGTTCTTGGATCATTCAAGCAAAGACAGACTGAAGCGAAAAAGGAGGATTCCCCGTGTCCTGCAGCCTGAGGATTTCATCAGGAAAAAAGATGAAGAGGCAAGTGGGTCCCCTCAGAGTGTTAACTGGTGCCTTGGAGATGCCGAAAAGAAAAGATATGATGAAGGTTCTGCTGTTAATGAGGGTCAGCTCTCTGAGAATCAGGAGGATAATACACTGGCAGAACTTGAGGAACCGGGGGGATCTGTATGGAAAACAGCTACTGAAAAGGTGCCTGGCAAGCCCAGTGCTGGGGAGCTAAAACTGAGTGACTGTGATCAGAAGAGCACCAAGAAAAGTTCTGCAGCAAAAAGACGCAGGCATTCTACTAGATCTGTGTGTGCCCTACAGTTAGTAGTGGATAGAAGCTCTGATTCTGCTGACCCAGCTGAGCCACAGATCGATAGCTACCCAAGCAGTGAAGAACTCAGGAAAGCTGATTCTGAGCAAAGACAAGTCAGGCGCAGCAGGAGGCTGCAGTTACTTTCTGAAGAAATGACAAAAGAGACAGGAAAAGGAGTTGAAATGAAAGGAGCAAGAAGTGATCACGAAGGGGCTAGCTTTAGAGTCCAAACAAATGCATTAGTTCACACTTCTGCATGCAAAGACCTGGATGAGCCCCAGGATATGTCAAGTTCCAAATCACTTACTAATCTGAAGGGTAGTGATCTGGAAGGAAATGAAATACAGATTAGTCTAAAGAATTCATCTAATACTGCAGAAATTGCTAAAGCTGTCTTCAATCCTGCATCTTCCCGTCAGCATTCAACTTGTAGCTCCTTTGTGCCTGATACAGGTTCTCAAGAAGGTGAAGTCCAAGGCAGCCCTCCTCTCCTACAGTTTCCTTCAACGGCTGTTGTGCAAACTGCTTCGCGCCCAACTGAAGTGATGACTGAACCATGTATTGGACATGATACAACAAATGCTCCAGGGGACTTGAGAACTGGAGACTTGCCAATGGCTGAACATGTTTTGGAATTGAACAAGGATGCTGAAGGGAGCGAGTTGGACCTATCGTATGTGCAAAATATCTTCAGGCATTCAAAACGCCTGTCATTCAGCCTTCATCCCGCTCCCAAGAAGATGTGTGCAGTAGAAGATTCTGCTTCTGAAACTTCTAAGACACCATGCGCTGATCAGGTAGAAAATAAGCAGAGCAACTATTTAAAACCAGAAAACCTTAAAGGAGAGAAAAGAACTGCTGGAAGCTTGAGTAGGGTTTGTGAGGAAGAGAAAGATGTTTCACAGGTTGCAAGTCGAGGGACTCTGACAAGGATGGGCACTGCTGGGACTGAAAACAAAAGCAAATTGCAAGGAGGGCAAGGGAAGGAAAAGACATTGGCAACTGGCACAGGGATAAATAGCAAGTTGAGACAGAATCCAATTAAAAGTAATATAAGGCAAAGTGATCAGGCTGATACAAGAACTGATATAAACACAGATGGTGAAACATGCTTCAGTTCAGAGAACAGTCAAGCAGGAAAGGCCAAAGCTGTCGATGACAAAGCACCAGTAGAACCTTTTCACTCTGGCTCAATGGTTTGTCCTGCACCTTGTCAGCAAAGGGCTGCTGAATTCAGCTGTGAAGTCACTGGGGAAAAAAGTAGCAAAAGAGAAAGCAAACTAATAAAGGAGAATGAAGAAGGAACAAGCCAGGCTGCCAGCACAGGGATGCCAAAGTTTTCACTTACAGAAGCTTCAGAAGAATCTTGTAAAAGGAATAGTGATTTTACATGTTTGTCTGAAACCCCTTATGGCTTACTGTGCTCTGATGATGAGATTGGAGAGAACAGCAGCTTTTCTGCAGCTCACCCGAGAGAGAGATCTGCTGTGTTTGCAAAAAGAGGTGACAATGCTCTGGAGCAAGAACTACACAGTAGAAGCGGTAGTTCTAAGTCAGGATCTCAACATATTCAAAGACCTCGAAGAAGAGCACAGAAACTGCAGTCTTCAGATGAAGAATCTAGTGAGGATGAAGATTTACCATGTTTTCAAGCATTAATATTTGGCAAATCAGTAAGCACACCTTTGCGAAGCAGTAAACCAGCAACGTCTGTGGTAGAGGTTTCTGTGAGTCCCATCACATTGCCTCACACTGGAAGTCACAGGGACTGTAACGTGCAGAAGGTGCCTGAAGTTGCCCTAAGCAATGAGTGTGTTTCCCCAAGCCAGGAGTCCGAATGCTCCGTCAACTTATTTTCTTCCCAATCCAACACATCTGAAGAGTTAGTTGGAGTAGCACAGGAGCTCAAGATTCCTTCAGTACAAGCTCATACATCTAAACAAGTGAACGATGTGACAGAGAGTAAAGAAGCTTTCCAAAGTGGTAATGGAGGGCTGAAAAGAAGCAAACCTAGCTCCAAAGATGATCGCCAAAAAGACCCAAGCATGGCAGCAAACCTAGGTACAAACCAAGGTTTCTATCTCTGCAGCTGTGTGTGTCATGTCATTGCACCTAGGCGTTTGACAGGAGCTTAGTTCTGTGTTTATGTGGTTCTTGCTCTTTTAAAGGAGTGTATCAGCCCTGAACGATCGACTAAAAAACCCTCAGGGGGTTATCTCCTGAAAATTAAGTTCTTCCAATATTCTTTGTTCAGAGGAAAAATGGGCACTGGAGACCAGGCTGAGTCTGGCTGGAACTGATGCTTGTGTGAAATGCCAATTTCTTCCTGTAATATGATAGCCATAAAGCCCACAAAGTTGTTTTCCCTCCTGAAATGTTTGTTGAACTTGACTCTAGAATTCTGTAGTGCTTATTTTATCCTTACAGCTTCCATAAGTAGCTGGGAGTCTCCCATTGCTATTGAAACACTTGGAGTTCTATTTACTTTGCCATATGCGTGCCATGATGTTCTTTGAAATGTTCAGTTAAAGCAGGTCTGTGATTCTAACTCCAGTGTTTTCAAAACTTGTCACTGTCCTGCTAGTTAAGAGTTGGCTGCAGGGGCTGTGTGGTAAGGGCCATGGCTGTTGGGTTGGTTTGATGTGGGTTTTATAACTAAGATTTTTCTTCTGTGTTCTTCAAGGTGAAGCATCCGCCTACGACAGTGAAACAAGTAATGTAGAGGATTCGTGTGAACCATTCTCTCAGGGTGAAATCCTTACTACACAGGTAAGTGAGGTTTTGCACTAACTTTGAAAACTGGTTTGTGTTGGAGCTACATTACTCCCTGCTGTAGCTCCACTGACAGGGATTCTATGTTATGCCTGGGCTGGATGGAATGGTGGCTGTGTGCTTTGATGGGGAGCTTTTAGGTTTGTTGTGTGATGGGGGTTTTCTGTCTGGTTGAGGTTATTTTCTTGATTCAGTAAAAAGAAGCTCCACAGGGTGTCAGTGCTGGAGCTAGGAAATGTATCCAGTGCTGTGCCAACTACTTTATCCTTTAGGGTGAAGGTTTTAGGTCTTTAAAAGGATCCCTGAAGCCCTGAGCTGCTTTCATGGGAAAGTTTTTGTAGAGGGTATTGGAATTTTTGAGAGAGAAAGTAATGAAATAAGAATGAAATACTTCATTCCTTTTAAACAGTCTTTGGGGCTTTCAGGAATGATGCCACTTTGTGTATCCTTTGCAGCAGAAGAATATAATGCAGAATAACCTAAAGAAACTTCAGCAAGAAATGGCTGTACTTGAGGCAGTGCTGAAGCAGCATGGAAGTCAGGACTGTGAAATTTTACCTATCCATAGGGAACTGTCACATTCCAGCAGTGAAGAAACACCTGGAACGGAACAGATGAGACAAGGAGGTAAATAGCAGTGAAAACCTTTCCTAGCATTCTCACAGACAGTTGTGATTAGAGTTCTTGATGGTTTGATGCAAATTACAGGCATCTTTAGCTAGCAAATAAGTGCTTGTGAACAGAGATATGGGAATGTCTCAAAGGAGTTGATAAGGCTTTCTACAGGCAACTGAAATCAGCCTCACGACTGCATGCCTTGGTCCTCATGGGGGATTTTAACTACCCCAATATTTGCTGGAAGATTTACACAGCCAATCATTCCCAGTCTAGGAGGCTCTTCCAGTGCATTGATGATAACTTCTTAATGTAAATGGTGGACAAACCAACTAGGAGAGGAGCGCTGCTGGATCTAGTGCTCACCAACAAGGAGGGTCTGGTTGAAGCAGTGATGGTCAATGGCAGCCTTGGCTGCAATGACCATGAGATGGTGGAGTTTAGGATCCTGTGTGCTAGGAATAGAATACCTGGCAAGGCCACAATTCTGGATTTCCAAAGGGCCAACTTTAGCCTCAATTGCTAAGGGAAGTCCCATGGGAAAGGGTACTAGGTGGTAAAGAGGCACAAGATAGTTGGTCAGCAGAGGAGACTGAGGGGTGACCTCATCAATGTTTACACATATGTAAAGGGTGAGTGTCAGGATGATGGAGCTAGGTTCTTTTCAGTGATGTCCAGTGATAGGACAAGGGGCAATGGGTGTAAACTGGAGCATAGGAGGTTCCATATGAACATCAGGAGAACCTTCTTTACTGTGAGAGTGACAGAGCACTGGAACAGGTTGCCCAGGGGGGTTGTGGAGTCTCCTACATTGGAGATATTCAAGGTCCACCTGGACAAGTTCCTGTGTGATGTAGTTTAGGTTACCCTGCTCTCACATGGGGGTTGGACTCAATGATCTTTCGAGGTCCCTTCCAACCCTTAGAATTCTGTGAATGTGTTGAGGGATTCATAAACTGCACTAAATAGTGTAAATTTGCCTTTGGCCTTTTTTATATCATAATATAGAATTGTAGAATAGTTAGGGTTGGAAAGGACCTTAAGATTATCCAGTTCCAACTCCCCTGCCATGGGCAGGGACACCTCACGCTAAACCATGTCACCCATGGCTCTGTCCAACTTCGCCTTGAACACTGCCAGGGATGGAGCATGAGCTCCATGTGAAGCTGAGCATCTTAGTTTCAGAGATGCTTTAATAAATAAAATAAGATTGAGTTGTTAGCCTGTTTCAGATGGACTTGTACTTTGTGTAGCTTTCTTGTTTGGGACTCTTGCCTCTCTGAAGTGAAACTGGACAGATGTTTGACTTCTTACCTGCACAACTAAGAATTGTTGCTTTTATTTTGCTTATTTAAGAATTATTTTTCTTCCAGGGGCAGAGTCAACCTCAGAAGTCAATTTTGAAAATCACAGAGGCAGCAATTCAAAGGGATTTTCAGGCAATGATTTACATGTCTTGCCAAGTGATTCTCTCAACAGTAAAACCAAAGAGCTAGGGAGAGAAAGGTAGGTGGTTTGGGTTTCCTTTGTGTTGGTAGGAGGGAAAGGTGTTATTTCTAATCTTGTAGTTTAACAAAATTGGGGGGTGAGGAAAAACCTTGAAATTTTTGAGCCATTGCCATAATTCAGCTGTGATGCTTAAAATAGTAACAACAAAAAAAACCCTATTAAAACCTGTTTCCCTCTCTGAAGGTCTCCAGAATTGTTCCTTCCATCTTCTAAACGCCATTTGTTAAAGAGACCAGATTTGAAGCAAGCTCTTCAGTGTGACAGTGCTCTAGAGAACGCAGCTGCTTCGGCAAAGACAAAACCTGTGCAGGAGGTGGTGCAGGAACAGAGTCAGCATCAGCTTGCAGCAGGTAACATTGTAGATGGATCCAGTACATTTTGAGTTCTGCTTTTTCCTGCTTTGTAACAGTTTTTCTATACCAGCAAGATGCAACTTTCTGTTATAAGTCAGGCATTATAATGTATATATTCCTGGCCAATTTAAAGAGATGTTAGTTCTTGTTTAGTTGGTTTTGTTTTGTAGCCCAACTGTAGCTGCCCATCAGGGTGGGGCTGGACAACATTTGTACAGTAATGGGAGTGATTCCCACATTTAAATTAGGACTTCTTGACAGATACACTACTAAGTTTCACCAGTCTTGTGCCTCAGCTATAGATCAGGCAAAAGTAATGATGGAGACAAGGGTGAAGTAATACACAAATAAGGAGAGGAAGTGACTGCAGTATTTAAACTTCAAGGCAGAGCAACAGCCTTCCCCCATGACTAAAAGGAAGACAATATTGTTTCAAGGAGTAATTTTTCTTTTCCTTTAGAAAATGCAGATGAGCAGAAATGTGGGACCAGGTTAAGCAGTGCATCTGTCTTATCAAATCTCTCTGGAAACGTGACCAAGAGTTCAAATAACTCTTCCTCCTCTGTAAGACTTCTTAACCCTCAAACTGCAGAAGCAACAGATAGTTCTGCAGTGACTCGGAAAGCCAATAAAAGCTGTGCTCAAGAAAGCAAGTCAAAGAGAAGCGTGTGTTTTCCTCTATCTGCCCTGCACAATGCAGCTGGGAAAGAAAATCTTACAAGTCCAGTTGTGACTAACAGGAAAGCAATGTCAATTGTGGCATCAGGCCTGAGTCAAAGTGAACATGTAAGTATATTCAGGAAGTTTGAGATCACTTGTTAAGCATTCCTGATTATTATAGTCCTCAACAGAAAGAGAAAATGGGAAGTATAATGGAAACTAATCTTACAGGACCTGCAGATTAGCAATACAGCAACTCAGGTCAAACTTTTTCACTCCTAAAAATCTGAGAATGCTTCCTGTAAATGGCACAGTTCAGCTTAGTGAAATTTGAACTTTTTAAATGATTGCCTATTGGAAAATCCAGTTATTCCAATTGAAGAAGATTTCACTTCTAGAAAGCCTTGGTGCTTGGAAGGGAGGGGGCTTGTGGTTGGTACCCTGAATGTTCTCAGATGCTGCTTCCTTACCCAAATTCTGATCCAAAGTAAGAGTTTCTGTAATGAATCAATTCTGAGTTGCTAATAAACCTGTTTCATTAATAAACGGCTATGTTCAGGAGGATATGGCTTTTGGTTTAGAAACTACTGACCCAGAGCTCTTTGCTTTAGCCCTTTGAATGGTGCCAAAATTATTGACTTGTGAAGAAATGTATGTTCTGTGTGCCAATGCAAATAAATGTGGGACTTTAAAGTAACTGTCTTACTATGTCGTACTCCAATCAACTGGAGTAGTTGGGGGTTTTAATCTGTTTTGCTAACTATTTATTTTAACTACCTTTTAGTTGGTGGTCCAGAAGTTTGTGAGAAAAACTCAGAGCACTTTATCTAATCATGTTACTGAAGGAACCACCCACGTCATAATGAAAACAGGTTTGTTGGGAGCTATATGAACTAATCCTGGATATATACACTATGTAGAGTGTTAACTCTAAGCTAACCAACAAGCAAGACAGCTCAGCAGTACATCTGAGTAAGCTTGAGGAGAAGGTATTGTTTCAATAGAAATAGAAAACTGGAAGTGGAACTTGCTGTGTGTATAACTGCTGGTAGTTGATAGTGAAGTTGTGCTTCGATAGGAACAAAGCAGCACTATTTCATCCTAGCTATTATTTGTGTGCTTAGTTAAGGTACTTAAGTTGGGTTTTGCTCTTTGGTAGAGCTCAAGAATCTTATTATTAGAAGTTGGAAGGAACTTGGTACAGTACTACAGTTGTACATTTGACAGATGTATTCTGAAACAGCATTATGTTGACTTGAGCAAAGCAAAACATCAGTCGGGAAAATTAAGTTACTTTATTGGTGCATCTAGGCATAGCTTTTAACCAATGTTTTAAAAAGCAAGCTATTTTGAGCCAAATCTGGATGTGGGGATGTTCTATGCTATGCTTGCATTTTGCTTCGTTAGAAGCACTTGTAGCTGGCTCATATTTGGATACAAGCTGTCACATAAGCCTTTCTTGCTTTTGAAAACCAACAGAGGGAAAGGAGCCAGAAATTCCAGTTACTCCAAATATATGAACTCAATTTTTGTCCTTGTCTTCAGGAAGAGTATGATAAACACCATGACCATATGCTTTTGGAGAGGTATATGGTTTTGTCTTCATACAAATTCAAATAGGATAAACTCCCTCTTGAAGTTGTGCTTGTTCTGGTAGAGTAAAAGATGATCTTACATGGCGAGTCATCTAAAAGCTCCTGTCAACATTAGCACTGAATCCTACTGTTGCTGTTCTCTCTCTTGACTGATATTTGTGCTTGGTTTGCCTTTTGTCTTTGCTGAATGACAAAAACAGAGTTCAGAAGTTGTGTATGTGATTTGCTTCCATTCATCTCCTTCTGTTTAGTAGAATCAGGACATGAGAATCTGGGAATGTTTTTGTAGATGGTTTTGATATTCTGCTGCTGCACTTTGCAGAAAGCTTTTGCTTTTAGGTACAAATAACCTGAGCTGTTTTGAGGTTTTTTCACTATTGGCAAGCTGAAAGAACTCCTTCTCTTTTTTGCTCTGCAGATAAGGAGCTGGTGTGTGAACGGACACTGAAGTACTTCCTGGGTATTGCAGGAAGAAAATGGGTGGTTAGTTATCAGTGTAAGTATAACTTGGTTTGGAGCTGAAAGATCTCTGCCCTTCTACCAGAAATGTACTCTTCACTTGTTCCAAAAAAGGATCTCTTCATGTCTCTTCATGTTGCAGGATTTCTTCTAAATACTTTAAAATCAAACTGTTGGCAGTGGAAAAACAATTTTGCTGCATAAAATGACTTGTTCTGATCTTTTTCTTTAGGGGTAATTCAGTCTTTTGAAGAAGGAAGGATATTGAATGAGGTAGGTCTTTTAGCTTAAGAGTGAAATCTCAAATGCCTAATGCTATCACATTGAGAGATCTATTAGAATAAGCTCAGATATTGTCTATATATCTAATATATGGAAACTTGGCTTTGTAAACCTTAGCATATCCTAAGACCAAAAGCCACACTTGGGCTATGTGTCTTCATTGTTACTGAAGGCATAATGGGTCCTTAACAGTTTTTTGGAACAAGTTAGGCATATTTGTTTTCTAAGTGATGGATGACAGCCTAGAGGAAAAGATCTATTGTTCATTAAAGGAAATACTGTCGGGACAGGACTACACACATAGCTTTGGTTTATTTTTAAACCTCAGATTACCTAACTACTGAAAATTCATTCCAGCATTTACTGCCTCTCCTGGTAGCGATGGTTTATTTGCCATGACCCTGACTTAGGTGGATTTTTGTATTCCTGGGTGGTATTTGGATTTTCATTCTCTAGTACATGTTTTTGGAGAATGTCATAGTGACCCAAGATGGATTTCATGTGTCTAATGAGCAGGCATGCCACTTCCAGTTAGAAAATCCATATGCCCTTTTGGAAAGCCAAGAAGAAAAGCCTTGGCCCCAAAAAGGCCCTAGGAAGGGGTATTAAAGCCCTCCTGTGCTTGGGTGAAAAGGGGAAGTTGCTACAGCATTGACTGGAAGTGCTAGAACATGGGACACATTGTCATACACTCTCACAGAAGCAAGGAGAAGAGCCTTCAGTTATCATAGATCATAGATTCAATTCTAATTGTAATGAAGACCAAACTTTTTGTTTGTTATGTTGCAGGAAAACTTTGAAGTTAGAGGAGATGTAATCAATGGGAGAAACCACCAAGGTCCTAAGAGGGCTAGGCAGTCTCTAACTAAAAAGGTATGAGCATGCCGGGGATGAAAACCCTGCTGTGACTGTTCCAGATATGTGGCTATGCCAACTGAACATCTAGAACCTTTTCCCATTTCTCTGCTGTTCTCTATACAGAGAGTTGTACAAATTCAGCATTTCTAGAGATGACAGTGAGCGCTGTCAGCAGCAGAGGAGATAAGGTCCTGGCTCACTATGCTTAGAGTGAATGCTATCTTTTTATAACACTGATTTAGGATAGCACAGGTTTTGGGGGTTGAAACAGGGGGACTGGTGAAGTTTTGTAGGTTATGAAGAGCTTCAGATCTACTTTGTGAAACAGTGATAGCTTGATAACCAGTCCTAGAGATGCGATGAAACAAGCACGTGAAGTGTTGTCCTTTAAAGACACCATATGTACTCTGTTAACACGTTCCTTGTTTTCCAGATCTTTGAAGACTTTGAGATCTGTTGCTATGGCCCTTTCACTGATATGACTACAGGTGTGTCAGTGGAGTGGAAATAAACTCTTAGTATAAGAAATATTTGGAAGGGGGTTGTGGCCATTCACCAGAGGTTTATATTTGACCTCTTCCTGGATGCTTTTGTCTTCTTACGCTGACATTTCCAAAATGCCTCCATGAGGCAAAGGTAAAGAGCTTACCCAGTTCTATCTCCAGGTAGAACAAAGCGGTGTTCTCTTCTATTTGGTTGTCCTCAGAGAACTGCTCTGGCAATTTCACTCTATTTCAAAACAGGCCTTTTATCTAGTTTCTAGCAGTGAAGGAACAGCATTAAAATGATGCTGTCTGGCAGTTGCTTTACATGCTATTGAACTTGTATTTCAGCATTTTTTTTTCCTTCTTAGTCAACATTTTTCTAGCAAATCCTACCTAAGTAGTATTTTTGTAGCAGTTGACACATCCTCAGTGTAATCTTCTCTAGAAGCAGATGATAAAACTGAAACACACAACAAAGCACCAGTTTCTATGCAAAGCAAAAGCTGCCTTTTGTTAAACTTGAAAACTTCAGCTCGAATTTTGTTACCTAAAAATATTTGTACCTCTCTTCCCATTTTTGTAGCTTATTCAGCAGTTCCTTTCTGATTTGTCCCATTTAACTTCATTTTTTGACTGGGTAAAATATCCTCACATCTCTTGACATTTAGAGTAATTACTGCGGAGGATGCAGTGCTTTCACCTGATCATCAGTTCTGGCTCTTAGACTTGAGAGTCTTATTTCTCTTCTTCACTATCAGTTCAACAGATTGGTGAAATTAAACACTTTAACTACTTCTGTTAATGAGAGAGAATTGCAGTTCTGACTTCTGGGTTTGAATTTGAATTTCATGGTTTACATCCTTATGATAAAAGGAAATAAATTGTTAGTGACTTTCTCTTTGGTTTGTGCATGTGCTGTTGTGCTGCGTCAGGGGCTTGGTTTTATTTAGTCCTGACTGAGGGAAGAGAGTGAGTTGTTGTTCCTCAGTAGGCTAGAATCTGAAGGGACTTATTCTCTACTAAGGCTTAAATTTCTTTCAAATGATGGTTGTTTATATCTTGGGACAAAGACATGAGGGCTTAGGGAATAGTATCAGTTTCAATGTGATAGAAAACATTGAAGTAATAGGCTGTTTGTCTGATTTTCTTCAGAGCATCTCGAATGGATGGTGGAGCTTTGTGGTGCCTCTGTTGTGAAGCAGCTTCATCTGTTCACACACCCTCCAGTAAGTGTTACTGAATGTTACACTTGGCATTGTGAAGAGTCTATAGTTGTGTAATACACAACATGTTGAAAGATTACATGGCCTTCATGGGCTTGTCAAAGGCTAATATATACAGGTATGGTAGAGAAGTGGCTGCACAGTGATGCCAAACTGCACAGCAACAGTTCTTGTGTTCTAGGCTCTGGTCACTGTGTTGGAAGACAGGCAAGCTTGGAGAGGAAAACTGATCAGAGCACTCTCTGAAACCAGCACTAAGCCTCGCTTTACAGCACAAAAAGCCTTCAGTGCTTAGTCACAGAAAATCAGAGAAATCACAGACAATTGCATCTTTCTCCCTTGACTACCATTCTTCAAGTCCTCGCTGAAGTGATGTGTTGAACCAGAGTTAGCCCAGTTATCACTCTCTGCAGACGGGTGTGAGAGTCATTTAATGACACACAGATAACAGCAGCATTTGTCTTTTCCTGTCTTGCAATCCTAGAATTCTACTGCTGTCGTGGTTGTGCAGCCAGATGCTTGGATGGAAAACACAGATTATAGAGGTAAAACAACTGTCATGGACTGTTTTATGGTGCACATTAAGTGTCTTTCTCATCTCAGCCCTTTTAATAGTTAAGCATCAGAGAGGTTTGTAGAGGAATCGAAATAAAATCCTGCTGTATCTGGAGATGGAGGGATGTCTTGGAAAACTCTGGAAGAACAAGGTATATTATCTCAAGAATCAGCAATAGGTAGGTCTTAATGTAGCCTGGCAGGCAAATCCTGTTCTTGGCTCAGCAGCAGTCTTACAGAAACTTCTCTGCCCTTGGAGCCTCAGACAGGACAAGATTCTCTTGGTCTAGAAAGAATATCGAGCTGCAGAGCAGGAGCTGCAGAGCAGGAGCTGCAGAGCAGGATGTAGCTTTGCCTTTTTATTTTTGTTATTGTTTTTTCCTATTTTTTTAATCAGAATGCTCCAGAGAAACCATCAGACTTTGCAGTGCAAGTGTTCCAGGGTGACTTCTGCATGCGATAGTGGGAGTTATGGGATGAATGGGAGCTAGTTAGGCTACAGCGAAGCTCAACAAAAAAGAGGAGCAGGAGGATGATGTGAAACCAACAGCTATTTCCATGGCACTGGGAAAAATGAGGAAATAAAGAAAAAGATCCTGAGCTGGTGAAGCACAGGCAGGAAGCACTTCAGTGGTTTTCTGTTGCTTCTCTCCATGAGACTTGTTGCTCAGCACATACTCAGTATACTTGAGCAGAGAGGACCTGACGCTCTGTCACCAATCCTCAATGAAAAGATAGCAAGGGCTGCACTCTTTGCTGGTGGTATCTATTCTGTGGCGTTCACATCTTCCTGCCTCACCATTTGCCCAACAGCTACTCTTTGCAGCAGCACTATTACCTGTGTTGTTTACAGTAGTGCCACATCACTTGTTTGAGACTTCCGGGGGGTTTATCAAGGCCTTCAAAATGTCGATGATAAAGCAAATAGCTTAATCTGAAAGACATCAGTAAGTTTACCTTCAGCTTGCTTTGACTCACTGATAACAGATTTATGGTTTGTGTCTTTGTCTTACAGGGATCCAGCAAAAGGACAATGTTGCCATGGTGACTCGCGAGTGGGTACTAGACAGTGTTGCTTGCTATGAGTGCCAGGAGTTTGATGCTTACCTTGTGTCCTAAGGCTGAGCTGTGTTTCTTCCAGCTCAGAAATTCTCATCAGTGCTGATGGCTTGGTAATTATTTAAGGACTGGAAATTTTGAAGTCATTTATGCAGAGATTATGTTCAGAGTAAGATAACTACATTTGTATTAACAATAAAGTTACTTGAACAGCATTAACATATAAAGGTGGAATTACCCACTGTTCTTGAAAGAGTAACATTTCCATTCTAAAATAGTCCTTTAAGTTAATGGAAAGCAGATTTGAAAAGTTAGAAACTGTAGAACGTGGCCTCCTCAGAGAAATGGTCAAGTATTATTTACCATTACAGTAAGTTCCTGTTTCTTACCTGAGGACATCTTGGAGACAGTCATTTAGAAGAATAATATTGATCTCATGGCTTGAATGAAAACGTATTTCCACTCCCAAGTAACCTCCATCTTTTCATTTTGCATAAATGCCCTGAATGAGGGTTTATACTGATATGATGGAGTGCTGTTTTGTGATTACTAATGCATCAGCCTGGTTAATCTCAGGCCAGGGGTTATAACTGTGTTGAAAACTATACAAACAGCTCCACTTGTATAGAAAAGTGACAACTTGCCCTAACCAGGGAAATTATCACCAGGTGCAGGAAAACCAGCACTTGATTCTCAGCATAAAGCAAGCCTTAAAACTACCAGCCTTTACCAGTGTTGTGTCAGTCTTATTTCTGAGAAGTGCATGAGGCACCAATGGAGAGATAACAAACAGATGCACTTTAGTATCCCAGTGAGCAATAATAAGCCCTCAAAGAAGCTACTTCTTAATAGCCCCTGCCTGCAAAATGAGGCTGCAAAGAAAATAAATTGCTTTCTTATGGTTGAAAATACATTGCTTGATTCTGTTGCCAAGCAGTTCCCCTCACAGATGATGTTGGACTTCAAAGCAGAAAGAGGACCTGTTTTCAGAAAGTTGTTGTTTAAAGAGAAATGTAGCTAAGTTCAGCGAGTTGTTCAGTGCTGGAATGCTGCTGGGTTGTCTGGGGAAGTACAGAAAGCCTGTTGAGAAATACTGAATGCTCAAAGGAAATAAAATGAGTTTGGAAAGTGATTTCCTTATTTATTCAGTTTGTGATATGAATCACTCGTCTCTGCAATGAGGTGAATATGAATCGTATCTGGAGTCAGCCTCCTGCAGGTGGGGATTGACTAGAGGAGGCTGGAATCAGAGCTGTAGTTTCCATTGACCTGAGAAGCAAACGTGTTATCAAGTGTCCTGCAGTTGCCAAGCAGAAGCAGATGTTCTCTTACTGAGGCATTGCTACTGGTAGTGTTAAGTGCTGGAAGCATTTGTTCAGCTGCCATACCTCACTGTTTGCTTCTGTGTGACAATATTTCTTAACTATTGAGGCTGTTGTACCAGCTTCCCCTTCAGAGTGGTGCCTCTCATATCTCCAGAGCCCACATTGCTTGAGGGGTGGTTGTATTGTTGCTGGAATGATGCCTGGGACATTGCCCTTCCTCCTTGGAGGTGACTGCACCTGTGGAAACCCTGTTTCTGATAAAGCAGCTGTCATCTGTGAATTCCTGGAGTAATCTGTGTCTTGTATAGATGTGAATGAAGGGAAAGGGTTGGACTGAGCAGATAGCCAGCTAAAGGACAGCCATGTTCCAGAGAAGTAGATGGTTTAAGGGGAGCTGATGTGGCCTTGATCAAATCCATATTGACTTTTCTAATCTGTCTTGCAGCTTCAGTAATAAAGCCCAGCACTTGGAGCTTCACAGCCACTCTGTGGTTTGGAAATGCCATTTTATACAGGAGGGTCAAGCTGCAATTCCTCCCTGTTTGCTCCTGTGCATCTTCATGGCACCTCACCTCAGAGGCTTCCTACCCTGGGAATGCAGTTTTGAGACATGCCTAGGCCATGCTGTGCCTGTTACAGTAGTTACCTCAGGGTAACAAGTAGCAGAATCAAACACTACGAAGGGACAAGACAGGTAGTTAAAGCAGCTGCATACAAACCATCCTAGTCAGCAGCGTGTGCCTTTTCTATTATTCCCTAAAGTGAAGGAAGAAACAAAGCATAGGCTGGTGCTGGTTGGAGGTTTGCCTGAGGCTCTGCCATCGGGCAAGTGCTGTGTTTGTAATTGGAACGGCTCTGCTTCTGTAAATTAACAGGAGCTTGTCTGGACCAGTGTCAACTTGTAAGGAGCCTGAGCTCTGCTGCTGCTCAGTGTGCAAACCCTTCTGCTGTTGGAGGCAGTGTCTGTTTGCTGGACCAACCGCTCCTGCCCTGCAAAAGGAGACTGGCAAGAGCTTGCCTGTGGCTCGGCATGGTAGGGATTTGATCAGCAAGGATGTCTTGCAACAACTCCATTCCGCGCCTTCTCTGTGAGTGCCTTAAAATTGCAAGAGTGCTCCTTGGAATTCTGTAAGGTTGGGCATGTTTTGGTACCTGGCCTACCATTGGTGAGTGACTACTGCATAGCTGTTTGCTGAAGTAGTTTAAAATCCTTCCTCTACATTTGGATCCATACACAAGAGAGTTATTTCCTTGCCGATCTGAAGCCATTTATAAGGAAGCAGCTTATTCAGGGATGCAATTAGAGCACTTGTCTGACTCATTACTAGAGCTAATGGTAAATCAAAGAAATATGAATCTGTACCTATAATTATTCTGGGGGATCTGCTGGAATGTCTCATCTTGGGTCTGGTTTTATGTTGCTGATATTATGAATAAAAACCCTTTGCATAATCTGTAATGATCCATCGCGGTAGAAAATGCCCATGAGCTCACCTGCTTCACAGGCCAGATGATGCGAGCTGGGGCTAAGCACTGCAGGGCTTCAGCCTCCTCTCCCTGTGTTGTTCTGGGTACTTGCTGTCTCTCCTTTAGAATCTCAGCTGTGGTCCCAACACTGCAAAAGCACTGTTCAGACTCTGCAGGGTTTGTGCAGGGATGCTTTAGTGCAAGTTGTGCTATGTGCCTTTCTTTGCTGTATGGTTAATG
Organism: Agapornis roseicollis; assembly: GCA_002631895.1. Taxonomy (NCBI): domain Eukaryota; kingdom Metazoa; phylum Chordata; class Aves; order Psittaciformes; family Psittacidae; genus Agapornis; species Agapornis roseicollis. The sequence goes on along the minus strand of NDXB01007664.1, from coordinate 71,002 downwards.
TATGGTTAAGGTATTACCAGGAGGTTACAGAACTGGAGGAGGCTGGTACAGTTGCTCTCAAGTCAAACACACGTTAGACTCAACTCATTCTTCTCTATGCATGTTCATCTCTGTTGGAAAGGATGTGTTATTTGTTGTGTGCCTACCAGCAACTTAGGCTTGAAAAGCATCAATTCTTGAGAGCTGCTGAGAACAGGATTATTCCTCTTTTAATTCCTAATCTTATTTTTGCTGGGGTTGCTGGACGGGGGGCAGCTCTGTGTGGTGTGTCCTGCAGATAATACCCCTCTTGAGAGCTGCAGGGGAGGGGAGAGAAGGCTGAGCTGACTCTACCCTCACCAAGCAACCAGACATGCATCTGTGCAAGTGTGTGCTCGCAATGCTAATGTAGCCGCTCCGCTTTACAGCAGCAGCTCCTTGTTTTGCTGCTCCCCACCAGCAGCTCTCTAGAAACCACTGACCCTTTCTTGATCTTCAGCTCACTCTGGCAACCAGGCTCCAGGGTTGCTGTTTCCCTGCACGGTACCAGAGCAAGTACAAGGTTTCCTGCTGCTGTACATGAAAAGCAGGAGCTGGGAATGGGGCTGGGTGTGGGGAAAGCCCTCCAAGGGTGAACAGGTAAAGACGTGGGCTTACACCTGACCTGCAGAGCGGTTCTTCAGATCCCTACAGTTATAGAGGATTGAAACAACAACAGCTGTAAAAGGCAAGGCTGAGCCGCAGTGCTGGGGGTCACCATGCAGGGAGGCAGCATCATTTTCTCATGCTTCCAGCTGGTAAACTCTGGAAACCAACATCTTTATATGCAATGTCTCTGACTGATCCTGTAAATAGAGGCAGAAGACTGGGAAAGGACAGCCACTGACTGGAATTATGTCAGCACTATGGAATATAGGTGAACCTTTTCTTGCAATATGTCCTGGACATACTTCTTGGTCTTGAATTCAAGTAGAAACTCTTCAGTTCTTGTGATGGGACAGAAATGTGCTCATGAGAGATGGTTTTCCTACGACAAGGAGATTGCCAACTGTTTAAAAGGGTTTCCTTTCTCTGAAACATCCAAAACTTATCATAAAGCTCATAACTCCAAATGAACTGTGTACGGAGCAGCCAGACCTAGAGCTAACCACTGGGAGCACCGGGAGCAAAGCAGACAGAGACAGAAGCGCCTGATGAGATGCTGGAGCCATCTCTGCTGCAGACCACAGCATGGTGTAAAGGTGCCTAAGTGGGCCTGAAGGAAAAGGCAACTGCAGCAACACAACCTGGTTCAACAGCCTGCAGCACAGACAGAGCCCATGTACTACAAAGAGGGCTACCAGTAGTCAGTCATAGAGTATCCATGCAGGAGCCACTCTTCACTCTCTGTTCCAATGTCAAAGCAACAGGCCAGGCTTGTTCCACTACCTGGATGTCAACAAGGTGACTCAAAGGGGAGGAGGAAACTTCAGCTGTGCCTTGCACATCCTTATCTTTCCTATCTGCCTTTGTGCCTCCCCTTCCGCCTTTCTATGGCAATAAAGCAAGAGCCAAGAATACATTCGTGCAGCACAGGCGATAGCAGGAGGCTCAGGGAGGAGGTTCTGTTTATGAGCCTCCCCAGCCAAGGCCTGGCCCGCTGGTACCTGCAGCAGAAGTGTGTTTCATCGTCTGTGTTAATATTCAGGCCATGAAGTCATCAGCATTTGTATTTATTCCTTTATATAAATGGAACAAGCTTCCCAGAGCGCTGCTGCTGACAACACATTCCCTCGAGGCCCTTCCTGGGAGCAGCATTTGCCACTTTGCATGCATACATTTCAATGGATTACAACGGGCTGATTGATGAAATGAAATCAGATGACTAATGTAGGAATCAGCTGGGGTCAGAGGAAACACATGGCAAAGGCAAGTGGTTCACTTACAATTCCATTTTCACCTTGGATCAATGGTTCTCAGTCACTCCTTAGATATAGAGGGGTTTAGCCCTGAGAACCAGAGCAGAGCCAGGAACCCCAGCATCTTCTCTGTGCTTCTCCTGGCCTCTGATCCTGGCTCTGATCCTGGCATCTCTTTTCCATTTGCCATGACTGTGAGGGGTTAATGGTGCTGGTTATTGCTGAGCACAGCGCCAGATCCCTGTGTTCATCTCTTCCCATCCATGCACAGGCACAAACCGCAGCACTGACACTGCTCCAGTGTTCTGATGGCTCTGCTGCAGTGTCACCCCAGGCTGTGTCCTCATGCATCTGCCTTCCCCCCTGTGGCACCTCCTGGTGCTCTTTCCAATCCTCTGAGCACAAAATAGCTGAAACCAGTCCCGTGCTCAGTATCCACTTCAGTGATAGCTGGAGAATGCTGCTGAGGTAGGGATAGGATCATCTAAAGGGCATGAATAGCCTGGTAGAGTTGTCTGAGGGTCTAACCTTTCAGTAATGCATGTCTGTGTCCTCACCAACACAGCTTGGACATGTGTCCAGATTCCTCCTGGAAATCTGGGCTCCAGTGTGCTGAAACACGGGGATTGCTCCAGGCTGCTTTTGGCCAGAGCACCGAGACTGCTGCAAAGAGCTGGCAAATGCCAAGTGATGCTGGGGCCACAGGAGACACAAGTGAGGTGGATAAACCCCACTCAGGGAGGGCACAAACCCACACAGGACCTGAGAGACCCAGTTCTTGCACCTTTGTTTTGCTTCTGTCCCTCAAGTGACCCCCCCCTTATGAGCCCAGCTCAGGACAGTGCAGCCCTGGTGTCAGACCTCACCCTCCCCAAGCCCCTTCTCCTGCAGTGGAGCATCTCTACTGGTCCTGCTGCTTGCATCCTTCCTCAGAAGCTGAGGGCTTCTGGGCATCCTCATGGGAGACCATCCATGCAGGAGCAGCTGGCGCAGGACTCTCCTGGAGGAGAGCTGACCTTTAGGAGGGTTACCAAGGTACCACACTCAGGAGCAGGCTCTTTCCTGCCCTGGTGCAGACTGAAGGGGCTCTCTGTCCCTCCCAGCTCACTGCTCATCCAGCCCATGGAGACAGAATGTTTTCCTAGGCAGGACACCTGCACTGGCAGTGTTGCTCAGAGACTTTTCTGTAGGCAGTAATTAGAGGCCTCGAGTCCTCCCCACTTGTCTTTTATGTGTCAGTTCCACTTCTTCCATCTGCATGGTTTTGTTCCTCTCTTCTCTGCGCTGACTCATCCGCCACAGGCAGCCCATGTGTGTGGAGCCTCCTTATGTCCCATGCCTGTGAGCTGGAGATGTGCACTGCACCAGGATGGGCATCAAGGCGAGCTGGCATTCAGCAGCACAGAGAGAGCTAAGAGTTCACACCATGTAAGCCAGAACCAGGATCTAGCACACCCCATTGAGCAAGAGCTTTCGAGGCTGTGATTTAGACCAGAAGCTACAGGTAGTGATTTGAGTCATTCATTTGGGGGACCTGATTCCCTCCATTGGCAATGCAGGAGTCAAAGATACCCTATCCCCTAAGCTAACACCCAGCCCCACCAGCCCCCTGTAATGAACAGTGCTCATGCAGCCCGCTGCTTCTTGACCCCCACACACACATTGTGCTTCCTCTGGCCTCAACAGCACTGTGCCCGCATGCTGTGTGTGCCTGCACCAGCACAGCATCCAGCACGGCACAAACAATTCCTAAACTGAAGATGGGGATGCTTGAGGCCCTCCTGCACAGCTCCACATTCCTCCTGCCCAATACCTCCCACCTGGAGGTATATGGGCACCAGGTGCACTGTAGATGGAAGCAGCAGAGAATTGACTGCTTGCAGCCAGGTTTGAAGACCCATCAGCATCCTTCATTGTCTGCATTTCTCAGTGGCTGTGAAAAGACAGGCTGCAGGGTGAAAGCTGTGATCATCCCCCTAAGGCAGGCACAGGCAACCTGCAAATGCTCCATAGCATTTGAGGATTCATAGATGGAGTAAGGTTATTCAAGGCAGGTGTTTCAGCCTCCAAATGAATACATGCAGCAAAGTCCTCTGCTCTTCCCTCAGGTGAATGTGTGAGTGTATTTCAAGAGCTAGAGAGATGCATTAGGACACAAACAGCAGTTGGGCAGCAAGACATTGTGAGAGGATGCCTGGTTCTGGCTATGACAAATGAACAGAGTCAAGAGCTGTGCGTTTTCCAACCAGGTTTATTTGTTTTCTGAACCCACTGATACAGCTGGACCTGGCAATGGAGCAGATTCCTTATTCCTTAAAGTGTCTATGTGACATGAAGTCAAGGTGAACACTGTAGTCAAAGGCATTTAGAGAGGACAGCAGCAGAAGCAATGGGAGTTGTGGGAGGAGGCTTCCAGCAGGCAGGAGGGGAACGAGCACCTTTCCTCCCACAGCCACGGTGGAGACAGGGTGCAGATACACATGTAATCCTTTTGGTTACCTGAACCAGACAAACACAGCACCATGCAACACAAGCTGCAGCCGGGAATGGGTGGAGAGCAGGATATGGATGGTTATGGCAGTCTGCGGCCTCAGAAGTGTGGCAGGAGCAGGCTGATGAGTAACCAGGCTGTCAGCAGCAGGGACACCAGCTCCTGAGCGGCATTTGCTTGCTGAAGGGAACCACAATTCACGGGATGCAGCTACTGGGATGCAACTCTCCCCTGGAGCCAGACCTGCTCTGCTGCATTTCATATGGAGTTCAAGTACCTAAACTAGCACGAAAAGAGCCACCTATCTACAGCAGAAGGTGGGCTACTGTGGTGTCTTGTTGGGTTAAGGTCCCTTCCCAGGACATCCCATCCCTCCCAGCTCTGGCCCAGACCTGCACCTTCCATGGTGATTTGCTGTCCAGCCTGGCTCAAGGCAGCAGCACCTCAAGCATCACTTCTCTACTGAAGGAAGATTGGAAGAATACCTTCTGATTGTGCTCTGCTGCTGGCAACCCCACTCATCTCCCACCCTGCAGCCCAGGTCCCACACAGCACCACGCCGCGGGTGTGTTTTAGCTGCACACAGGCACAGAGGCTGGGCCATGGGAACAGGAGGGGTGGCACACACAAGATCCCTCTGTTTCACCCAGTCCCAGACCTGCCAGCACCTGAATACTCCTCTGCCAAGTGGCTCCTTCACCCCAAGCAATCCACGCAGCAGCAGCCAACCCAGAAGTCTCCATGGTAAGGGGCAACTTGTGCACCCCTGTTTGCAGCTGGGACCTTTGCTCACAGCCCTAGGGACTCGAGAGAAAGGCTTTGGAAAGGCAGGCTGGCAACGCAGCCTTTTCTCCACCAGTTCCTGTACAAAAGGGACAACACACACACGTTATTTACAGCCGGGGTTTTCACATGATGGAGCAGCTCTTGGCTCGCTCTTTCCTCATCTCCGCGTCGCTCAGGAAGTCCGTCCTGCCGGGCATCTGTGACGCCCGCTTCAGTCCCCGTTTGGAGTTGCTGCGCTTCAAGTTCTTGTGCACCCTGTTGACGGAGGCGAGCGTGGTGACATGGAACACGTCCCGCACGCTGTTCTCGGACACCTTGGAGGAGCACTCCGCATAGGCCACGGCCCCGATCTGCCGCGCCAGCGCGCTGCCCTGTGCTCCAGAGGGAGCGGGAGGAAGAGGAAAGGGGTTAGGACAGCAGCACTCGGCCACAGCATCCTTTCACGGCAGGGGCAGTCCTGTCCCAGCGCCCACAGTGTTCATTCATCACCTCTCTAAAGGGCACCAGACGCAAGGGTGGCCTCCCCAGCAGACTGTGCTACCAAGTGACTGTCACCCAGCCCTGCAGCAGGGTCCTGGACAACCCTGCTTACTAAGGACAGTTACCTGGGACCTGCTGTGCACAGTGTGGAGCAACCCAGAGTGCACCACATACTGGGGCTGCAGCCAGCCCATAGACACTGCTGGGTCCACTGAGAGCCACAGCACACCCCAGCCCCGCCAGCTGTGGTTCCCCCATCCCCAGCAGCGTTCCCCAGCAGCAGTCACTTGGAGCTGAAGGAGCTGCAGGAGCACAACATTCCCCTTTAGCCAGTCCAACTTGTCAAATCAAGCATCTCCACTGCACCCGAGGGAAGACTTTTCAGCTACCAACAAGGAGGCTGTTGTGCAAAGCAGCAGGAATAGGTCAAGAGCTGGGGAAGAGTGCTGTAAGCATGAGCAGCTCAGCGCCCATGAGCCAACATAAACCAGCTTCAGACCAAGACCTGGGCACTGTGGGTCATCTGCTGTTGAGCTTCCCTATCCAGTAGGGTCCTGAGGCACGGTCCCAGTGGGGTGGCTGCTGAACGTACCTGCTCGTGTGTGACAGGGATGAGGCGCTGCTTGGAGAGCTCCCGCAGCGTGTTCAGGTCCGTCCTCATGTCCAGCTTGCAGCCCACCAGCACGATCTTTGCATTGGGGCAGAACTCCTGAGTCTCCCCTTGCCACTGCAGAGGGGACGAGAGGGAGAAGGTGCTCAGGGATGAGAGCCTTGAAGAGCCTGCGGTCGCAGGGAGCTCTTTGCTCAGCACACCCATCATTTGCTTGTTATTGGGGGCCACATGTTAAAGACATTACAACACCCAGGGCATAACTACAGCCAGGGAGATGGAGAGTTGAAGCGATGGCAGGAGAAGGCCACATCAAGCATCCACTTCCTTTGCACCAATGGCTCCTTTCAGAGTTCCAAAAGTTAATGCCCGATTCGCAGCTAAGTGGCCGCAGCAGTAAATCAAGCCATCACCTATGACCTCCCCCAAGGCAGGCCCCATCAGCCTGTCAACACCCTGCTACTTATGTAGTGTTTCTAAAGGAGGAGGCAGATGATAAATGGAGATTACCCCTGGCTAAAGACATCACTTGGAAACAGCAATTCCCTGCTGCACTGACTGATGGTTAAGCATATGCTCTAGGCAATTAGAAGAGGAAAGAAAACCAAGCCCACAGCCCAGTGTCCATGAGCTGGTGGGGAGAGGCAGTGGCAAGAAGGACCCAAGTTTCATTCAACCAGTATCAGACCAAAGCAAAACAAAATACCAGGAGATGGGCTCAAGTGTCTTCACCATAAACCCGAATCCCCTGCTGCAAAGATCATCCACCCACCAGGACCCACACACATCCCCAGCACATGGGCAGCGCAGCTTCTGGTGTCAAAAGCCACCACAGCAACAAGAAGAGGAGGATGTGGTTCTTTTGCAGCAGGGATTGAAGCACCCTCATTTACCTGAAGGATGGGAACTCTCAAAGGGACTAAAGCCACGGGGTCTGCTCTCAGCAGGCAGAGGTCAGGGCTCTCAGTGATGATCCAGGCTCCCTGGCGATGGAGAGAGGTGCCACCCTCCCCTCACGATTGACTCGAGGGAGCCAAAGATTTGCTGCGCTATGGAGACTTGTGAGGCTGAGGGCACCACCCCACAGGAACCTGCTTTTTGTGGAATGAAGAGCTGCTTGTTCACCTTCTCCTTCCCTTCAAGCGTACCTGGTGCACAGGCAGCCCCGGCATCACAAGGGCAGCAAGAAGAAGAAAGATTTCCTCTGCTGAATTAGCATCTTTTGCCCAAGGCTTGCATAGGGAGCGGTACTTCCCTTCTTCACCTGACATCAAAAGCTAAAACCCATTTCAACTTCATGGTGTCTTAGGAATTTTCCTCACCTTCATAGGCTGCACCAAAGGAAACAAGGCATCTACTGAGAGGCACTTAAGAAATCCCCTGTGAATTAGGTTTGATTTTAAGTCGCCGTATCAAAAAGACATTGCCTAACAGTGCTCAAAGCATCTGCGAGGCTGCTCAGGGAAGACCATGTACTGAGCAACGTGGACTCCCACGAAGAGTGTGAAGAGAGGCATAAATAAATCCCAGCCCCGGCTAATTACTGATTGGGTTCGCATCTCATGAAGGTACAAGTGATTTGCTTGCATTATTATTCTGCTGACTGCCAAGCTGAGCTGTGAATTCTTTCAGTCCACATGAAACGCCTCCTTCCACCCAGCCCTGCTTCAGGAGCGAACACTGAGCCATTGACCGAGTTATCTGAAGGGCCTTTGTCCCCTCACCAGGACTCTTTGGAGACACAGACCCGCTTCTCAGCCCGCCCTGTGACTGAATAAGAGGCACTTGCTCCAGCACAGTGTCTGGCAAGATGCAGAGAGGCCAAAGGGAGCAGTTGGTACAATGGCACTGGTTCGGACAGTGGCCACCCAGCCCAGCAGCCCGGAGAACAGGCTCAGTATCCCTGCTCTGTCGTGCTTGTCACGCCTCGGTGTCTCAGAGAGCCTCACAAATGAGATGCCAGACAAAACTCACCCCTGGGAAGGGAGACAGCGCCAGTGAGCGCCCTGCAGCTCTGCTGCTCAGCCGTGAGCTCACCGAAACCACAGCTCCTTGGGTTCCATAGGAGGAAGCAGGGGACAGACAGACCAAGGGATGTGGGTGGCCGGGGGTCAGTGAGGCTCTCTGGGACCTGTTGGCTGGAGATATCTGCTGCGCTGGAAGGTGCTAACCTTCATGCTACCGCAGAGCATGGCCACTGAGCTCTGCGAGGGCAGACGATGCTCAGGGCCCCATGGGCCATGCAGCCCAGTGGCACTGTGCCATCTCGTTTTATTCATTCACAGCGTTGAGATTCAGTGCCACAGCTCTGAACCCTTCTTGTTGTCAAGCTATAGGGAAGTGACTGATGCCTTTCTTACTGTGCAGACACTGAACTGAGGGGACAGCCAAAAAACTGAGCTCTCTGCTCACATGGAAACAGCACCAGGGGCCACTTCTCAGCTGGTGCAAGCAACCCAGAGCATACCCATTGGTGGTTACGCTAACAAGAGATGCACAACACCTTCCAAGGTCTTGATGAGAAACAGAACAAATGCCCTACACTTCCCTGTCCACACATTTGTACGGATGCATACACACAGATCTCCCCCTCTCCATGCTGCAAGCTCCCATTCACTGGGCTCCTTTCAAATGGAAATATCGGCTTTCCACACAGACCATGGAGGGATCAGCAGCAGCATCCTCATCTGAGCACAACGGCCCTCATCTGAGCTACCTTAACCCCAGTCCCAGGAAGCAGGAATGGTGCTGCAGCAGAGGACCCATCTCACCAGGTAAAAGCACATTGGGCACCCACCTTCTTGAGCACGCTGTCGAGGGTCTCGGGGCGGCTGATGTCAAAGCAGATGAGCACAGCATCCGAGTCCGGGTAGGCCAAGGGACGGACGTTGTCGTAGTACGCTGAGCCTGAGGAGAGGAGCAGCCTGTGAGCAGAACATCCCACCCCACTGCTGCTGCTACCTGAACGGGCAGGCTGGGACCCAGGCACTGCAGACACTGCCACAGGGTGCAAACTGCTCTGCCAAGAGCCAGAGGCCGTTGGTCCAAATTCGCGGCCAGTGACCAGGCACTGTCAGGCTCTGCAGAGGACGTGGTCCCTTCCTTTAGGTGTGGAGGTCAGAGCTTTCATGCTCTTGCATTTATCCCTTTGCAAAGTGGAAATAAAGGCAAGGTTTGCATCTCTGTCGCTCCCTAATAAACATCTGGCAAGGAAGAAGAGGGATGGAGTTGTGGTGCCAGAGCATGCTGAGATGCCAGAGCTTGGAAGGGCTGCAAGGCTGGAGAGCAGCACATGCCTCTCCACCACTGCTATTGTACATATGGATCCTATTGTCGTGCAGTTGCTGCACTACTAATGGTGGGAAAGTGCAGCTGAGAGAGGACAGCGAATGCTGTGCTATTTTTTGTCCTCTCTAGCTATCTTTATACATCAGAGCTTGCTCACATGGATGTGAGAACTGGAGTATAAAAAGAACTGCCTTGTGCTCTGGATTTGTGCTGGGAAAAGCCAGACAGGTTCTTTCTGGTACATAAAAGATGTGCCAGGGTTTGGTGAGCAAGCTGTAAATTGGAGGGGATGACTCTATTCTGCAGGATTTCTCCATGAGCAGGCAGAAAGCCCAGCCTGAATCCTGCCCAGCTTCTGCCACACACACACCTTCAATGCCCGTTTCAGGCATTCAAGCCACTGCCCCACAATGATGCTGTTTGAAGTGTGCTCTGTGTGCAACTGCAGATGCCTCAGTCAACAGCAACGGAGCAATCGGCTCATTGCTACTTAAAAACACTGATTCCGTTTTGTATTGGGCTTTCCAATGGGCTTCAGCTTCCTGGAGGGATGAGAAGCAGATGTTTGTTTATGCAAAGGGGAAGCAGAGACACCAGAGTCCTTGTTGAATCTGCTCTTCCCAAAGGATCGCCCACCCCAAGGCCAAGGAAACCGGATGCGCTTCCTGCCATGGCCCCTCAGGATGCCGGGCCCAGGCACTTTCCCACCCTGGGACGAGGTGGAGCACCCAGACCAGGTGTCAGGTGCCTCCTTGATGAATTATGGATGATGGCGGCTGATGCATCCCAGGAATCTGCCTGGGATAAGCGTGAGAGCAGCACAGGCGGATCCTCCACAGGAGCTCCCACCCTGGCTCTTGTCTGCACAGGGGCTCGCAACTGCATCCATCACAGTGGGGTCCAGCCCCTCCAGCACAGCAAAGCATGCCATGTGCCCTGCAAACACCCCAGATACCTCTGCCAAGCTCAGCCAGGGGAGCAGAGCTGCACAGGGCAGGCTGAGGCCTGCTTTGCGTCTTCCCAAGCCCTGCCCAGCTCCAGAGCCTTTGGATCCACAGCAAAACCAGCCACCGGTTATCTCCAGACACCAACACTGCTGCCAGCCCCCAGGAGCAAAGGCACCCGGCGCATCCTTGTTCCCATCATGAGAAGCCCCAGTGTGGATCTCTCTCGCTGCAAAGTCACCAGGAAGAGCAGCAGCTGGGATGCAGCACAGAAGCAGCAGACCCTGACCTCTGCAAAGCACAGCCGTTTTCCTAGAGGGAAAGTCGCGTTCCCTGCATGGAAAGCAGCCAGTCCCTGCGGCGCCTTGGGCTGGCTCCGAGGACGGGGGATGCAGGTTGGTACCCAGCGAGGTGACCCCGCATCCCCAGCACAGCGATCTCGGACCTCGCTTCAGGCTCAAGCTGCTCCCGAGCGTGCCGGGCAGAGCTGGCATCGGGAAGCTGGGGCCTCGCATCCTGCTGCAGCAAGGCAAGGTGACCCAGCTCCCCTGCAGGCAGCACCCAGCGTGCCAGGGCTGAGCTCCCCTTTGAACCGAGCCGTCAGGCTCCTGCCTAGGGCGGGTTTACCAGATGGGATGCGAGATCCGGCACTGATCTGCGCTTGGATTTGCCGAGTCCTTTATCTGAGCCGTGCCCTCTTCCCCAGCGCACAGAAGGGGATCTGCCTGCAGCCAGGGGCCCCAGCGCACGCTGCAGGAAAGCGTTCCCACACACATCCTCTCCCAGCAGCTCCTCAGCTTTACATAAACACTGCAGATAAATCTGCCCCCTCCCAGCCCAGGAATGCTCCTTTTGTAGAGGTGGTGCTGGCTCCATTCAGCACAGACATTGCCACAGCAAACTGTAGCATAGCAACCTGCTGCTCCCTCAGCAGCCAGCCAGCTCCTTGGCACAGGGCCCGCAGCCCCTCTATCACCCTGCAGAGCCACCGCCATCCCCACCCCAGTGCCAGGAACGGTGCCAGCATCCAACCTGGGATTTGATGCTTCTGGGGATTCCTTCTGGGAGATGATTCCTTTCGGTTTTGCATCTGTTACTTGTTCATTGAGTACAACAGCTAAAAAGAGCCACCCCAAAACACAAAAGCCTCCAAAGGCTCCAGCGCCCTCAGCTCCAGGTCTGCAGTTCTATTGCTTCTGAGCACTTGCCACCTCTCAGATCCTCCAAGCAAGACCCCGCAGAGGCACTTCCGAATACACAGGAACCCGAGATCCAACCTTCCTCCACTGCGTGAGTCACTCTCCCACTTGGCACCCAGGTTTGCAAGAAGCAGACCCTATGAGCATCTGTTTGTGATTAAATTGGAGCAACCAAAACCCAGCTTAAACACAAACCCACGCAGCTGTAGTCTGAAATCCAGGGCGGGTGGCACCAGGAGCAGCTCCTCTTTCCCATCAGCTGGCAGCTCCTCAATGCCTGGCACTGCCACTCGGAGATGCCACTCAGGGGCAGGGGACTGAAACGTGCTGTTTCATCTCTACCAGCACAGCCTTAGTCTGCATTTGTTCCCTATTAGCTGTCCCGAGAGATACTGAGCCTCCTCCCATGGGCACCCTCCTTCCAACAATAGTGTATTACAAACCAGGAAAGCAAATACGCATGCAGAGCCATGCTCTGCTCGGTGAGGGGCTCCTGCAGCCCAGCCAGCTCTGGCTTGGAACACAGATGAGTACTGCCAAGCCCTGCATTTTTCAGCGTTGCACTTGCCTTGGAGCACTCGCTGCGAACCCTCCCCACAGAGCCAGCGAGGCTGTGGCACATGCGGCTTTCTGCAGGGACAGCCAAGAGCATCCTTCACAGAAGGAAGCAGAAATACATCCCAGCTTTATGGGGTGCTGCATCAATGAGCCCCAAGAGCTCCAGGTTACCTCCCTGTACAGCAACGCCTGGAGCAGAGGCTATCTGGGATGTCTTCTTCGCTAAGCAAATCCCACTGCCCGCTCAGCCAGGCCTTTGTCCTCTGCCAAAGCAGAGCCAAGGCCAAGCTCTCTTGGTATCCTCTCCCCATGCATGGCAAGAAGCCTGCACCACTTCTCAGCCAGCTGACACACTGCCATGGGTCCAAATCACACCTTACTGAGCTTTGCCAGCCACATGGCCCTCCAGTGCTTCCCAATCAGAGCTCAGGTCCTTGGGAGCTGCTCAGCACCAGCACACACGCTCAGGGTTTCCTGAGGTGACACAGGGCTTTCTGGAGCTGAATTCTCAGCCTTTCAGTTGTAAGAGAAATTCATCTGAGCAACTGCTTACTACAGGCAAAGACCCTGCGTGCAGAGGCACAGCTCTGAGCCCCCTTCCCACCTCCCCACGCTGGGCAGCTGCGGCAGAGCTCTGATGTGTGAGGAGGATGCTCACATTCAATCACTGCTCACTTTCCACACCTGAGTGCTCCAGACCCTGTTAATATTACATGAGGTGTCAATGAACACCATTACTCATTCCTCTGCCAAGGCAGATGATGAGGAAGGTGTTAATAATAATAACAACATATTTCATTTATATCACACCATTGAGACAGAAAACGAGACCTCTGTGCAATTCCCAGGGCAGGAACATCCCACCCGGCTGCTCCGGAATGGGGCTGCAGCTTCTGGTGGGTGCTGCCATCCTTCAGCCAGCCCCAACAAAGAGCTGAGGTCCAGGGCTCCCCAGTGCTGGCACAGACCCTGGCCAGCCCAGCACAGAGGGGCCGGTCCCCATGGAGAGCCCACAGGAATCTCAGCTGCTGTTCCAGGCCATCCAGGATGCTCCAGAGCTCCCGCTTCCTCTGCGGATGCAAGCAGAGGGCACAGAGTCAGCCCAAAATACTTCCCACTGCTAGGAAAGGGGAAATGGGTGCAGGGAAACAATGGCAGAGTCTGCAGCAGAGGGAGAGGAGGGATTCAGCCCCAGGGAACACTGGAGATCAGAGTTAAAGAGCCCCAAAGGTCAGGCCCGGTCCCTTTATCCTACTGGGGACTGACTATGAAAGGCATTTTTCTTCCGTGATCCTTTTAGCCAAGTTGACAAGCAGCTCCCCATGGCCCACAGGCAGCGCTGCAGATACAGGGCCCTGCCTGAATGCTTCAGTTGCCTTTATAAAGGCAGAAGGCAAGGTTTGAAAGAGAATGGCTCTGCATGCCTGGCACATGAACAGAGCAGGGTATGCAAATGCCCTCCTCATTCCCTGTGTCATCAGTGCTGACAGGCCCTATAAGCAGGAGGCCAAGCAACAAGCCACTGCAGCCTTCCAGACTGCAATGGATGCACATCAGGGAGACAAAGATCTGAAGCACCCCGAGTCCAGAGGCCGGCTTTCGCCTTGGTGTGAAGCCAGACCCTCTCTTTGGAAAGCAAATCAGAAGGGTTCTTTGTCCAAGGATTGATGAAGTGCTGCAATATTGCTGAGCATCCTGCAGGTCCCAGCTCAGCTGAGGCTCAGAGGCAGATTAAAGATCCCCAAGCCTCCCTGGCTGACTATTGTCTGGAAAGGGAGGATAGTGCAGGTCCCACTGGTATCAAACACATTTGTGACACGGATACAGGGCTCATTAGAGGCCAGCTTGGAAGAGGGAAAAGTGGCAGGGACAGGAATTAAAACACCAAAGCACTGGTGACAGAGGCACCAGTAGCGACAGCCTCTGGCTGCACAGAGTCCAAAACCAAGGCATCCAGCAAAGCTGGAGGGAGGGAGAGAGCAGCAGAGGGAACTGCAACTACTCCTAGTGCAGGCTTCCAAAGGACACCAGACGCAGCACAGCCATTGGCCCTGGGCCGTGTAGAAGCATCTTTCATGGCTGGACCATGGCATTTCTCTTGCACAGCATCCCTGCAAACCCCTCAAGTGCAGGGAAGAAGGATGTTGTTCCATGCCATGGAGCGAGCAAGCAGTCACCTAGAAAACGCATGCCTGAAACAACTGCTCCTCATCTTGGACATCATCCTCTTGGACAGCATCTTGGACAATCAACCTCTGCTCCCAGTTCCTACAGTGCACATATGAAAATGAGTGCATTCCCAACCAGCCCAGCTGGCACGGATGCAGGATGGACATGATGAGGATGAAGGGAATGGTATTTGCACACCTTGAGGTGGCATTCCTAGGCCCCTCTCCAGAGCTCATTACTGGAAACCTGTCACTCAGGAGGAGGCTGTTCTGCTGGATTTACCAGCAGAGGAAGCCCCAGCCCAGGCAGGCACAGGGTCCTTCTGCCTCATCCGGATCCTCTGCCCTATCCCACGCATGCAGCTCACACAGGTTCCTAGGATCCCAGCCTGGTTTGTTTGGAAGGGACCTCAAAGCTCCTCCAGCTCCAACCCCTGACACGGGCAGGGACCCCTTCCACTGGAGCAGCTTGCTCCAAGCCCCTGTGTCCAACCTGGCCTTGAGCACTGCCAGGGATGGGGCAGCCACAGCTTCTCTGGGCCATCACCCTGTGCCAGTGCCTCAGCACCCTCACAGGGAACAGCTTCTGCTCAGAGCTCAGCTCAACATCTCCTCTTCCACCTTAAAGGTTCAGAGGAGCTTGCTCAGATGCAAACCTCACTCTGGCAATTGGAGGAAGCTCTGGAAGCTCCTTGAGGAAGTCCCCACTGGCATCTCTGGGGCTCTAGAGGCAGCCTGAGCAGCTCATCCATTCTTCCCACTTGCCTGCTGGAAGCCACGCCTGCAACAGTGGGCAAGGGAGACAAACAGGAGCCAGAAGCTCCTTCCTTGCCCTCTTGCCATGTCACAAGGGCAGGCGGCACTGCCACAACCTGCCTGTCACCCTTTCTCTGGGTACAGCAAGCCCTAGGAGTGGCAACAGATTCCCACAGCCCAGCTTTGGCTTTGGGGAACGCATCCGAGGGCTGCACAAACACAATTATCTTTATGCAAGGTTGCATGTTCCAGGTCTGCCGTGCGTAAGCAGCAGACCCCTCCCTGACTGCTCAGCTCCCAGATAAGGCTTTTCCCCGCAGCAAAGGCTGGGCCTGTGCACTCCTGGAGTTTAATCCAGAGGAGATGCAATCTGCAGGACGTGGGGCAAGGTGCAAGCTGCGCCCATGCCCTCACTGCCCACAGCACCGGGGGGATGCTGCCGGGTCCTTCACAGCTCTCCCCTCCACAAAGCCTCCTGCCATCCCAAAGCACACTGGTACAGTTTGGTGGGGCAGGAGGAGCATCCCTGGTAGCATGCAGGGTGATGGCTATTGGCAAGGCAAGGCTGCACAAGCAGAGGCCAGGGTGTGACTGCGCTGCTCCAGGGAGTTTCTGCAGGTCTGTGTGTGTGACCACCTCGATAAGAGGCTTCCACTTACCCTAACCATGCATTAAATCAGTGTTAAAGCAGCATCGGGAGCCACAGGGGGAGTAGGGAGAGTGCAGCAGTGCTGTCCTTGCCCATGGGAGAGCACGGATCAGCTCTGTGCTGCGGGAAAGGGGCTGCATCAGTGCCAGGAGCCAACCCATCCCCAGTCAACCCCTTCCTGCCTGCAAGTGTTCACTACGGCACCGCTGCTCCCATGACTCCCAGGATACCCCACAGAGGCCGAGCCTCCCGCATCCATAAGGGAGAAAGGAGGATGCTGCCCTTGTGCAAGGCAGCGCAGGAGCAGCAGCCTCCACCTGAGCCCCACTCCCTGCCCAGGGACTGGCCTGTCCTGGATCCTCAGGCACATCCTCCACCCACTCCAGCACAAGCACTGCTTCTGCTGCAGCTCTTTGAGCCTGTGAGTGCTTCCTGACCCGCCTGAGAACGTGACCCAGCTGCACATATTTTGAGGTTTAACCATGTATTTGTGCTGAGGCAGAACATAGCTATGCTGGTTTCGGGCTCCCAGCCTCAACCCGGAGCATGGGAGGAGCTATTTTGGTATGGAAAGGGCAGCTCCGCATTTTTTCTCTGCCTCAGAGTGCAAGTGGCATTGAACTCTTTCCCAAGAGAGAGCTCACTCTTGCACACTGGAAGAGGCAGCCATGGCAATCCCCAAGCCCCACGCTGGGAATCTAGGCACAGCCCCAGCATCCATGGAGATGCCATTGCTAAGCTCAGCCCCTTTCAGCTCTAATCTAATCAACATTCCTGGGTAGTTCCCCTAAAGAAGGATCTGTTATCACCGTCTGTAGGTTCCCACACAAGCCATACGAAGGCAGACTGTTTGCAGAGTACAAGCAAAGAGGGAGGTGGAGGGGGATTTGAAACTCACTGTGTTATTCCTGACTCGAAAGCACATCTGCTTGAGAGACAGAAGCTCTGGCAAAGGCCTGGCAGCCGGGCAAGTCCCCTGTTGTGAGCTGCAGCACAGAGGGGAGCAAGGCAGCACTGCTGAACCCATGGGCACTGATCTCTGCAGTGGCATAGGCTGTGGTAGACGCTGTGGCTATTGGCAAAGTGCATCGTGCTGGTCCACAAAAGGACAGGAATGGCCTCTCCAGCAGCTTTCCAAGGCAACAGTGGTAATGTGCAAGGCACAACGCCAGGCCTGGTGTCCGTCCCCCCCCCCGAGCCACTGGCACAGATGCCCCTACCAGAACCAGGCAGCTCTACCCTGCATTGGGATCTGCATCAGCAAAGCAGCTACATGGCCTCAGGTCACATCACTGCCCTGCCTGCCTGCACTTTGAGGACACAGAAGGTGGACAAGAGCCTCTGAGCACAAAGGGCCATGAACCAAAGGCACAGAACTGAGCCCAGGCTGCCATGCAGAGAGCAGGTTCCTCCCCATCGTTACTGAAAACAAACCAAACCCCCATCCATGTGGAGAGCAAAGCCCCAGACCTGCCAGCTCTGGGGCTGTAGCACCCTGGCTGTGCCCATCTCTCCACAGCAAGGCATCGGGTCAGCCCAGAGCAGTGGCAGCGCATCCATGGGCAATGCCTGTGTCCCCATGGGAAGGAGGGAGCTCAGGAGCACTGGACACCTACTGAGCATCACAGCAGGACAGAGCCCTGCACACTCCCCAGTCCCACAGGGACCACAGGTACTGCATGGTTGAGGAAAACCTACCCACCCAGTGCACACCTACTGGTAACTGCTCTCCTTTTACACCTCTGAAGCACAGAAATGAAACTCGCCTACTCCTTGTAAAGCATCGCTGGTGATCAAACCCATCCATCCTCCCTCCACCTGGCCACGAGGATGAAAGCCCTTCCTGACAGGGCTGGGACCAGCACTGCGGGTCTGGGAGGCACCCAGCCCTTTGGGAGCAGCACTCCCAAGCCACCAGGCATCCTGTCAAACAGGAGTTTCACCCTGCTGCAAGATACCAGCACCGAGCGGCTGCTGCACCGAGCACATTTGGCCAACAGGCAACAAAGAAAGAATTTGCTGGAGCAGGAGGAGCAGCAAGGAACCGCGTCCCCTGTGAGGCTTGGAGCAAAAACCCTATCCATCCTGTATGGCTTTTAAAGGAAAACAGAGCCATTTGGGAGCCATTCAGTTCCCCATCACTTCTGCCCGCCCTATGGCGGCATTTCTCTAACCAGATTTACTGCCTGGCAGCTGCTAATGTCAGAGCCTGCATTTGCCACTTAACAGGAGGGGCACATTCAGCCTGGAAGGTGCATTTCCCAGCCCCAGGGAGCAGACAACATTCCTGTTTGTACAGGGATCAGCAGCAGGACTCCAAGCAGGCCATGGCCACATTTAGGTCCTGAGGAAGGGCACTTTCCCAAGCAGCCTGTCCTTGCCCCAGCACTGCTGCTGGATGATGCTCAGCTCACCCTGCACAGCTTCCAGAGCCTCCAACCACCCCAAAACTGTGGAGCAGGAGGAACTGGAATGAATTAACCCCTAGGCAGCTCCTCTGCCCAGGTCTGGTGCTGGAGGAGCCCTTGAGCTCCAGTCACCCAGCTAAGAGGTGGCAAGTGTCTAAAGTAAAGCAATTAAACTGGGGTGATCCGGCCAGGAGGGGGGAGCCGTTCCCCAGCACCTCCCTTCCTGCTCTTGCTGGGATGGAATTTATCATGAACAAGAAGCCCCTGTGTGCAAAGCTGCTTAGAACAGACAGGAGGTAGCACAGGGACAAGGGAAAGCGCACCCCAGCGCCTGTCACCCTGCGGGAGGAGGGCAATGAGCTCCTCTCAAGCTCTTCAGCTCAGCTGGTTCGCTGTTGTGCCAGAGTTACCCAAGCTCCTGCCCACAAGGGTCTCCAAAGGGTATCAACAGCAGCTTGCAGCCTACAGCTGAAAACACCAGGTTGATTATACGGGTGCATTGCTTCACGTGACCATTCAGTGAAGAACTAGCTCCTATGTACTTCAAATCAAAGCTACAACAGAAGGGAACTTATCTGGAAAGCTACAAAGCTATTGAAAAGGTCTTACACTTTTCCATAAGGAGAAGGGAGAAAGAATCCAGGTCCATTTTGTCTAATATTTATCTCTAGAGCCAAGACAAACTTACGTCTTTTGTTGACTTTTGTGACAGCATCAGATGCAGGTATCACATCCTCCTACCCAGCTTTAAGGACTTTCTATCATAGTTTTTCTTCTGACATCTGTAAGATCAAAGCCAAGCATTCTGGAGAATTCCTGAAAAGCGGACAAGTCATCACACGCGCTTCAACACACTCACATGGGGAAGGTTTTCATGTCAGACACTTGGAGCAAAGCCACACTAACCAAGATGCCCCTTTGGCAGGCTGCAGGAGCCCCCACAGCCACGGGGCATCTTGCTGCGGGTGACACACAGGGCCACCCTCACCCCATGCACTCCGATAGCACTCACCCCACTGGAGCAGCTTCAGCTTCTGCGGGACCAGGGTGGCTTTGCTGTTCCCATGGGACTTCACACAGCCACATCAGCCCAGCACCATCCGCCACATAATGACTCCCATTGCACAGCCACTGCTCTGCACTTCAGGCACAGCTCCCAGTCAAAGCTGGGAGCCAACGCTTCATCCACAGCCCCAGCACCAAAAGCTGCCCTAGGAGCCAGCATCTTTGTGGCTCGCATCCCAGCACACATCGTGTGGGCAAAGCGAAAGACCCTTTTTCGTTTCAGGGAATAAAAAGCAGCAAAAGCAAGAGCTTGTGGGTCACAAGGACCCAGAGCAGACTCAAACACAGTTTACATGTTAGAGCTAGTCAAACCCCCAGTAAAGCCGCTACTCCAGGTAAAGCCGTGCGCATACTACAGCTGTAATTTGATGGATGTAAGATCACAGCAAGGAATTTGAGTGTACAAGAGCCAAGAAAGTCCTAGGTCACGTTTTAATTTGCTATTGCTATTGGACACTGAGAGGACATAAGGACTCCAGAAATTACAGGGAAAGAGCATCAGCAAGTCTCTGATGCACGCACATTAACATAGCACAGCATTCAGCTGCACCACGCGTACAGAACAGCCTAAAAAGCTTGTCAGGGGCAAATCAAGAAGTGCACGTGAACTTTGCTGGATGCCAGCATTTTTATTAGCTTCGCATCAAGCACTTCGTTTGCAACTCCCTTGCCCCATCCCTGGATGGGGTTAGGAGCAACCTAGTCTAGTGGAAGGGGTCCCTGCCTGCGACAAAGCATTGGAACTCGATGAGCTTTAAGGTCCCTTCCAAACCGAACCGATTCGATTTCATTTGCCCCTCCATACAAAGCAGCACGAAGTTTGGGAAGGGTCCCGACGGGCTGAGGCTGCTGCGACAAAGCCTTCATGCAGAATCACGACAGGGCACGAAGAGGCACAACCAAAGCAGACCAAAACCCGGCAAACAACCCCAGGGGCTCCGCGGCAGAGGGCAGTGAAGGGCAGCGCAGGGCAGCGCATCCCTCCCCACGGCGAGGGCTCTCCTCGGGCTGCGCCTCGCCCCCCACTCGCTGCATCCTTGCGCGGACACGGATGGGGCCGCTCCGCCGCGGATGCGGCACCGGAGCCTCCCCAGCGCGGCTGCGGCGGCGTCTGAGGCTGCCCGGGCCCCGGGGAGGGGGCTCGCAGGCTGCGGGAGCTCAGGGAGGGGGAGACTCTGCCACGCTCCCGCCGGCCCCCCCCCCCCCCCCCCCCCCCCCCC
>NDXB01007664.1:6985-50462 GCA_002631895.1 Agapornis roseicollis | reverse complement strand
GGGGGGCCGGGGGGGGGGGGGCCCCGCCACCCCCCCCCCGCCCCCCCCCCCCCCCCGCCTCAGCGCATCCCCAGACCCACCTGAGGTGTCCCACATGTTGAGCTCGGTGCGCTGCTTGTCGATCTCGAAGCTGGCCGTGTAGTTCTCGAAGACGGTGGGCACGTAGCTCTGGGGGGACGGAGGGAGAGCAGAGATGAGCCCAGCCGAACCAAACCGAGCCCAGCCCGGCCCCGCCGCTCCCGCCCGCCCGCCCGGCCGCGCACACCTCGGGGTAGCAGTCCTTGGCGAAGACGTGCAGCAGCGCGGTCTTCCCGCACTGCGTGTCCCCCACCACCACGATCTTGCAGCGCGCCAGGTGCCCCTCCATGGTGCGGGACCGCGCCGCCCGCGCCGCTGCTTTACCGGGACGGCCCCGGCCTGGCCGCGCCCCCGGCCTCGGCTGCACCAACCAGGCGCGGAGCGGAGCCGCCGCTGGGCAGAGATGCACCGCCCCCCCCCCCCCCCCCCCCCCCCCCCCCCCCCCCCCCCCCCCCCCNCTGCGGGACCGCGGGGGGGGGGGGGCGGGGGTCAAGGGGGGGCGGGGGGGGGGCTTAAGGGGGCCGGGGGGGGGGGCGGGGGCCCCCCCCCCCCCCCCCCCCCCAAACCGCCCTCCGCGGCCCCCTTCCCCCCCCCAGGCTCAGAGCAGGGGCCAGAGCCGGGGATCGGGCACTGCCCCGAGGGGGCTCCCCCCCGTCCGGCTCCCCCCGTCCGAGCGGAGCGCACGGGCCCCGGCCCCCCCAGCACGGCGCTGCCGAGGGCTGCGGGGGTCACGGCGCGGGGACCGAGGGCTGCCCCGTGCCCCCGGGGTCTTCCTGCCGTGGCACTGCGCAAGGAAAGAGGCTCGTTCCCCCGGCGGAGAGCTCGGCGGAACGGCAACGGCCGGTGCCCGGGAGCCTGATGCTGGCGAGGGTCCGTGCTCGCGGCTTTGTGCAGGGAGAGCAGCACCTTGTGCCTTCCATCCCCCCAGGTCCGGGCAGTGGGGCTGGAAATCACAGCCAGCCATTTGAAGTAGAGCCATTGAGAAAGCAAAGGCTCCTGTAGTTACTGCTGCTGCTTTGCTGGCCACGCTGCAGGAAGATTTACCATAATAGCAAACTTGCATTTGCCAGAGACAAGCTGTCACAAAATGCAGTGAAAACAGAGACAATGAAAACAAAGCAAGTCTTAAGGAACGGAAACTGAAATGTTTTGGCAGTGAAACTGGGTTTATTAATGGACTGAGGGGGCAGTTTGTTTCTGTGGAAATCGCAGTCTCTTTTCATGTATGAATACTGGTGCTGCGCTGAGCCGGGATGAGGAACGCCCGCGGACACGGGGCAGGGCACGGGGCCATGCAGGCACCCTGTGGCTTCCAGCACTGCTTTGCTTTCTGTTGGGACACATCAGCCTGGGCCAGTGTGCACTTGGCAGAACTGCCCCGTGTCTCGGGGCCAAGTGCAGGTGGGGCTGGAGGTGTGTCCTGAGCACATCCAGCTGGTCAAACAAGAATTCAGGCCCCCCACATCCATCCTATCATCACATACCAGACAAGACCTAAGACAAGACCAGACAAGACAGAGGGATAAGGCTGCCCTGGGATCATGGTAGTGTAGCTCACCCGGTCTGACTCCTGCATTATATGGGCCAGGAAACTATTGCCAGTCGATTCCGCCTTCTGTGCGTGTTGCTGCCGCATCTCTGTGCCTCCCAGCCTTGCCTTAAGCAATGTGATGAGTAACTGTCACATGCTTGTTTCCTTCTACCCTCCCCAGGGAAAGAGGCTTGTACTGCACTGTGTCATGTTTTGCAAAGCCCTGTAGGGTTTTTTGCCTTCTTGTCTGTGTGTGTATGTGTCACCCAGCTTTTCTGTGGAGAAACGGCAAGAGAAGGTCATTGTGCTTGCAACTGTGGGTAAAGGAGTGCCTGGTGGCCATCACTGTCACCTGGAACAAGCTGTTCCCCTGGACAACACCCCTTCTTGGGAAAGCTTCCCACTGTTTCTCAAAAGGAGTTAGTGTGTTGCTTCCAACCAACAGATTATTGTGACCCTGCTTCAGAGGAAGCAGGAAGCTCACTGTAGTGAATCACAGAAATCTAGACTGGTTTGTGCTGAAAGGGAGCTCAAAGCTCACCCAGCTCCAACCCCTGCCACAGGCAGGGACCCCTTCCACTGGAGCAGCTTGCTCCAAGCCCCTGTGTCCAACCTGGCCTTGAGCACTGCCAGGGATGGGGCAGCCACAGCTTCTCTGGGCCATCACCCTGTGCCAGCGCCTCAGCACCCTCACAGGGAACAGCTTCTGCCTTAGAGCTCAGCTCAGGCTCCCCTCGGGCAGGTTCAAGCCATTCCCAGCCTCTCTCAGCCTGGCTCCAGAGCAGAGCTGCTCCAACCCTTGCAGCATCTCTGTGGCCTCCTGTGGCCTTGCCCCAGCACCTCCACGTCTCCCTTGTGCTGTTGCCCCAGAGCTGGATCAGGGCTGCATGGGGGCAGGATCCCCTCTCTGAGCTGCTGCTCACACTCTGGGGGTGCAGCCCAGCACATGGGGGGTTTCTGGGCTCAAGAGCTCAATGAAGCCAGGTCATGGGGAGCTTCCCATCACCCAAACCCCCCAACTCCTTCTCCCCAGGGCTGCTCTCAATACATAAAATATGTATTAAATTCCATTAATATACATCACGATGATCTGTGCATCAATATATAACGCTCCAGACCTCTTGTCAGTCTGCCAGCCACATGGGGAGGGAAAAGCAGCTGCGAGCGCCTTTTGCTTGGAGCCACTTGGGGCACTGTCAGTGCCGAGCCCCGTGCTCCATTTGGTGCAATGCACCTTTTGGCAGGCGCCACTTGCTGCATGCCGGCAACCTTCAGTCACGGTGTGAACGTTCCGAGTCGGATGCAGAGGGAGACGTGCTGTGGCTGTCACCACGTCTGCTGAGGCGACAGATGGCTCTCGCATGGCTGCTCCCGAAAACGCTTCCCCAGTGGCTTAGACCCTCCCTTGCTGATCCATGCGCTCCGGGATTTTCATGGCCATTAGGAATTAGCTTTCTTGTGTTATGTTTGTGTTATTCCCTTTACAAGGGAACTAGAAAACACCCTCAGGACCTGTAATAGGGAAATGTCCTGGGGGAAGCCAACCTTTACTGAGGGACCCACAGCCTGAAACCTGGAGCCTGTGACATCTTGTTCTCGTGCTTGCACAGAGCCTCAAAGTCTGGTCCTTGACAACCACTGCAACATCTGATTTCCACTGGTAAGCCAAAAACCTGGGACAGGAATAAGGCACACACTGTAATTTTGCATCAGATCTTAAGTGTCTTTTTGTCTGACTTGTCAAACATGTGAAAGAGCCAGAAACGTGCCAGGCAGAACTGCAGCGTGTTGCTGTTAGCGCTCAGCAGTTACATCATTCAGTCCCGATGCTGTCGTATTTGATGGTTTCCACTGCAAGATGAAGAGATGGCAAAGCAGTGGGGTTTGAACACACACACACAGCAGAAAAGATACAAATCCACAGCAATTAGGGAGGTTAAAAGGAAGAGAGAGAGAAAAAAGCCAACCCAACAGCCAAATCCCCTTTCATGTGTCCAGGCTGTTTACATCCTATACTAGAATAATGCTGCTCTGACTCACTGCTGCCATTAATGAAGCTTACACCTCTGGTTGAGCACATTAATTTATCTCAGCAAGCCAAAACTCATTATAAGAGCCCATAAATGCTATCAGATGAAAGCAGCATCCTTCAGCAATCTTGGGGATTAAAGCAAGGAGGCATTCAACTGACAACTCTTCTGCTGGCAGGACTGCAGTCGGAGCACTTATGGTGTGGGAAGCACAGTACCCCAGTTATGGCTGCAGATTTCTCTCTATGGAGAAAGTGATGTGGAGCCTCTGCATCCCCCCTGTGGAGGTGAGCGGTTCCCTTCTTCCCCACTCTCAGGACACTTCTTAGGACCCCCCGGGCCCAGCAGCAGCTGAAGGGACATGGGAGGGCTCCAGAGTTTGGCTGTGGACTGATCACTGTGCAGGGACTGGCAGCACCAAAGGCAAATAAAGAGGGTCAGGGTGGGAGGAGGGAAATGGCTGATTCTCTGATTCTGTCCCCCTGCGTGTGGAAACCTCCTCACCACACACATCCCCTCCCACACTGCATCCGGCTGCTTGAAAGGCAGCTTCCAGCCAGCACCGGCCTTGCCCTGGCCTTGCCCTGGGTGCAGGCAGTGCAGGATGTGCGTGATCCTGCCCATTGTGTCCCTTAAGGCAGAGCCAGCAGCTCCCAGCATCACTGCAGTGGGTTCCAGAGGAGCCTGGCTGCTCCCTGGCTCAGAGGGAACAGCTTCTCCAGCAGCAGGAGTGATCTCCACCACCTTTGCGTTTGGAATCCCTCGTCAAAATGAGGTCTTTTCAGTTTTACAGTTCTTTTTCACATGGAGAGTGGTGGAGGGCGGGGAAGGAACCAAAACGAGCTCCCAAAACCTCAGCTTCTTTTCCATTTAATGTCCCACATTTACTGCACATCACGAACACAAACGGGGCTTTTCTTTTCAAGTCCTCCTTCCAGCACAACGCAGGCAGTGGCTGGGTGGGGGTGAAGCCCTCGGGCTCTGCACCCCGCTGTGTCTCAGCACCACACTTGCTTGTCCTTGCAGAGCAGCCCACATCCCTGGGGTGAGCCCAGGGAATGCCATGCGTGGGGCACAGCCCTTGAGAGGCAGCAGTTCTCTGTGGTGCATAGAAAACCTTACAAGACACACACCATGTCCTATGGTTACCTCATCCCTGCCAGCCACGGTGAGCACACTGAGGTTGTGCCTTTTCAGCAAGGGAAGACATGCTGGCCAAATGATGAGCTCCTCACGGGTGCACAGCATGTGGCTGCGCTAAGCCTGTCATTTTGGGACTGCCATTGTCAGTCAATTATTAATGCTGCAGTGGAAGGTTGGAGGGAAGGAGAAGGATTCTCATTTCCCAGGATTTCAGCAAGGACCACAGTGGAAAAGGTGCCTGCCTCCAGAGGAGGCCATGGTGGGATGCTGGTCTGTGCACACCTCGCGCCAGCTGTACTGCTTGCTTGTGCTGCACATCCTCAGCCTCTGCAGCTTGGGTTTGTAGAGGGGGAGATGCTGAAGCATCCTCAGCAGTGTTCTTCGTGGGAATGATCCGCTGTGCTGGAAGGGTTTCTTCAGTCTGCTGTCATCATGAAGGCTCACGTTCACTGAGCATCAGTTACCACTTGGCAATCACCTCCATTGTCTCTGTGATCACAACAGTGGCGCAGGGAACTGTGGCTGTGAGTGGCAGGAACGTTTGAGGGGTTGTGTCACATTTCTGCTACCTGCTGCTCTACCTGTCAAATCTAAATGGAATTTACTGTGATACAGGCACAGTTGTCATCCAGGAGGCACAGCATCTTTGTATGTGTGATACACCTGGGAGAGCTCATCTGTGACCATCCCAATGCTGTCAACACAGGTGAGACAAAGGCAGAACAAAGGCAAGAGGACTCTTTCTCTTGAGTTCCCGCAAGCCCACATAGACAGATCAAGGCACTTTCAGCCCCCAGCCCAGGGGGGCCCAGGCTGCCTCAACAGATGAGGGGAGGCTTTTTTGGGCTTGGCCCTGCTGGGGTCCATTGTGAATGAGCCCCAAGGCAAAGGCCAAGCTCCCACAGGCAGCTGCCTGCAGACCCCCCTTGGCTTTGCTATCTCCTGCCCGTTCCTTGTAAGCAGAGGAGAGGAGAGCCCTGCATGAAAATGGAGGTGGAACAAAGCCCTAGGCAGGGTGGCCGGTACAGGGTGCATCCCACTGCTCCCCTGTGTCAGGATAAAGCCATTCCCCTTGCCCTGTCCCTACAGGCCCTTGTCCCAAGCCCCTCTCCAGGTTCCCTGCAGCCCCTTTAGGCCCTGGAGCTGCTCTCAGGTCTCCCCTTCAGGAGCCTTCTCTCCCCCAGGCTGCCCCAGCCCAGCTCTCTCAGCCCGGCTCCAGAGCAGAGCTGCTCCAGCCCTGACAGCAGCTCCATGGCCCCCTCCGGACTCCCTCCAACAGCTCCACATCCTTTTCCTCAGTCTTTAGTTCCTAGAGCTCTATTTCAGAGCCCTACTCGAACTCCTGCGGACCGGAGCTCCACTCCTCCCTTGACCGCTTCCACTACCCGCAGCCATTGCAGGGCTACCAGAAGAGACCTGATGAACGCCCCGCGCTGCTGACAGCGGTTACAGCACTCGCAGCATCTCGGCCAGACGGAACGGGTGTCCCAGAGGGACGAACCCAGCCCTTCGGCAGCTCCACCAGCGCAACCGCACGCTCCGCCCCACCCCGCCCTCGGCCGGGCCCCGGCTTTTCGCCTCCCGCCGCCGCCGCCCCGCTCCCGCATCCGCTCCCGCAGCTCCGCTCCGCCATGTCCGCAGAACCGGCCCCGGCTGCCGCTGCCGCCGCTGCCGCCGCCCCCGAGCAGGCCCCCGGCCCCGAGCCACCCGCAGGGGCCGGTGAAGCGGCCGAGCACCGGGCGCTCGTGCTGACGGGCTTCGGCGGCTACGAGAAGCTGAAGGTGCAGTCGCGGCGCAACAGCGGCCCGGGGCCGGGAGAGGTCTCGGTGCGCGTCCACGCCTGCGGCCTTAACTTCGCGGACCTGCTGGCGAGGCAGGGGCTGTACGACCGCCTGCCGCCGCCGCCCGTCTGCCCCGGCATGGAGTGCGCCGGTGTCGTCCGCGCCCTCGGAGACGGCGTCCAGGACCGGCAGGTGAGGACGGGGCGGCCCCGTTGGGCTCGGTTCGACTCCGTTCGGTTCGGATGGGCTCGGCTCGCCCCGCCGCACTGCGGTGGCCCCGCCCCGCTACCCAGCGGGTGCGGCTCTGCCCGGCCCCGGTGGCCCCGCCAGGTCCCGATCCCGATCCCGCAGTCCCGGTCCGACCGGCGGGCGTGGGGGCGCGGTTCACGGCCCGCGCAGCCCCGGCACAGACAAAGCCCCGGGACAAAGAGCGGCGGAGCCTAAAGGAAGCTGGAGAGGGGATTGGGGCAAGGGATGCAGGGACAGGACAAGGGGAACGGCTTGAACCTGCCCGGGGGGAGCCTGAGCTGAGCTCTGAGGCAGAAGCTGTTCCCTGTGAGGGTGCTGAGGCGCTGGCACAGGGTGATGGCCCAGAGAAGCTGTGGCTGCCCCATCCCTGGCAGTGCTCAAGGCCAGGTTGGACACAGGAGCTTGGAGCAAGCTGCTCCAGTGGAAGGGGTTCCTGCCCGTGGCAGGGGTTGGAGCTGGAGGAGCTTGAAGGTCCCTTCCAACCCGAACCATTTCATGATTCTCTGCACAAGCTGTTCCTGTTGGTGGCAAGCACGGGTAGGATATTGAGCTGAAGCAGGACTGTGTCGTTCCTGAGCGTGCTTGTGAGCATCCTTTTAAACTCCACGAATGTGGAAGGAAACCTCTAGTTGCTGCAGGGCTGTCGAGAGCCATCTGAGGGTGCTGAGGTGCAGGCAGGAGCAGGTTGGCTGCTCTTGGTGCTGGGTTTGTGGTCTGCGAGGCTCTGGCTGCCACATTTCCAGCACCTCAGGGGCCAGGAGTGTTGGCTCTGCACATCCCAGTCCTTTGGGTCTCAGGGCTCTTGCAATTGTGGTGTTTTAAAACGATTCTGGGGTGAACAGCGAGGAAAATGGAAGTGTCTCAAAAAACCCCGGTGCTCCCTCCAGGAAAACATCTTGGTTGACTGAAGTGGAGGGGCCAGACCCACATGCTGAGGAGCTTTTCTGCCCCCTGCTATGGCTCTGTCTCTTGTCTGCTTGCTGTGCTTTGCTGTGTCTTTCCCATCGCAGAGTGAGCAGATACTTCTTGCCCAGTGGCATTAAGAGCAGACGTCTGGGGATGCCTCAGGCTTCAGGCTTGAGATTTAGACCTGGGAGGTTTTTCTAAGCTTGGATATGTGTTTTGCAGGGTTCTTCCTGTTAAGCATTGCCCCAAGCCTCCTGTCTGTAGGCAGAATGATCCTTTACAAGGGGCAGCAGTGATGTTTCAGTGCTCAGACTCCTGCTCTGACCTCCTCTGTTGGTACATGCGGGTCCATGGCAGGAGGTGCCCTGGTGCTGGTGCCCAGCGAGTGGATCACGGGGTGCTGCAGTGCCCGCAGACACGCGTGTGCCTGGCTCTGATGTGCGATGACTTCTGCAAGCCTGGCCTTGTTTCAGACCGCCTTGTCCTCTGGTTGGTTGTAGGTTGGTGATAAGGTGATGGTCCTGGCGAAGTCAGGGCTATGGCAAGAAGTGGTGAACATTCCAGCCCGTCAGACTTTCCTGATGCCTGCAGGGATGAGCTTCGAGGAAGCGGCTGCTCTTCCTGTCAACTACATCACTGCCTACATGATCCTGTTTGACTTTGGAAACCTGAGACCCAACCAAAGTGTCCTCATCCACATGGCTGCAGGTAAATAGTCCTTGCCAGCTCTTGGCTCCAGTGTGCCATGGGGAGGAAGCAATCAGAACAGGGCAGGACTCACCCCATTGCCCAGCAGCTGGGGTCAGTCTCCACCAGTGTGCCACAGCCATCGGGTTGTTCCATCCCCTCCCAGTGCTGCGCTCTCAGTCCAAGCAGGGATAATTTACCTCTCCGGGGGCATTTCCAGGGGGTGTTTGCCTCTGAGTGTTTCTCACTGCTGTTCCCAGGTGGTGTGGGCACTGCTGCCATCCAGCTCTGCAAGACTGTGGAGAACGTCACCATTTTTGGCACAGCATCCGCCTCCAAGCACGACGCGCTCCGGAGCAGCGGAGTCGCTCACCCCATTGACTACAGGACGATGGATTACGCAGAGGAGGTCCGGAAAATCTCTCCCAAAGGTACTGGGTGCTGGAGGACTCCTACCCCCGTCCTGCCTGCATCTCCAGTGCAAAGAAACTCCTGGTTACTCTCAATTCCTTCTAGGTGTTGACATTGTCCTGGACCCCCTGGGAGGATCTGATACATCCAAAGCATTTAACCTCTTGAAACCGATGGGCAAACTCATCACTTACGGTGAGTGTGAGCAGAGTGTGCCCAACACCCTGCTCCTGCACCGGGGGGAAGCGCGTGATGGCAGCGTGCACGTGGGATGCTCCGGGATGCTCCGTGCCTGTTGCTCACTGCTGTGTGTGTAGTGCTGCTGGTTCACAAAGGGCTTTAGGAAGCTTTGCCCGAGGGGAGTGAGGTTCGTGCTGTGTTCTCAGAGCTTTGCCCACAGGCTCCGAGGCTCTTCCCTCCCGTGGTGAGATGTCTCTCCAAGTACGAGCCAGTGCCTGCAGGGGAAGCTGGAATGTCCTCACGAGGAATGCTGGCACAGCTGCTTTGTCCAGGCTGACTTAATGCACAGCACTAATAGAGCCTTGCTTTTCTGCTAGAGGATGTGTGGGTGATGAGGTTTGAGGCTACTGAATACTTATCTCTCCATTCCCCAGCCCTGGAACACTGTGATTTTGTCCTCTAGACAAAGCCCTCACACAGCCCCCAGTGGGATTCCAGACACACGCATCAGTGGATGGTTTCTGCTGTCCCTGCTGCTGCAGCGTGTGGCTCCCCTGAGGAAGCCTGCCTCTCGAAGGGAGTGCTGTCCTGCCAGCCTGCCTGGATGGGACCTGTAACCCTCTCTTGCCTCTGCCAGTCCAGCTCTGCTGCTGCTGTCCTCCCAAGAGAGGAGCTGTTCTGTGGTTTGGTCATTTATGGGGGCCTATGCTCCAAGTTCTGCGTGCCCTGAGGCCAAGGCAGGTTCCTGCTCCCACGGAAGGTCAAGTGGACTGATCCTGACATGATCCAGTTCTTACCTCTGTCCTCCATCACTCTGGTTAGCTGTTGCCCTGCATATAGCCTGAGCTGTTCCATGGGGTGCCTGCTGCCTCTTGGGTTGTGGTCATTCCAGCTCATCCATGGCTTCCTTTCTTTTTAGGGGTAGCAAACCTGCTCACTGGGCAGAAGAAGAGCCTCGTGGCTATGGCTAAAACCTGGTGGAACCAGTTCAGCATCAATGCCTTGCAGCTCCTACATCATAACAAGGCTGTGTGTGGCTATGACCTTGGCTCCATGGACGAAGAATTTGAGCTCATTGGACGTGTTCTTTCCAAGCTGGATAACCTTTACAGTCAAGGCAAAATCAAGCCCAAAATAGACTCTGTATGGCCTTTTGATCAGGTGAGTCTGAGTTAGCATAGAGCTTGCAGCACCCAGAGATTACTGGGTGAGTGTATTGTGCGCAGTGAGCTCTGGTTCAGTGTTAACACCTTGCTCATGGGGGCTCAGCTGTTGCAGGTGTTTAATCACCATCTGTCCTCAGGTATTCAGTGCTTTTGTCCTCTGAAGATGTTAAGGGGGAGTAAAGGGGCTGGGCTTTTTGCTCCAGTGCACAGAGCTGGGCAGCACCAGACAGCATCCCTATGGAATAGGGCAGGTGCTCAGCTGTGCTCCATGGGCAGCAGCCGCCCATATTGGGTCTGGGTTATGCATCAGACTGGAAACTGCAGCCTGTAACAGAGCAGACAGCTGGGAATGCTGCTATGGCCTTTCCACCAGGGAGACGGAGCCCAGGCAGTGAAGCAGAATGAGGATGTTGGGAGTGGCAGTGCTCAGCAGCTCTGCTCTGGGCTGTTCCACCCCTGTGTGCAGGCAGATTCTCCCCTTGGGAATCCTTTGCTGGGGTAGAACTTGGTAACAATCAGTTGCTGTTCATACCCATAGTTTGGTGCAAGTGCTTAAGGAAAACTGATGAATCCAGGCCTGGCCCAGGTGCTGCTTTGCTTAATAACAATAGACCCCTGTGCATGTTTGTTCTGGGGGGGTGTGATGGTAGAAGCACTGTCCTGGCTGTTGGCTGGGTTCCTGCAGTTCTCCCCTCTGGAAAGGCAGCTGTGGAGACGTGCACTTCACTCTTCACGGTTTGCAGAGCATCCTTCTTCCTGTCGGAGCTGGTCTGTGTGTATCCATGAGGACAGTTTCTCACTGTCACATGGGGATCACATGGGGATTCCTCATGCCCCTAGGTTGGGGGAGCTGCCCAGCTCTGTCCAAAATGCTTCTGTGCAGAGGCACCCTGCTAGGAAAGCTGTCCCTGGATGGCCCCCAGACTAGTGTGGGTGGACCAGGCACCCAGGAAGGGCCAGTGCATGGTGGGGGTGAGTCTCACAGGGTTCCTCTTGCTTCCAGGTGGCAGATGCCATGAGGCAGATGCAAGAGAAGAAGAATGTTGGAAAGGTCATCCTGGTTCCTGAAGCACCCAAGGAAGAGTCCAAAAAAGAAGAGAACTAAGGAGAAGAGATGGGTGCAGATTGTGAATTCGTGGGTTAACTCCTTGATCTCTTTGGGACCTTGAAATGGACGGATCAGTAGCTTCCATCTTCACCAGAACATCATGGTTAACGTTGAGCTGAGGTTTGCATGCTTTCATTGTGACTGACCCCTTGCCCTCACTGTCTGGTTTGAAGCCTGCTTATTTCATACACTTTACTCATCACTTGTTTCCCTACTGAGTTCCCAAACTGACCTCCTTTTCCCCTGGCAGTGCAGGTGAAGCTTCCAGCAGTTGGTGGTTACCAGCTGCACAGCCCATCACTGTGGAGTCAAGGTGTTCAATGCTGTAGGAACTGCCAAGGGTCTCCACAGAACCTGGTCCTGCTGAAGCACTGCACTGTCAGGAGATGGGGCCAGACTTGGGAAGTTTCCTCTGCAGCCAGAGCAAAAGCAGAGCTGGCCCAGTTT
The DNA here is from genome assembly GCA_002631895.1 of Agapornis roseicollis. NCBI lineage: Eukaryota > Metazoa > Chordata > Aves > Psittaciformes > Psittacidae > Agapornis > Agapornis roseicollis. Next base: position 38,745 of record NDXB01007664.1, on the reverse strand, counting down.
TATTCTAGCACTGGCTGCTCTTCTCTTTACACTAACCACACTCTTCCCTCTGCTTTCATAGGCCTCTAACACCAGTCAGTTCATAACAGACCCTGTGTCTTTGCCTTCCAAATGACCATCCTGGAGTCTAGGGCATCTTGCACTTCATTTGCAGTCACTTCTCTGCGCGGTCAGCAGATAACCAGGTCTGTGTCTGAATACAGAAGAAAAGGTCCAGTGGGGTAACTTGATCTTGTCCATTTTCTGATTCCAAACTGCATAGGGAGATCTAAATTGTGTCTGATTTTTAGAGACCATAAGGACTCAACTGTGTCTCAAATGACTGGAACAATTGATGTTGGCTCTGTGCTTTATTAGTGTTGGGCTCCAAGCTGGTATTGTTAAGGCTAAAGTTCACCCTCGTGTTTGTGTTTCCAAGGGCTGCAGTGTTGAACCAGACTTCAGCAGAATGGGACCAAAACAAGCCTGTTAACGCTTGCTTTTCTTGTGTGCTGGGCAGGGGCTGCAGATGGGGGAGTAACTCGCCAGAGCCAGGCCTGTAAGCACTTCCCAGGAGCCTGGGCTGGCTCCTCTCTGGCATGCTGCTCACTGGAGCTATTGCCAGGTTATTGCTGTAGATGATAAACAGCCCAGCTCTGCCAAGCCTCTTGGCCTGGGCATCTTGAGCCGTTGAAATAGTGCTTTTCATCCTCTTCTTGCTAGCTCGATAGGTATCCACTCGAACCAGCTCTCAGCTCGTGATTCAGTGCTGCAGCAGGGCTTGACTCTTCCTCCTCTGAAACTGCAAGTCATGGGATTCTTGGGCTCTCTTCCAACATTGAGGGCTCAGGAGCTGCCTGGGATGCTCCTCCCAGGCCAGAACTCTGGTTTCTCCTCTCTTTCTTCCGTGCATTTGGATATGGAGCTGTGTAGAGCCCTGAGCCCAGTTCTGTGAGCACTTATCCTGGGTGGTGCTTCCTCTTCCTGCAGGACCCTATTTCCAGCCCAGAGCAGACAGATGCAGTTTGTGCCTGCCTTGAGGCTGTGCCATGGACTGTGGGTGCTGCAGGCCTTTAGGCTTCATTTTGGATTTGACAAGGTAAACATGAGGGCACCAAGAAGAGCTGCCTATTGCGGCAAACCTGTGCTACTGGGGGTCCTGCTTACCCAAACCCCAAGGAGGGGGTGAAGGACCCCATATGCTAAAGAGCAGCACTGTGCAGGACTGGGGCTCCTGTGCAGGGCTGGGGTTCCAGCTCTGTCCTCCTGTCACTGTTGTATTGCAGGTGCTTAGACCCTAGTTCTTGAGCAGAGCATAGGCAAAGCCTCTGGGGCCCTTGGCCTGGCTCTGCTGCTGCTGAGCCAATACATGGAGACCAAATGAAAGCTGCTGTTCAGTTAAAGCTCCATTGCCTGCAGATTTGGGTGTCACATGGATTTGTCACCATGCTTCTGACCCCAGGATTCATTCCTAAAGTCCTGGCCAGCGCTCCAAACTGTGCAGTCACTCACCTAACAAAGGGAGGGCTTTGACCTGGAGGAGCTTCCTTGGATGCATCCTGACCCTAGGGGAGAGTCTTTGGCTGCAGGCTTGCTGCTCCAAGCAGGACCAACTCCAAATGCTGCTCTGGCAGGGCTCTAGTTGTATCCCAGATGTATCTGATCTGTGGTAACACCCCCTTGCCTGAGGACCCCAGCTTCCCCACTTTGTACCTGCTGCCCAGCATCATGGGGGCATGACAGGAGCTGTGTTTGGCCTCTGCCATGGTGGGAGCATCTGGCACATGAAGCGTTAAACCAACCCCATTCCCTTGGAGCTCAGAGGAGGCTGGAGGCTCTCACCCATCCTTGTCAGCCCATCTCTTGCACTCCATACGTGAACTTCACAGCCATGGTCCAATGAAACTCGCAAGCACAACTTTGAACCTTTCTAAATCCAAAATCCTGCTGCTTCTCCTTTCAGCCTGCCCTCTCGTGCCGATTCAGATTCAGTCCAACAGAGTCCAATGCTGCTTTACCGGGTGTAACAGCAGGAGGACTGTCTGAATTGCTAGAATGGGAAGTCTGGACCTGTTCCTCTGAGAAACTGGACTTCACCTTGATGAAGGAGCAGTGTGCTCACACACAGCCCAGCCCCGCACACCTTCAGGTTCTGCACACTTGGAAAGGGGAACACTCTCCCATTGTCTGTCCCAGTAACATCCCCTCCTTGCTTTACTCTCGGCCAAGCGTGTGCTCAGTGCCTTACTTGGATGCTCTTGGATCAGGCAGCATAGAAAGGCTCTCGCAGGCTGTCCCTCCCGATGCAGCTTCCCATAGCACACCTCTGCCGTGCTGCCTTGTGCTCCACCTCAGAAAACAGTATCTCGGTGCCTTCTTCCACATGCCTGTAAGGACTAGGAAGTCACTGGAGCCTTTTCCATTCTGGCCTTTCAAAGTATTGCCAAAAACCTGTTACGACTTTTGCTAGCTCTGTTTTGTGAACACTAGTGATGTAGTTTGACTTGCCGCGGATGAGGTGCTCCCTTTTTGTGTGTTACAGCCCTTCCAGGCTGGGCTTCTGTGCTCCCCAGTCCAGAAGAGCTCCATCGAGCCCTTGTCTCCCCCAGGGCAGCTGCTCGCCTTTAGGCAGTCCTTGAGCAAGGCTTTATCTGCTGCCTTGGAATCAATTCCAGCTCCCGACTCCCTTCCTGTAGCTGCTCATGTGTTCTCCCTACACATTCCTTAAGCCCTTATCAGGGCCAGAGTGCTGAGCAGTTACTGTTGGTTTGTGTTTAGCACTGTCTGTTTTATGTCCCTTGGTAGCAACAGTGTTTTCTACAGAAAGCCAGGATTAAGCGTAACCTTGCTCTCCACCACCTCACTGACGCTGCTCTCCTCTATGGGTTGGGGTTGGTTCTTCTTAGCTTGGGTTTGTTTGGGGTTTTTTTTTACCTTATGTTTTTTAATGGACATTTTATGGGCTAAGAAGTATAGAACCAATGTACAACAACTCCAAGTGTCTTAACGCCGTGTTAACCAGCAGGTTTGTGTACTAAGGACCAAAGCAAAAACCAAACGAAACCCCAAGATCAGAATCATTCCACTCACTGATGCTTAACTGCTTAGGGCAGAGTGAGGAAACAGGAGCTTCCTGTGCTCAACGGCCTGGTGCCATTCCAGCTCTAACAAGTGCCATTTAGTGTTTCTGTTGCTGGTTGCCTGATCCAGAGGTTGCGGTGAGGAGGCCAAGTGAGCAGCTCATGGCAGGAGCCGCTGTGGCTGCTCAGTGCAGGGCTCTGCATTTACTGCAGGTGCCTTCCCAGACTGGTCTGGGGCAAAACGCAACCCCTTTGCTGTCACCAGGCTGCTTCTGTCACGTTCTTGACTCTGGATTCTCTCCAGCTCTCCTGTGTTGCAGCTTCTGTTTGCAGAGAGGAGCATGACCCCTGCCAGATACTTTAGGGCTGGAGGAAGGAGTTCAGCTCTACTGTTTGGGACCGTGGTATTAAACTAGAATTGGTTGACCAGGGAGAAGTAAGAAGCTCTGTGGGCCTCAGGCTCTAACTGGTGCAGGATCCTGGCCCACTTACAGAGGTGTGCAGCCACGCTGTTGTCTAATGAAGGCTCTAGCGTGCCAAGCCCTGGTGATGGCAAAGGGGACTGGCGAGTATTACACGAGCGTGATGTGAAATGCATTAGACTGAGCCTCTCGCACCATCCAGTCTGGTCTGTGCTGTCCGAGTTGTGTTGGTTTGGAGTGTGACATGAGTGAAACTCATCCTACAGCCACATGGCAAATCTTTGTACTCCGCTTTGTGCGTGTAACCTAGTTGGACAGAAAGCAAGTGTGCCAATGCTGTTTACATGACTATGCTGTGTAATCCTCTTCTGTCTGATGTTACCATATGCCTTATGTGTTTCAGATGTTAATTAAAAGCATAACAACCCATCCTGCCCATGGTCTGCTGCTCAATCTGCTGTTGGAATGAACCCTCTGGCCCGGCTCTGCCTCTTCCTTGCCCAGGCAGGCAGCGGGTGGATGCAGTCAGTTTACTTCCCAAGGGAGAGAACACAGCTCTCCTCTCATGGAGGACTGCTCACCTGTTACTCCATTGTTGCAGTGATGCTCTAACACCCTGGTCTAGAGGGCACCTACTTTTGTGGAGCAAGCCATTAGCTGCTCTCTGCCCTTTACTCTGTGTCTGGGTGTCTCTGCAGCCAGCTGAGATTGAAGCAGGTGCCTGGGGTGATAACAAGGTGGGGATAAACGTTGTTTATTGTGTGCCTCCAGGTACAGGCCGGGCCAGGCTCTATGGTCCCATGGAGGCAGCTCTGGCGTGTGCTGTCAGTGCTCCCCCAGCAGAGCAGCCCCAGAGCAGGGCTGCAGCTCGGTGCTGGTGGCTTTAGGCCGAGCTGAGGCAGGCTCCTGGCCCGGTTTGGGTCGTGCTGCTGAAGTCCACAGCAGGGCTCAGCCTGACACAAGCTGCAAAGCTGGCTGCCGAGGATGCACATCCCAGACTTGCAGGGGAGCTCTGGTCCATGCTGAGGCTGGGGATGGAGGTGCTGCTGTCACTAACCTGATTCCTGGCTGCCTCGGGGGCCACAGGAGAACAAACATCAGCTCTCTCTTGAGCTGCACTTGTTTCAGCTGGAGAGGAAGGAGAAGCAAGGTGGGAGCTGTGACTGCTGCACAGGCGGGGCTCATGCAATGCCCAATTTCTTCAGTACAATGCAAACCTCCCGGAGATACAGGGCATCCGGATAACCGTTCCTGTGGGGCAGAGAGGGAAGTGGTGTGAATCCTGCTGATGGTGCTAAAACCACCTTCCGGAGCCTTCCTGTCCCTTCCAGTACAGGAAGAGGGGAGCGCAGTCTATTTTTGCCCCATGCATTCAGTGGGGCTGGGAGTGGAAGTCAGAGCTTGGACCCAGGGCTGGCTGCAGGGACTCGGGGAAAGGCAGGGGAACTGGGAGTGAACAGGGCCTGGAATTCCCATCCATAGGGAGCTTAAAGGTGTGGGATGGGCAAGGGCTTAGCTCCACCTGGAAGGGGCCAGAGCTGCTCTGCCAGGCCCTGCGAGCTGAAGCAGGGTCCCCACTTGCTGCTGTGGGGGCCTGCAAGAGCCACTCACAGCAGGATGGGTTGAGCTGGAGCCCATGGTTCTCCCCCTTCAATTGCTACTGGAAAACCCCACACCTGGAAACTTGGGATGAGCTGGGTCATACCTGGCTTTGCCTCCCTCCCAGGAGGTTTTGTGTGGGATAAGGCCCCATGTCACTCTTTCCTCCCCATAGCAGGACTTGATGCAGAATGTCAGCCCACGGTCAAATGCCTTCTTCAGAAGCACTGCTATCTTCTGCCCTTCGCTGTTGTCCGGCAGCAAGGCACAGAAATGCCCTCCTTTGTAAGGCTGTCCTGGGTGGGGGTCCCCAACCTTGGAACAGGAAGAAAACGTTCTAAACAACCACCCGAGTGCTGTGCTTCGGGACTGGCATCTGCCATCTCGCCTGCTTGTGGCCCCATGGCCTGCTAGTGGTGACCTGCAACTAAAGCAGAGCTTACAGCAGGCTGCTCCCAAACCTGGAGCAGAGCCACACTTCAACACCTCTTCTGCTTTGCACATGGGGCATGGAGCCGGAGCTGCCTTCCTCCCCCTGCCACGCTGCACATCCTGCATGCAGCACCCATCGCATGTCCTGCAGTGGGCAGGGGAAGCCCCAGCGGGGGTACCTACCCCTTGCACACCGTCGGGGATGATGTAGACAATCTTGAGCGTTGGCTCTCGGTAGTAACCCGGCAGACTCTGAGACAAGGAGGAGACCTGGAACTTCCCCGGGATCCTGCAGGCCGGGATAAGCACGGAGCGGCTGCAGCAGAGCGGCTGCGGGCTGTCCCCTGCAAAGCACGTCCTGCACAGCGAGTGGCCGCAGGGCGCCGGGCAGGTCAGCGCTGAGCCATGGCAGGCATCGCACCGGCCCGCAGCGCTCCCGCTGCTTTCCTGCCCCGGGCTGGGGCCTCTTGTCTGCCCCTGCTCTGCACTGCTCCTGCCTGCGGGGAGCAGAGCCCTGGCCGGGGCCGGGGCTGCAGGCTCTGTGGGGCTGCATAGCCGGGCGGGCAGGGAGTGAGGAGCCCCCTCTGCTGCAGGCACCAGGGACCGCAGCTGTCCCATCCCCTCGCCGTGGCCTCCTCTGCTCTTGTCTCTTGCAGACTGGACCTTGTCTGGCAAACCCTGCCTCAGCTGTGCTGTGTCCGGCTCCCCCACAGGCGGTTTGGTCTTCAGCGGCTCCTGGGACTCCCTCAGACCGGTAGGACTCGAGTTATCCAGCACAGCAGGGCTCAGAAGGTCACCTCCCCCTTGCTCAGCCCCAGGATCAGCACAGTCATTGGCATCCTCCTGCCCCAGCGTATGCTGGAGCCCCCAAAGGCTTGGGGACCTTTTAGCATCCGGTAGCTCTGCTTTATCGCTAATGGTCAGGTCCTGCAGGTCCATCTGTAGGGACTCGAGGCTACCAGAAAGGGCTGCACCCAGCACCGTGTCCTGGCTCCTGCTTGGCTGGACAGCACTAGGGCTCGCTGTACTCTCTGGTCCTGGGGACTTCAGAGCACGGAGCCTACTGGAAGAAAACACTTGGAAAGCCTCTGTCACTCCTGGCAGCATCTCCTTGGGGCAGGCAAGGTACAGGTTGTACTTGTCTTTGCTGAATCCGACCTGAAAGGACTTTCCTCGCAAGAGGCTGCACAGTTCACTCAGGGCACTGTCATCTGGACCATCTACAGCAAGCTCTGCATAGCTCAAACTCTGACACACAAGATCAGGACACTTCCGTATGAGAGCTTCCACTTTCCATTTCGCCTGGGAAAGCTTCTCCCTATCCTCTGCCTGCAGCGTCAGCACGGAGCAGTCCCCAGCACAATGCTCCAAGAGCTGCACCCCCCCATTGCTGCACAGCTCAGCCACAGCGGCGTGGTGGACATCCTTCAGGTAAGCCCACTGCAGAGAGTCCAGGCTCATCTCTTCACTCACCCTTCCACCCCCCCTGCCTACCCAGGCCCTGTCCTGCTGCTTCTCGCTTTCCTTTGATCTTGGCAGGGAGAAGCTGTTGGAACGTTGCAGAAGAGGCTTGGATTCGGAGGGTTTAGAGGTCCTCATCGTGTCAAAGGCACTGAATGTGCTAGCAAGTGAGTGGTGCTTGATGGGACCTGAGCCTCTAGAGTCTCTGTTGTCTTGGTCCCCAAAGGCAGACAGAGCCTGGTGTCTTGTAAGCCTGCCACCTCCTTTCATCTGCTCCCATTCTTTGGGGTCCTTCTGCTGAGACTCTGCTGCTGACCCCAAATCCACAGCTGCTGTAGAGACACCAGGCTGGTACCGCTGGGTCAGTGCCTTTGGGTCACTTGGACGTAGAGCATCTGTTTGCAATGGGTGTTTTCCAGAAGGCCCCACCGGTGGGGGGTCCTGAGACCTCCCAGCTTTCAGGCTGCTGAAGCTGGCAGGGGGTTTGAGCTCACCTCTCAGCTTTGGCCTGCCTGGGCTGAACCTTGAGGCTGAGGTAACTGCAGGCTCCTTGGGCTTGTGCAGTGCATTCTCTGTGGTGGGGAAGGTTGTTGGCTGTGAGGGCAGGGAGCTGCTGCCCATGGCCTGGGCAGTGCCTCTTCTGGCACTGAAATCCTGAAGATGCTGCTTGGCCTCGGACACATCAACGAGGTTTCCAATGAGATAAAGCTGCTTCACATCCTCATGGCAGAGCAACTGGGGATACAGCTGCTGCAGCTCGTGTGTCAGCACCCTGAGAGCCTGGCTGTCCAAACCGAGCCCTCCCTTGGCGATCTTCTCCTTGCGCAAGCTCACCTCCAGCTGCTGGTAAAGCTCCTGCAGGGCCAAGCGGGCCTCTCGCAAGGCATCCATGTCCCCAGCCATCCCTGCAGCGGGTTGGAAGTACAGCGTGGTGATGCCATCGCTGCTGACATCCACCACATCCACACGATGCTGCTGTAGCAGGCCCTGGTACTCGGCAGCGCAGAACCTCTGCATGTACAAGTAAATGTCTGAGTCCATCACTAGGAAAAAGTCCTCCAGGTTCTCCACAGCTTTCCCAGCCACAGATCCCCAAGGCGATGGAGCTGTACCTGCCTCTTCACAAGCCTGGTCCCAGTCTGGGAGCTTTGCTGGGTCTTGTGCTGACTCAGCAGGGTCAGGCTCTTGCTGGGGATCAGGCATTCTGGTCTCTTTGGCCCCATGGCTGGAATCTGGCAGGAAGAGCTCTCCAGCAGCTTGGCTCTTGAGGTTCAGGTTGCCCAGCAGCTCTCTGATGAAGGCCTGCAGCTCAGTGAATGGCCCCTTCACTATGCAGTGGGCATTCTTGGAGTCAAAGTTGAGCTGCACGTTGCTGTAGCCTTTGTACAAGTTCCTCAGGAGGGCTTTGCCAGTAGGAAGCTTGCCATAGTCAACTATCACAGAAGCATGTAAGAAGATCTGCAAGTAGATAGCAAAGGAGTGAGAGAAGGCTGAAAAATACCCCCCTCCAAGGCAAGGGGGAGGCAGATGCTACAGCCCCTGCGTTATTGTGGCACAAAGACGACATAACCCAAACACCTCTCAGCTTTCACTGTAGATGGAAGCCAACACAGGCAGGACTGAGAGCCCCAGGGAGCCCAAGCAGCTCCTGGACCTTGTACACACGGTCAAAAGCTTTCTGCAAACAAGGAACACGAGGGGCAAATGGCAGAGAGCTGCAGCTCCACGGCTGCACCCCGAGAGCTCTGCACACAGCTCACACCCAACAAACCCATTGTCCCTCCTGCATCTGGAATGCAGTTGCTCTCCTGCTCTCCTAGAGCTTCATCTGCAGACTTTCAAGCACCACGGGCTTGCAGAAGGGCCTGCAGTGCCAGGCTAACTCCCATGCCTCTGTTGTCAGTGCTCAGACACGAAGACACAAGATGTGGCTACTGCCTTACTGTGCTGAAGCTGCAGAAAGAGGAAAGTACCCCCAGTGCCTCCTAACACCAGCCTGTCCCCAAAGCTGTGCTGAGCAGGACACAGGAGCAGTAAATACACTGTGTGTGTCCAGCTAATGACATGCAAGGGCATTAGTAGGATCCCCCGCTTGCCACCAGATGGGCTAGGGAGAAGCACCCCTTCCCTCCAGTCTGGCTGCTCTTCCTCACTTCGACAGGCACAAACACCAGGGAGTGTGTGCCCAGCCTGTCCCACTGTCCCGGGAAAGATTCCTCCTTTGACGAGCAATAAAAGTGGGTTTGCCTTAAGTCTAATTAAGGTTAAAGGAGAGTGCGAGGTCTCCCTTTCCCAGCGGCAGTGGGGATGCCACGGCCCCGCCTGCTCCACGCTACCTCATCGGGGCTCAGCTCTGCCGTGTGCGCCGTCACTTCCAGCGGGTATTTCTCCCCTCCGATGGACAAGACGTGATTCTTCACCTTCAGGATCCTCTGGGCCACTGGGTGGGAAAAGCACCAGCATCAGCCCAGCGCCGCCCCTGCGCGGACCGCACGGGGCAGGGGGGTGTGGGAGCGGGCAGAGCCCACGGGCCGGTCCCTCGAGGGGCCGTTACCTTCCAGCGTCTCGAAGGTGACGAGGGCGCAAGCCTGGCGCCCGCTCCGCATCACCCGCACGTCGGCGATGTCGCCGCCGCCGTTGCGGGAGCGCAGGAAGTGGATGGTCAGCTTGTCGGCCAGCCTGTCGGGGGACAGCTCTGCGGGGAGGCCCCCGACCCGCACCGTGCGGCCCGCCATGCCTGCGCCCCCGACCCGCACCGAGCGGCCCCCGCAGCCCCTCACCGCGGCGCTTGACCCCGACCCGCTCCGACTTCGGCCCCGTCGCTGCCGGGAAATGAAAGCGAAACCTGCCCCGGCCCCGCCCCGAGCCCGCACCTCCCGCCCGGCCCCGGCACCACGGACACGCCGCTCCTTTCGCACTGTTTAATCGCCGCCGCACCGGGACGCTACCCCGCGTCCTCCGTGAACACGGCCACCCCGTGCCGGCCCGCCGGGACGTAACCGACGGAGTCCACCTCCCCCCCGCCGCGGCTGGGCTTCTGGAAGTGGATCTCCAGGATGTCCCTCATGGACTCCTCGCTCAGCACGTCCGGGATCCCCGAGAGCAGGACGGTCCGGGGGCAGCGGGAGGGCTGGAGCTGGGCAGAGCAGGGGGGAGAATGGGGCTTCAGGAGCCCCCCGCTCTGCCTGGCCCCAGGGTGCTGCCTGGCACCAGGGTTCGGGCTCTTACCTGCAGGTTCGAGACGTCTCCACTCATGCACGGGGATATTTTGAGCTCGTGTGTTTGCTTCCTCAAGGGCACCTGGATGCGTCCTCTCTCAATCAGCAGCTTTGCCACTGCCAAGGGGGGATGAAAGCCCTGGATCACCCAAAGCCCCGCTGAGCTCCTGGGGAGGTGAGAGCCCTGGCACAGACACTGAGGCTGGCGCTGCCCAGTCTCAGCTCACCTGCATCAGTGGCCTCAGGAGGGACAGGAGAGCCGGAGCTCGCTCTGCCTTCCCAGCTGCCCACAGACACAGCTCTATCTGCTCCCAGGACATGACCTGGGCTCAGCCCTTGCCCACGCACCTCTGTCCTCTACGAAGGTCAGCACCACCTGGCCAGAGTAGTCCAGGAGCTCCGTGCTCTCCACCTCACCACCCCCATTCTTTCTCTTGCTGAAGAAGACCTCCAACTTGTCCAGCAGTGCCTCCTCGGGGATGTCCAGGCTGGGCAGGTCAGACAGGATGATGCTCCTGCTGCTCCGGGTGAGCCTGATCTGTGGGTAGCCCACACTGGTCAGTGCCAGTGTCAGAGCTGTGACAGTGACACACTGGGCTGGTACTGGGGACCCGGCAGAGGCATGGTGGTGACAGGGCAGAGCTGGCTCCACAGGGAGCTGCAGGCCCTTGGGACCTACCTCCAGGGCAGATGGCAGCAGGAGATCCACCGGTGCTGCCTGCACCTGCATTCTGCACTGATCGAGCTCCTCCAGCTCCTCCCCACAGCTCAGCTCCACCATGTGCTCCTTTGCTTCTATGATCCTCTGGGCCACTGCAAGCAGGGAGAGCCCCCGGCACAGGGGATTGATGCCTATCCCGAGCATGCCGTAAGCTGGGATATGAGGCAGCACTGTGGGGAGGGGGCAAAACCCCCACAGTGCTGGCAGAGGGGACAGAACACCAAAGCCTGGCTTGGCAAAGGGGAGCAAGGCAGGCTCCAAAGTCAAGTAACCACAGCACTCAGCTATGGTGGGGCTCTTCTCACTCTTACCCTCTGCCTTCTCAAAGGTGATGAGAGCTGAGCCCCCCCGCAAAGGGTAGTGGACCAGTGGGGTAAGCATCAGCTTGTTCTCATCCTTGTTTGTCACAAGTCCCTTAAATGCCATCTTCTTCTCTGGCAAGGTGGGCAGCAGCATCTAGGTTTGAGTATACAGACAGCACCTGCAGAAGACTGGACCCTGCATAGGGCCTGTCCCTGCCAACCCAGACTTAGAGACAAGCTCATGGCTCAAATTCACAGAATGGTTTGGATTAGAAGGGATCTCAAAGCTCACCCAGCTCCAACCCCCTAACCCTAACCCTAACCCCTTCCACTGGAGCAGCTTGCTCCAGGCCCCTGTGTCCAACCTGGCCTTGAGCACTGCCAGGGATGGGGCAGCCACAGCTTCTCTGGGCACCCTGTGCCAGCGCCTCAGCACCTTCACAGGGAACAGCTTCTCCCTTATTTCTAATCTGAATTTGCCCTGTTTAAGTTTAAACCCATCACCCCTTGTCCTATAAACAGCTAAGAAAGCTTTAGCAGAGTCTCCCCCAGGATCTGGCTGTGCCTGAAGTCCCAAAACCATGAGTGGAGCTTCTGGTCCTGTCACAGGAGCCTCCCGCTGGCAGGAGCCCTGCCAGTCCTCATACAGTGCCCAGAATCATTCTCCTGCAGCCTCTCCAGCCCCGTGCTGGTGCCCACACACGCAGTTACCATCTCCGGATCCTTCCAGAAGACCCTCTTCCTTTTGTCTTCCAGTGCCTTCTTCAGCATCTGATGCTTTTGCATCAGTATGTTCTTCATCTCCCTTGCTAGCAAAACGCTGTCCTGCAAGGGAGGAAAAGAGGAGGCAGCAAGGGAACCACCCAGAAACGCATGCTGCCCTTAAGCACAGCCCTATGCTTGGACACAGCTCCACTTGCACCGATTCTCTGCTCTTGACTGCCTGCAGCCCTTCCCTGGCTCCTCACAGTCACTCACAGCCCTCCACTCCGCGGCACCGGCCTGACACGATGCCCTGTGAAACCTCCACCGGGTCCAGAGCAACGCAGCCTCAGAGCAGTGCGCCCGGTGCCATGTCCCCTCCACCCAACTGCCACCTTCCCACGCCCGAGTTGGCTCTGGTCACCAACGTGGAGGTAGATCTCTGCTTCTCTGTTCAAACACATTTGCTGCTTGGGGTGTTCATGAAGATGTTCTCTCTCTTTCCTCAGCTCTGGGCTCCTTTCCTCGACGGCTCCCGTTTGTAGTTCCACATGGGCTTGCTCCAGAGCGCTGCAAAGCTCCTGTGAGAGGTTCCATCAGTGAGACTGCAGCATCCCTCCCCCCCCCTCCAGGCTGTCCGGCCCCAGCGCAGCTGCTTCTGGTGGTCCCAGCCCCGCCTCCCGTAACTCCCGACCCGTAGCCCAGAGGACCGGAGGAATCCCAAGCTCCCAGCCGGAACCGGACGCATCCGGACGCACCCGGCAGCGCTCCACCTCCTGCCGGACGTGCTCGGGGCTGAGGGACAAAGAGCCGGTGGCCGGGCCCGAGGGGTAAGGAAGGTTCACGAAGGAGTCCTAAAGGCAAGAGAGGTCTCAGGGGAGGGGGCCCGGGGCCCTGCGCCCAGCTCCTCGCCCAGCCCCACGGCTCAGCCCTCACCTCCTCCGGTTCCATCGTCGGCCGCGGCTCAGCCCTCACCTCCTCCGGTTCCATCGTCGGGACCAGGACCCTTCAGTTTCGCTTTCGCACCCAGCCCCGCCTTTCTGCTCCTTTCCGTTTCCCGCAGCAGCCCCGAGGGCTGCCTCCCTCCTCCCCGTGCGGCAAACGGCACCCATGGAGCCGGCCTGAAACCGGCCACAGCCCGGTACATCACACAGACACCGGGAACCGTCTGCCCCGCATCCGGATTCACACCATTTTGGGCGCTGGGGGTTCCCAGCAGGGGCAGAACATTGCTCACTCCCGGGCAGGACAGGGGAGCAGAGCCACCCCAGGAGAGTCCCAGCCCCTCCACAGACACCCTAAAGGCTCCAAAGCTTTCCCTGAGCCCAGAGCAGGAAGATCTCCTATGATGGGGCTACGGAACTGATGAACAGGGATAGAACAGTTGATGTCACCTACCTGGGCTTGTGCAAAGCGTTCGACACTGTCCCACACGACATCCTTGTCTCTACATTGGAGAGACATCAATTTGATAGGTGGGCACTCGGTGGATAAAGAACTGCCTGGATGGCCGCACGCAAAGAGCTGTGGTCAATGGCTCAGTGTCCAGCTGGAGGCCAGTGACGAGTGGTGTCCCTCAGGGATCGGGGTTGGGACCAGTCTTGTCCAACATCTTTGTGGCTGCCATGGACAGTGGGATTGAGTGCGCCCTCAGCACGTTTGCCCATGACATCGAGCTGTGTGGTTGGGTGGATCCGCTGGAGGGAAGGAATGCCATCCAGAGGGACCTGGACATGCTGGTGACCTGGGCTGATGCCAACCTCATGAAGTTTAACCATGCCAAGTGCAAGGTCCTACAGCTGGGTTGGAGCAATCCCAGGCACAGCTCCAGGTTGGGCAGAGAGGAGATTGAGAGCAGCCCAAGGAGAAGGACTTGGGGGTGGTGGTCGATGAGAACATGACCATGAGCCAGCTGCAGTGTGCGCTTGCAGCCCAGAAAGCAGCCGTATCCTGGGCTGCATCCAAAGGAGCGTGCCCAGCAGGGCCAAGGAGCTGATCCTGCCCCTCTGCTCTGCTCTGTGAGACCTCACCTGGAGCATTGGGGGCAGTTCTGGGGTCCTCAACATCAAAAGGACATGGAGCTGTTGGAACAAGTGCAGAGGAAGCCTCTGTATCCACCTCCTGTATGAAGATAGGCTGAAAAAGTTGGGGCTGTTCAGCCTGGAGAAGGCTGTGTGGAGACCTCAGAGCAGCCTTCCAGTATCTGAAGGGAGCCTATAAGGATGCTGGGGACGACTTAGGGAGTCATTAGGGACTGTAGTGATAGGACAAGGGGTAACAGGTCAAAACTTAAAAGAGGCAAAGTTTAGACTGGATATAAGCAGGAAGCTCTTTCCTGTGAGGGTGCTGAGGCACTTGGAATGGGTTGCCCAGGGAAGTTGTGAGTGCTCCATCCCTGGCAGTGTTCAAGGCCAAGCTGAACAAAGCCTTCGGTGCCATGGTTTAGTGTGAGGCATCCCTGCCCATTGCAGGGGGTTGGAACTGGATGATCTTAAGGTCCTTTCCAACCCAAACCGTTCTACGATTCTATGACTGGCACCACAGAGGAAAAGGCCCAACACTGCTGCTTCTTTTATACAACAAAGCAAAATGGGTTTTAATAAACATTTATTGATGCAACCTGGTTACACCTTTAAAATCGCAGCTTCTGGAAGAACCACTTGTTCTTGCCTGTCTTATACCTGAAACAGGAAGACAGAGGTCAGGAAACGCTCCCATAGTCACACCCGAGTGGTCCTCAGCCCCCAAGGCTCCCCCAGGAGCAATGCAGCCCATGTCCTCCACCCAGAGCTGCTGTGCACATCCCAGCTCCCAAGGGAAGAGATCAGCTCCCAGCTTGGTTCTCATCCTCATGAAGGATGCCCACGCTCTGGCAGGTCCCCGCTAAAAGACAAGAGCGGCCGTGCCAGTCCTGCTGCTGAAGGAGCCTCTGAACAGAAACTGAGGAGAAGCAGCATCAACCCAAACGCTTCTGGGCCAAGCCCTGGGGGCACCAGCACTGCGATGCCAAGGCACCACCACCTGAAGGCCCTGCTGGTGCTGGCACAAGGCTGCAGCACTGCCCCAAACACCAGCAAAGTGTTCCCTGCCCCAACGCAGCAGCTCCCAGGCAGTCACCTCACAAGCTCATGGAGGAGAGAAGGAAACCCTCAACCCAAACTGTATCCAAGGTAGCAGAAGTGTCCAACCTGGGCCTGGCCATGCCGAGCCCTCAGCCTAGGGCTGGGAGGTGACACCATGAGCAGATGAATTCCCAACTCACCTTTCCTCAAACTTCACCTTGGCTTCACGTCTTGCTTTGCGCTTCAGAGCAGGGTCCCTGAACACATCCTTGTTGACCACTGTTTTGTCCAGTGGAATATCGACGGAATACCTGGATGAGAGAGCAGCAATGCTGGGAAAAGCCATGGCACTGGGCACAGAGCTGAACACAGCCAAACCAGGCAGCACAGGCACAAGAGCCGGGATGAGCAACCACAGCTCCTAAAGCCCCTCAGGTCAGGGAATCACCAAACCACCTGAGCGCCCAATAACATGGAATTCAGGCTGGAATGCAGCGCTGTGTGAAGGGCAGGCAGCTCCAGCTGAGCTCCAAGGGGATGGGAAGAAACGTGTCCAGGCCATGACAGCCGTGCCCGCAGCCCGGACCCCTACGGCTGCCTCCAAGGCACACTCACCAACAGCCACGACCAAGAGGAAAGCGAGTGTGGCTGAGAAAGGAACCGGCTGCTTCATTTCGGATGCTCACCAACCATTCCCCTCAGCCTCACACCCCCAGACCCTGTTTTGCGCCCCACTTTTATCCAGTCACATAATGAAAAGCCCCAACAGCTCCAGCGTTCATTGGAGGGAACGCAGGAGAACAGCGACCGCTGGCAGCAGCCGCGGCTCCTCCCTGCCCGCGGCCGCACTCACCGGGTGGGCATCAGGTGGTTGTAGTTGTAAACCTTCACGAAGGACTTGATCTTGGACCTCTTTGCGATCTTCTTCTTGCCCATGGCGGCTGTCACTTTACGCGGGTAGCGGTCGATACCCGCCACCAACGCGTGGCTGTACGGCCGGTCCGAGGTGCCATCGTCGATGTTCTGCAACGCACCCGGAGCAGCGGCGATGGCACCGCGGGGCTCCAGCTCCCGGACCACACCGCGGCCCCGCTCCGGGCTCTCGCCCGCCCCTTGCTCACCTTCACGATAACAGCCTTGCGCCCCGAGTAGCGCCCGGCCAGCACCAGCACCACCTTCCCCGGCTTCATGAACTTGCCCATCTCTGCGGAGACACCGTGCGGGAGTCACGGCCGGCCCCGCGCCGCCCCGCAACCGTCCCTGCCGCCGATGGCGGCGGATACCGCGCCCGGGCCCGCACTCACCCAACGTCCCACAACGATGGCGCCCAGGCCGGAAGAGAAAGCGGCGGCCGCACCTCCCACACTTCACCGTGCGTCACTTCCGCTTCCTTTAGGAACCGCTCTACCTGGCGACGCCGCCGTTGCCGGGCAACGGGCGGAGGTACCGGTCCTCGCTCTCCTCGGTAACGGGAGGGGAAGCATCACCGGTAACCACCCCAGCACCGAGCCCCCGTTCCCGCTATTCACACCGCAGAGCCAGCACGGACCGCGCAACGGCTGGTGACGGACACACAACACAGGCACCGGGTTCTCGCACACGGACTCTTGCTAAAGCGCTTTAATGCACCCCTAGGAAACAGCGGGCAGCCGGTGTGTGCGCTAAAGCTTGGGAAAAGGAGCTCGGGGAGGGCTGGGCAGAGAAACCGGAGGAGCCACAGGGCCCTCCCGCAGCTCTGCCCCGGTTTATCCCCCACGTTCACCGCAGGGAAGGCAAGTCACTGCCTCGGTCTGTGGGACAGGAGACTTGCAGGGCAGCATTTAGAGCAGAGGCAGCACAGGGGCCAAGCTGCAGCTGCACAGGGCTCTGTGGCCGCCGCCAGCCCCACACACTGAACACACACCAGCAAAGCGGGTTTGCTCTTCAGGGCTGCACAAAAGAGGCAGGGTGAGATGCTGTAGAGCAGCAGCCTTGTAAACACAGATTTCCAGCATGGAGACACCATGAGATTTCCCTAAAAGCAAGTATCAATTTCAAAGAGCCAAACTGGGTCTTAAAAAAGCCAGGCTTTGAGCCCAGCAGCAGCTGCCCTGCTTGTGGAAAAGGGATGATGTACAATAAAAATACATCAAAAAGCGTCTTTGATGTTTTTCAGCTGCCGGACAGCCAGGTCTACTGGGAGGTTGAATTTCAAGTTGCTTAGGCGACTGAGAACGTTGAGCGCGCTCTCAAAGCCTGTGTTTGCCATGTAGCTCCATGGCTGGTAGTGGGCCTGTACCAGAGCTCCAGATTTGCAGATGAGATTTACCCAGGAGACCAGGCGCTGCTCGTTCAGTGCCATACACACCAGCGCCTTCAGCTCCGAGTCCGCACTGCGCTTGAAGGGGTCATGCTCTGTGAGGACAGTGTGAATCGCTGTCAGCAGGCTCTGTTTGGGGGTCACTACCATGCCTCCTGTCACAGGCAAGGCAAAGGACTGGGAGAGTTTGCGAGCCGGGGATTCCACAAAGGCTTGTCCGTTCTTCGCGTTGTAATACTTCACAAAGAGCTCCCAGGGGTGCATGGTCTGCGGCGAGGAGGTGAACGCAGGAATCAAGCACGCGATGGGTGCCAATACCAGGCTCATTCCTTGGGAAGAGGCGTAGAGCCCATGAGCCATCAGGTCTCGCAAAGCGATGGTCAACTCCTTCCGCACAGCCAGAGTCAGCTCATCCCTGCCTCCTAAGGGAATGTCCTGCAGGTCGGAGGCACTGATAACGTGGTCTTCCTGCTGGTACTTCATAGCCAGCTGCCTCACCCGCTCTACCGACAGCTCCAGTTTCTTGATTAAGGGGGAATAGTCCTTGTTGTCTTGGTCCTTCTGCCAGAGGGTGCGAGGAATCTGCCCCGTAGCACAACCAAACTGACTGACAGCAAATATCTGCAGCACAGCAAGCATGCGACGCATGAGGTGCAGGCCTGTTTCTCTCATCTTTCTGGCGTCTTCTGGGTTCACTGAACAGGGTAGGCAAGAGAAAAAATAAACTTTCTCATCAAGGAATCAACAGCTCTGCTCTTTCAGCCACACAAAGGCAGTACAAATGTCTGCTCCACAGGGGCTTTTGGCACTAGGACCGACGCTACTCCTTCTAGTTTCAAAGCATTGAAACCCACCAGAAAAGCAAACATGGGCATGGCCTGTTCTCAACAATGAGGTCATCCTACAAAGAGGAAATCCTACAACAGGTTTCCCAGTGAGCATCCACACAGTGAGGAAAGACCACCCTGTAGACATGACCGTACCACATGGATAATCAGGAGTTACCAAAACCTTTGCTGATGGAGGTCACTGTCTACTTTCAAGCAGCACCTTGCTTCAGCAGGCTAAGATGCAGTGCTTACTCCTGATGCCACCATTAAATTCAATTTGTAGGAGCAGTTACACTGGGTAAGACCCAAATTCTATCTGGGCCAGTATTACACCTCTGACAGATGACTGAAGGTAAAGGTATTGCAGGATTTCTCTAATACATTATTCTAGCCCCAGTAAATTCATATGTAAGTAGCCAAGTCTCATATTATATAAAGAGCTCTGCATCTATCCAGCTCAGTGTATCCACTCACAGAGCTAAGAGCTCAAAGAGCATTAATTACAGTTCTGCCCAATGGTGGGTACATGACAACAGCTCTGTCTGTCTGCTTCAGAAACCCCTTTTCTTCCTGATCTGCACTGAGAGCCAATCCCCCCCTCTGTGCCACATGTTCGGGTTCCCTGATGGTTTCAGAGAGCCCATGGAGGAAGGGAATGGAACTGGAACACAGGCTTCCTGTAAGTGGGAGCAGAAAAGCAATGATACCAACTGCCAGGCAAAGCAGCCTGGCATCACTGGCTGCTGGTTCCTGCTTGTGAGCCTCATGTGATTACTGAGAACTCCAGGCCACACAGTGCCCACCTCTGTTTCCAGGAGGACGTGTATTTGCTTTGTGGGAGCCGCCACCATCTTTTCTGCCTGCACATTCACAGTGTCCATCTTCCGCCTTACCAGAGCTTCCCACTTCATCTAGAATGAGAAGTTCACACTATTAGTTCACACTCATACATTTAAGCAGCGGATCCCAAATTTTAAGGACAATATTCCTTATACCTCTTTGCACCTTTTTGGTCAGTCTCCTTCTTCCTATCATCAGTTCAGAGACTTGTACTTCCCTGTGACCCAAAACCTCCTTCTGCATCCTCTGACATCAATGACCTCCCCCTCTCATGACTTTCTCAGGGAATTAGAAGCGATTCGGTGTCTGCTCATCTGAAAACTCAGCACTGACCCTGAATGAAGTTGATGAACATTTCAAGGTCCCTTATCTGTGTCTTCAGCTGCTCCACCAGCTGCTCCTTCACCCTGGCTGGATTAACAATCTGTGCTATGGCAGCATCCACACGCTGTCGCAATTCCTCTGGAGAGAGCGTTGCAAAATCTTCACTCAAGTCCATGTCCAGCTTCTTTATCAACTCATTTATAATCATCTGCAAAACACATCAGCAGCACCATCTCTCTGTGTGGCGCCGCCACCCATGAGTTCCACAACCCTTCCTCACCCATTCATTGCCTAGATGGAGAGGGGCTTTGGACAAGGGCCTGGAGGGTCAGGCCAAGGGGAATGGCTTGAACCTGCCCAAAGAAGGGAGACTGAGCTGAGCTCTGAGGCAGGAGCTCTTCCCTGGGAGGGTGCTGAGGCGCTGGCACAGGGTGATGGCCCAGAGAAGCTGTGGCTGCCCCATCCCTGGCAGTGTTCAAGGCCAGGTTGGACACAGGGGCTTGGAGCAAGCTGCTCCAGTGGAAGGGGTCCCTGCCCATGGCAGGGGTTGGAACTGGATGAGCTTTAGGTCCATTGAACCACAAACCAGTCTGGGATTCTATGATACTGATACTTTACTACATCTGCTGGTGAGAAATAAGGACTGACCAGCTCCTACAGTCTGTACAAGGCTCCCAAATGCTTGGGAGTCCACAGGCCTTACCCGTTGCCTTTCCATAACCACAGACTGTGGCAGAGAATCATAGCTGCCCTCTTGGTAAGCAAACGTCTCCAAGTCATCCAGCTGTGTCTTGAGCTGCAGTATCAGCTCCCTCTGCTTCTCCTTCTGCACCTCCGTCTGCTCCTGCTTCTCTCGCTCACCCTGAGAAACAGGGACCAAGTAAACGGCACTGAAGATGCATTGACACGGCAAGCCCCAGGCACAGGACCGCGGTGCGGGTGGTGCTTCCCTCAGCTCAGGCCCGAGACCAGGCCGCCCCTGCCCATCGCGACGAGGCGCCGGCCACAGGCCCTCACCCGGCCCCGGGGGGGGCCGCACTCACCGGGGCTCCGCCGAGCCCGAGGCCGAGCGGCGCGGGGCAGCCGCGGAAGGCGAAGTCCTCCAGGTCTCGGAGCAGGCGGCGCTGCTCGGCCGGCCCGGCCCTCGCCACCTGCCGCAGCCGGAACTGCACCTGCGCGAAGTGCGAGGCGAGCGCCAGCAGCGCCCCGTGCAACCGCCGCCGCTCCGCCCGCAGCCGCGGCACCGACTGCGGCGACCCCCCCGCCGCTTCCTCTTCCTCCTCCTCCTCTTCCTCCTCCCTCTCCACCGCAGCCGACACGGCGCCCACCGGCGCCCAGCGCTCCCCCGGGCCCAGCGAGCCGCCCTCCGCCTCCATGGCTGGCGCTACCGGCGCCGCCGCTCCGCCGCCATCTTGCCGCCGCCGCCGCGTGGGGAGGGGCCTGCCGGGGGCGGGGCTAGCCCTGAGGCCTCGCCCCGCCCCGCCCCGCCTCGCCCCGCCCCGCCCCGCCCGGCTCGGCTCGGTCCCGCCCGGCCCGGCCCCTGCCGGCGGCCCCGCGACGGCCGCGTCCCCGGCCCGAAATAGCGCGGGGCGGAGCCGGCCCGGCCATGGCGAGGTGAGTGCGGGCCGGGAGGCCGGGACGGGACGGGCAATACTCGATAGCGGTGTCGGGCACCCACCCAGGGCTCGTAGCCCTTGGCACCACCGGGCTCGACCCTCAGCCCTGGGTAGGGGGCAGTGGCGCCGGGACCGGCAGTGGAGAGCGGGGGCAGGGGCCGGCGGGCCCCGCCGCTGCCCGTGTGCGGCGTGAGAGCGGAGCGCTGCGGGCCAGCGGCCACTGCCCGGCCTGGAGCCCACCTCATGGTGGGCAAAGCGCATGGTCCCGGGGCACCTTCCTTGCCCCGATCCCCAGCCCGCGCCTGTTGGGCCCCATGGAGGCAGCCGCTGCTCTGCTTTTTTGCCAAGGCAAGCCGCAAAGACGCTGTGGTACGACCGCCCGCGGTACGTGTACCTGGAGTTCTGCGTCGAGGACAGCAGGGATGTGAAGGTGGTCATTGAGGAGCAGCGGCTGGTGTTCAGGTGAGCTGCCCTGTGCCGGGGATGCATCCCATGGCTCGGGGTGGTGTGGATGCAGGGGGACTCTGAAGGGGCAGGGCCCGTCTGCCCTCACTCTCCTCAGCCGGGCTGTTGTGGTGTTTTGGCAGTTGCAAAAATGCAGACGGCGTGGAGTTCTACAATGAGATCGACCTGTATGCCAGGGTCAACTCCAAGGTGAGGCTTCCCTCCAGCAAACTCTTCTCACACAGCCTGCAATAGGCTCAGAGATAAACCCAACCTTGAGCAGTGCCGCTTAACATTGAGTCCTGCCCGTTCCCCAAAAGCCTGAGTGTTGTGAGCACCAACTCGGCAGCCTTGAGCCTGGATCTGGCACTCGTGGTGCTGCCTTGGGCCAGAAAACCTGTCTCTGCGGTTCTGTGTCCACCACGGCCTGCATGTGGCTGAGTTTAATGCCGTGTGTGGCTGCAGTGGGTTACAGACAGGAGTGAGGCATCCCCAGTGTCTTGGCAGGACTCGCGGGAGAAGCGCTCTGACCGCTCCATCACATGCTTTATGAGAAAATGGAAGGAGAAAGTGGCCTGGCCCCGCATCACCAAGGAGAACATCAAGGTGTGTGTGGTGCCTGGCGTGCCAGGACCAGCCTCTGCGCTTGCACTGTCCCCACACAGCACCTCACGGCTCTTGGGGACCATCCTACCCTGGGACAGAAACCCAGGGCTCCGCACAGGGACCCCAAAGAGAGCTCAGCCTCATGGGTACCATCAGTCCACAGAGCTCTGCCCTGCAGGAAGGACGTGGAACCCCCTTCCCTCAGTGCAGGCAGAGTCAGGAGGGGCACGCTCCCCTTCCTGCCCTTCCCCAGCCCACCCCGTGCAACAGCAGCCCCACAGAGCAGCCCCTAGGCTGTGAAGGGGAGCTGCCAGGTCCCCTCCGTCAGGGGATGTTCCCTCTGCCCGCAGCCAGCCTGGCTCTCCGTGGACTTTGACAACTGGCGAGACTGGGAAGGGGATGAGGAGGTGGAGAGGGCCATGATGGAGGAGTATGCAGAGGTGAGCCTGGCTACAGCATCCTGGGGCATCTATGGGTGATGGGAATGGTGGAGCTGGATGTTCAGTGCCCACAGCTGCTGGTTTCCCATCCAGCTCCTGGAGAAGGTGACGGACAAAGGTCCCCCCCCTGCCATGGATGACCTGGATGTAAGTACTGCCACGGGCCTGCCCTGGCTCCAGCATCGGCTCCAGGCTCTGCCCGGCCAGCGCCTCCCGGAGCCCACCAGGGACACGCTCCCGGGGCTGCCCAACCGGTGCCGGCGGCTGCCGCTTCCCTGGCTCCTCGCTCCTCCCTCCCGCAGGACGAGCTCTGAAGCTCAGGACCCGGGCACGCCGCAGGAGGCCTCCCGGTGCGCCGACACCGCGCACCCACGACCGGCGCGGGCAGGGTTCTCGGGGCAGCAGAGCCGCGGCCCCGCCGAGCACGGCGGATCCCGACCCGTGGCGGCGGGAGCCGTGCGGGCTCCCCGTGCCGTTACAATAAACGTGAGCTGCCGCCGCCGCCGTTTGCCGTCCGCTCCTCGTGTACAGCCCCCGAGACCCAGCGGCATCGGGAGCGCGCACCCCGCCGGCTCCGCCTCTCCGCCACCGCCAGCTTCGTGTCCCTGCGCGGCCGCCGTTGCCGCCAGCGCCGTTGTGTGCCCGCCGCGGCGATGGTGTTCCGGTGCCAGCGGGACAGCTGGGCCCGGCAGGTAGCGGCGGGGCCGGCGCGGGCCGGGCCGGGCCGGGGCCGCGGGGGAGGCGCGGGTCCTCACGGAGCCCCGGGCCCCGTTGCAGTTGGTCACCAGGGTGGTGTCGTGCCGGGCGGCCGAGCTGCGGCCCGAGGGCGGCGGGGAGCCGGTGCGCGGGTTCCAGGTGGTGCTGGAGGACACCATCCTCTTCCCCGAGGGCGGCGGGCAGGTAGGGACCGGGCTGCTCCGGGCATGGGGGGGGGGGGGGGGGGGGACCGGGCCGCGGCGGCGGCGCTGATGCCCGTGTCCGCAGCCCGATGACCGCGGGCTCATCGGCGATGTGCCGGTGCTGCGGGTGACGCGGCGGGGCCCCGAGGCCGTGCACTTCGTGCGGGAGGCGCTGGAGCCGGGCACCGAGGTGCTGCTGTCGCTGGACTGGGAGCGCCGCTTCGACCACATGCAGCAGCATTCAGGTGCGTGCCCCGTAACGCCTCCCCTCTGCGGCGGGCAGTGCTCAGCTCGGAGCCCGGCCAGCGGAGGGGGCAGCCCGGCGGCTCTGCCCGGCCCGGGCTCTCCTTGCGCTGGGAACAGGTCGGGAAGGAAACGTTCAGCCCGGTTGGAAGCGTGCTTTGTCCTGCTCCTGGTTCCGGTGGCGCTCAAAGCTGTGGCTTGCACGTCTCTTGCAGGGCAGCATCTCATCACTGCCATCGCAGACCAGATGTTTGGATTCAAGACAACTTCTTGGTGAGCAGGGAAAAGGCTCCTTTTGCCCCCAGTCTCACCTTGTTTAGGTGGGCTACAGTGTGAGGAGCTGAGCAGGAATAGAGCAGTTTCCCCAGGATCATTTCACTGGGGCTCAGAGGGCCAGGGAGAGGTGACTGACCCAAAGAGAAGTTCTGGGGAGAAGCTGTGCAAAGCATTTGCTCTGCCTCTGGGTGTTTGGTGTGCACTGTGTGCTCTGTAACGGAGAGGAGGGAATGCTTGTCTCAGTCACATTTCCAGCAGTGGGATGGTGCTGCCCAGAGGAACCTGCCAGGCGGTCTTAACTACAGCAGCAGATGTTCCCCGGTGCAGGGAGCTGGGCCGCCAGCGAAGCACCATTGAGCTGGACACCCCCTCCATGACAGCAGAGCAAATAGAGGCCCTGGAGAGGAGCGTGAATGAGAGAATCAGGGAGAGGGTGCCTGTGACAGTGAGGGAACTGGCTGCAGATGACCCTGACATTGAAACAGTGAGTGGTGGGAGAGAACTGATGATACCTGCGGGGCCGAGATAACCACAGCATGGATGCCACCGTGGTACCAATGTCCTCATGCTAGGTGAGAAGCCGTGGTTTGCCGGATGACCACGTGGGCCCAGTGCGAGTTATTGACATCGAAGGCATAGACTCCAACATGTGCTGTGGGACCCACGTCTCCAACCTGAGTGACCTGCAGGTGCTGAGCTACTCTCGGGAGCATCCCTGAGATCCACGGTCTGTTGGCATTGTCCCAGTGATAGAGGGGGTAGCAGGAGCCCTGTGCTGAGTGAGCCCAGCAGCACCATGCACAGGGCGCAGTCTGTGTCCACTCAGGTGAATGCAGGAAAGGCCCCTCCTGGCCTGGCCTGGCCTTTCTTCATAGCAGAACTCAGCCCTCACTTGCAGCAATGGTATTAAATGAACTGCCAGTGTTCTGCGAGGGCATGTGGTGGATTGCCAGCACGGCAGTGCCATGCTGCGGTGCAGCCATTTGTTCTCTGCTTAAAGCAGTGATGTTTTTAGGGGCTTGTCATGAATGAGAGAGAAATCCTCTGCAGGGAGGTGGAGAGAAAATTCTAGAGCTGCTTTTATGTGTTTCTGTCTTTACAGTCTTTTGTGGGAGTCTCTATCCCACCAGAGACCTCCAGGTGCACTGCATAGTGCAGCCCAGGATGAGCAAATCGTGCTCATTCCACTGTATCACCATCCTTTGGGGGGGGTTGCATGGTGACCTTATGGTTGATTTTAATCACTGCAGAGTCAATACTCACAACAAGGCATAACCTGTGTATAAGGCAGGTGGCATATCAAGGCCACCTGTGTGAGTATAAGGAAAATACTGCTCTTTTCTGACCGGGGTGATTTTCTTTTTAAGGTTATAAAACTCCTTGGCACAGAAAAAGGGAAAAAGAACAAAACCAACTTGGTTTTCCTGGCAGGAAACAGAGTGCTGAAGTCACTTGAACAAAGCCACAGTACTGAGAAGGCTCTGACTTCACTGCTCAAGTAATACCCTTTCCCCTTCTGTTACTTCATCTTTATGATTCTTTCTGACAAACAGCACATAAGCCTCAGCAGATAGGTGTCTGCACGGTGCTTTTTATGATGTTGCCTTCTATTGCTCCTTTAAGAAACCCTTTCCTTGTCCTCCAGACCAGTGATCCCAGTTCTGGTTCTTTCAGAAACGGACCAGGTGAGCACGTAGAGGCTGTGAAAAGACTGCAGAGCTCAGTGAAACTACTGCAGAAGGTACAAGGGTGCCTGAGAAAGGCTTCCTGTAGAAGGCTTTCTTCTCTTGAAGTCCTAACTGGGAATTGCATTGTGGACGTTAGGAAAACCACTCCAGCCTCTGGGAACACAGCGGAGGGTTCGTGATTTCTCCATCTGCAGCACACTTTGGTTGCTTTTCTTGCAGAATAACTTGAACCTGCTTAGAGACATCGCTGTTCTGATAGCCCGGGACTTCAAGAGCAGGCCTGCTCCAAGTCAGCTCTTTGTGCTACACAGGTACAGAGGAGTTCAGGGAAAAGAGGGAAATGGCCCCATGGTATCTTAGATGTGTTATGGCAGTTGCATCTCTCTGACACCTTTTGAGGCTTGTTTCTTGAGGAAGAATATAAACAAGGTGAATAGGGGATTAAATGGCCTCAGTGCACTGGAAGGTCGTGCCGTTAAAGGAACGTGTTAATAATGCAGTCAGTGAGTTCTTCTGCTTTTACAGCTGTAAAATAACTGTGGCTGGTTTCTCTCTGCCATTGATAATCTCAAATAAAACTGAAGAGCTCTATTTCTTAAATGCAAATAATTCCTCATATGTCCATAGGAATGCACAGTGAGGGTTTAGATACACAGAAAACCCCTGGTCTCCATCCTAGCAGCAAGAGGCCAAAACCCTGATCAGACCTTTGGTTTCTGTTTGATATTTTGGACTCTAGAGGGGATTTTTGCCTCTTTCTGAAGTGTTTTTTTTCACCCATCCCTACAGGAAAGAGGGTGACTCCGAGTTCATGAACATCATCGCTAATGAGATTGGGACAGAGGTAAGTGACTGATGGAGACTCCCCTGACCCCGTGGGCTCTTTTGTTCAAGCTGTAGCCCAAGCAGGGGCTGACAGGGCTTCTGTTTGTCCCATAGTCCCAAGCAAGGTGTGTTTCCTTCCAAAAGTTACCTGAGGCTATTGTCCCCATCAGCCTGGGTCTGCAGGGGAATCCTCAACAGTCAGGAAGTACAACAGGGAAAATCCAGAGCACTGTAGAAGAGCCTGTGCCCAGAGAGCTGCACAGAACCTTGCTGGGAATAGGGTAGGATGGAATATTGTAGTTGGAAGGGAATGGAATAGACTGTTGCAGTTGGAAGGGATCTACAATGATGATCATCATCCAGTCCAGCTGCCAGCTGTATCCCTTGAACTTGGATACCCCCGTACCTGTTCTGTCCCTCACAACATATGATTGAGGTTAAGGTTAAGAAGCTCCCTCCATTTTACTTCCTTCAACTTGAGTGTCTGCCTCAGTAATGCACACAGACTCCTGAATGATTGGCATGCATGGATGGGCCCTGTGGCCAGTGCCTTGGTCCTCTTCCAGACAAGGAGGGCACTGGGTGTTCAGGAGCAAGATCCATCTGTCTGTCCACAGGAAACCCTGCTGTTCCTGACTGTGGGAGATGACAAAGAAGCAGGACTCTTTCTTCTAGCTGGACCGGTTGAAGCAGTCGAGCATTTAGGTCCCAGGTAACATGTTCTGTGGGCTCTTTAAAATGAGTTAGAATCGGATGTTGCAGCCTGAGCAGCATCATCGAGGCACAGATCCGTGTTTGCTCTCTGGAGTGGGTTGGGCCAGGCCACTCTCTTGTCTGCAAGTGAGAGGAAGCCTGTACTGCTGTTACTGCAGGGTGGCAGAGCTGCTGGGGGGCAAAGGAGCTGGGAAGCGAGGCCGCTTTCAGGGCAAGGCCACCAAAATGAGCCGGCGAGGAGAAGTGGAAGCTCTGCTCCAGGAATTCACCAGCAGTGGGAGCCCTGAAGCCTAAGAACGGTTCTCAAAGCAGGGCCCGTTCTTCCCTTGCTTTGCACAAGCTCCAGCACCTCTCCCAGGGAATAAAGACATCAACCCAGCGGCTGGCATTCGTGTGCTCTGTGTGAGCTGGTTTGGCGCTCATGGAACGCTGGGGAAGGGGATCTGCCCTCCATGCTTTGCTGTGAGGGATCCATCAGTTCCTAGGGAAATGGTGTGTGTTCCCAGCTCCCACCTCGCTCGGGCAGGGCCTTTCCCTTGGGGGGGTGCGATTGTTACTGGTCCATTTTTGAAGCTCACAAGTTCCCCGGGCTAATGCAGATCTCCCTTGGGATCTGGCAAAGCTGCTCCCCCTGGCCCCCTCAGCTTGCCTTTGGGCCAGGCTGGGTCCTGGACCTGCTGCCATCTACATGGTCTAAGGGGTGCTGTGGAGTCACAGCGTGTAAAAGCAGGCTCAGTAAATGGGGGATTTTCCCCCTCTCTTGCAGGAAATGGCAGGTTTAGTCCAGGTGCTGGTAATAAATGGAGAAATAAAAGAAAGCTCTATCCTAAGGAAGTTTATCTATGATGAGCACAGGATATGTGCCTTCCTGATGTTCCAAGAGCCAGAGCACCTCCACTATGGAGCCAGGCTGAGAGAGCTGGGCTGGTTCAGTCTGGAGAAGAGAAGGGTCCTTAAGGGGAGACCTGAGAGCAGCTCCAGTGCCTGAAGGGGCTGCAGGGAACCTGGAGAGGGACTTGGGACAAGGGCCTGTAGGGACAGGCCAAGGGGAACGAACCTGCCCNCAGCTCCAGTGCCTGAAGGGGCTGCAGGGAACCTGGAGAGGGGCTTGGGACAAGGGCCTGTAGGGACAGGCCAAGGGGAACGGCTTGAACCTGCCCGAGGGGAGACTGAGCTGAGCTCTGAGGCAGAAGCTGTTCCCTGTGAGGGTGCTGAGGCGCTGGCCCAGGGTGATGGCCCAGAGAAGCTGTGCCTGCCCCATCCCTGGCAGTGCTCAAGGCCAGGTCAGACACAGGGGCTTGGAGCAAGCTGCTGCAGTGGAAGGGGTCCCTGCCCGTGTCAGGGGTTGGAGCTGGAGGAGCTTTAAGGTCCCTTCTGTGACTCTGGGATGGGTTTTGCTGTGGGTTCTGCTGATTTGCCATCGGGTCAGTAGGAAGGTGCTCTCTTGCCTGGTGGCTCTCAGTGTTTTGGCAGAGGGCTCCCATCGGAGGGCCTGGCAAGGCCTGCAAAGCCTCCACACATCAGCCACATGCAGTGAGTGAAGGCTGATCCGAGCTGCAGCAAGACCACGGATGTGACCAGGGCTCTGCTGGACACCACCTCCCAAAGGCATTGCAAGATCTGGGCAGGGGAAATGGGCAGAGAGCACTGTTGACGCTTACAGCTGGGTATGGGGTAAATGCTGCAGGAGCTGGTGCCTTGGGGGAGATAGTGCATGTACAGTATCCAGGGGCTGAGCCAGCACTGACCACCCAGCCCTGCCCCGCAGCCCTGGGGCTCAGCACAGCCCCAGCTGAGCCGCTCGGTCCCAAAGCTGTGCTTGTTTCTGTAAGCAGTGCGGGGACACAAGCACATCCCTGTGCCTGTACCCAGAAACCCTGGATAAACAGCACAAAAAGCCACTCATCCCCTCCTGTGCTGCCTGGATCTGACTGCACCCGGGGGCTCAACAGCAATGAGGACTGGGGAAGCCCAGCACCGCCTTTCCCGGTGGTTTAATCCTTCTGTCAACACCAACAGCAGTCCCGCATCATCCCTGTGCCCTGGAGCCAGTCTCCCATCCCACCTCAGCGGCCAGCAAATACGGGCACGCTCAGCAGCTGAACACACCTTCAGCTTTAATGAAACACCTCTTGCTCGCACACATATGTGTGTACAGATTTGCATCCCGTATGTGTACACACACATGCAGACGTGTACCCCGAGCTGCTTCACACAGCCCTGAACACCACAGGGCTAGAGGGGCATCCTGCAAGCCAGCGCTTTGCCTTCAAACCACAGTGTCTGCCTGTAACAGCCACCTCGCCAGCAGCCCCTGAGCACCCATGGGCGAGCATCCTGCTCCCGATGGTGCCGTCTCCAGCCCTGCAGCATGGAGGTGATGCAGCCCCAGAGCACAGCCTTGTCCCCATGCTGCACCAGGTCCTGGGTGCGAGGAGGGCAGCAGGGGAGCCCTGGGAGCGTGGGGCTCACTGTGCCATCGGCTGGCCAGAGACCACCTGAGCCTACATCATGCCCAGCACTATGGGTCCATGCAGGAGCCACCTGGCAGCACCTTCACTGTCCGCAGCCAGTCTGTGCAGGTTGAGAGGGGAGCAAACAGTGCTGGGTGCAGCCACGAGCTGTGACTGCCCCTGAGCCCAGAGCCTGGGGACACCGTTACCTGCAGGGCCCTTCCTATGCAGCCTTCTTGTCCCGCATGGCCAGGAGCTGGGAGATGCAGTAGGGGATGAGACCAACAGTGGCCAGCGGCACCGCTGCGCTCTTGCAGAACGAGAGGACATAGAAGAGCAGCTGCATGTGGGAGGGCAGCTTGAAGGCATCAAAGAGGTGCAGGATGAGGAGGGAGGCAGCGGCGCAGCCCAGGCGGAATGGCAGCCGCTGGCCCTGCTTCCCCCCGCAGCTCTCCAGGTACATGTGGGAGTTGAGGGCCAGCCCCAGGCCAAAGAGGATGCCCAGGTTACGGAGGAGGCTGGCGAAGGGGGTGGTGTCGATGTGTACCCACTCAGGGCGCTTGCACCACTTCTGTGCCTTTTCCAGTGTCCAGAGCAAGTCCACGCCGACCGCCCGCAGCAGCAGGTAGAAGCCCAGGGCGAAGCTGAAGAGGAAGAAGGTGATGCCTACGTAGCGGCGGAGGCTGGCGTGGTAGATGCAGCGGACGTGCTGGAAGCTCTTGGCCACGGCCATCCCTGCCGGTAAGGAAGTGGGAGAGGAGGCAGCGCCGATCAATGAGGGATCCCTGCTCCATCCCTGCTCCTCAGGGTTCTGGAGCTGAGTGGGGAATACGTTACTGGGGCTCCCCAATGCTCCCACACAGTGCACACTGACCTGGCAGCCACTGCTGCTCACAGAGCCTGGTTCTGTCCCTCACACAGTAATGACCCTTTCACACCTAAGCCCATGTTGGGGCATGTTTGTGGTCCCTCAGAGCCCAGCAGTGCCCTGCCTGCCCCACTGGGACTCCTGCTTCAGATGGGGCAGGGCCTGGAGGGCATCCTGCCCATGAGGAGGAGGGCAGTGATTGCAAAGCCACAGAGGCAGCTTTACATCAACACCTCACATGCATCTATCAGGTACCCTTCCTGACCGGTGCTGCAGGGGCTGTGGGGAAGGGGATGGGGGTCAAATGCACTCACCTGAGATGACCCCTGCGATGACCTGATGGGGGAAGTGGGCAGCAATGAAGACTCGGGACAGGCAGACGCAGACCTGGACTGCCCAGAACGCCATCCACAGCACCATCCACAACACCCTGCAAGGGGCAGGCACCCGTGTCAGTCCCAGGGCTGACTTACACTGCCCAGGTCTGCCCCCAGCCCTGTGCCCTGCTGGCTTGGGAGCGGCCCCATCCCACCACAGGCACTTGCAGCTCTCAGCTCACCAGTATTTGAGTGTCTTCAACTGCTTCTTCCCCATGGCAGCAGAGAGGAGAGCTGTCACCATGACATAATACACGCCTGCTGCGCCCATGGCGTGTCCGGAGGGGCTCCCTGAGTGCAAAGAGAGCCCCACATCAGACCCCCCATATAGAGAGGCACCAACCGCATGGTGCCCAGCACCTGGCTCCCTGTGGCTGCTGCTCTGGAGCTGGGAAAGCTCCTTCCCCACCAAGTGGCTGCCAGCGCATGGGGATGGAGCAGAGCACGGCCCTGGCACAGGCTGCAGCTGAGCATGGCNCCGGAGGGGCTCCCTGAGTGCAAAGAGAGCCCCACATCAGACCCCCCATATAGAGAGGCACCAACCGCATGGTGCCCAGCACCTGGCTCCCTGTGGCTGCTGCTCTGGAGCTGGGAAAGCTCCTTCCCCACCAAGCGGCTGCCAGCGCATGGGGATGGAGCAGAGCATGGCCCTGGCACAGGCTGCAGCTGAGCATGGCCCTGGCACAGGGCTGCAGCCAAGCATGGCTCTGGCACAGGTATGGAGCAGAGCCTGGCCCTGGCACAGGGCTGCAGCCAAGCATGGCTCTGGGACAGGTATGGAGCAGAGCCTGGCCCTGGCACAGGGCTGCAGCCAAGCATGGCCCTGGCACAGGGCTGCAGCCAAGCATGGCCCTGGCACAGATATGGAGCAGAGCATGGCCCTGGCACAGGTATGGAGCAGAGCATGACCCTGGCACAGGTA
Organism: Agapornis roseicollis; assembly: GCA_002631895.1. Lineage (NCBI taxonomy): Eukaryota > Metazoa > Chordata > Aves > Psittaciformes > Psittacidae > Agapornis > Agapornis roseicollis. The sequence goes on along the minus strand of NDXB01007664.1, from coordinate 7,103 downwards.
TGGAGCAGAGCATGGCCCTGGCACAGGGCTGCAGCTGAGCATGGTCCTGGCACAGGTATGGAGCAGAGCCTGGCCCTGGCACAGGGCTGCAGCCGAGCATGGCCCTGGGGCTGGAACA
>NDXB01007662.1:28401-40392 GCA_002631895.1 Agapornis roseicollis | reverse complement strand
AAAAAAAAAAAAAAAAAAAAAAAAACAAAACAAACCAAATCCAAGCCAAAACCAAATGACTGTTACAACCAATGCCTGTAGATGAAACAAAGCTTAAAACAAAACCAACCAAGCAAATAATATATCTTTCAAGGTCATCATCTTCCTTCACCTGAGGTCTTGCTCCTTTGCAAGGATTATGCACTTCTAACATATATGTAAAGGTGGCAGCGACTGTTTATTTTTACAGATCTAAAATTAAACTTCTAAGAGCTGCGAATGTCATATTTGAGGGTTCTATCCAGAAAAATTTGTCTTCAGTATCAGTCTAATGTTATGTCAAGAATTTGTTTTTTACATGGCTAACATAAAGCAATAGCAATACAAACCTGGCCAATGAATAACAACACAAAAATACTGCAAATTAGACCAGTTCCAGTATCAGAAACTGTATGTCAGAAAGATACAAAAGCGGAAAATATTTCCTACCTCTGTCAAAAAGCCCTCTATCCTTAAATGCCTGCCTTCCCTCTCCAAAATAACATCCAGAGAAGGTAAGCTACAGAGAGGTCTCTTCTAAACAGTCTTGAAATATTTAGTACAATATACTAATGGGAGGAATCTTGTTAGTCTTCCTGAATTTGACTTCGTTATTTGTTCCCAGAATTAGTGCCCACACCTTTAATCATAGAACGGTTAGAGTTAGAAAAGACCTTAAGATCATCTGTCATCAATAAAGTTACACAAGACAGTAAAGCCTGCATTACCCTACTATATCCTTACATAATACTCAAATGAAAATAATGCAAAAAAAAGGTTCTGAAGAACAACATTACAGAGTTCTGGTCTGTAACGGGAAGTGGGTGTGTGGGGAGGAGGCAGAAGGAGGAAGGCAATGAAGAGGTTCTGTAGTTCCACAGGGACGCCCGGTATTTACTTATGGCTAAGCTCCTAAGCTCTTCCTGCAGAAACAGGAGCAGCATGAATTTCACTTTCTTCCCTTCTATCCTTTAGAAAGGAGTAAGGTTCAATAAGATAAGTTTGTAAACAAGCCCTTCAAGTTCTTTCATCTTCATTCCACAGGGAGGAAGTGCTTTTTGGTGTAATTTTTTTGTTTTGTTTTTGAAAATACGCATTAGTTACAAGACACACATTATGTATATGATGCATTTACCTGTATCATTACATACATAAGCATGTGGGCACATGCATATATATATTCTAATACTTAAAAAGTATTTGTTGGGTATTAGAAGTTAAACTGACTAACCACCCCAACAGAATATTTCTGTTCAAGTCTCCCAGAAAGTTCGTAAGAACATCACTTAAAACGTAAGTGCTACCTTGTAGAAGGGGATGAAGTGACATGCTTCATCTGAAATCTGACTGTCCTAAGGTTTAAGAATGATTAGAATATACTGCTTTGGCTAATCAGCAAAATGCACCTAAAAAACAAAGAAAACCCCATCAAGTTGCAAATTCTGAACTGAATTTAATTAATTTGAAGCTACATAACCAGGTTCTTTGGGCTGTTTGACAACAGCTGCACTTAACTTCTTCCAGTCAGGATGAATTTGAGATTGACAATGTATTTCACTGTACTTTCCATAAGAAGTCCAACAATGCAGGTCTCTGACTACATGGGTTTTTACACACACTGACCCATACCTGGGCTTCAAATGGCTACTAGTAGAACTGCAGGTACCTCCCCAGTGTCTGAGCCTGCCAACTACCAACTGGCAGACAACTTCTGAAATCAATGAATGGTGTTCCTTTTGGTCAATTAATTACTCCATTTGCCTCAAATGGAGTGATAACATAAACCTGTGACTGAACTAACTTCACAGCATTACATATTACCAAAGAGACCTGCTTTAATTGGGAACTACAAGAAATATGGAGAGGAACTTTCTACATGTGGTTATATGACGGGGGGGGAATGGCTTTAAACTGAAAGATGGCAGATTAGATATTAGAGGGTACATTAGATATTTGGAAGAAATTTTTTACTATGAGAGTGGTGAGGCACTGGCACAGGTTGCCCAGAGAAGCTGTGGCTGCCCCATCGATGGCAGTGTTCAAAGCCAAACCATTCTATTTCAAAGCTGCTATGACATTTATTTATTTTTAATCAATAAGTGGAAGCAACATGGCTCCAATAGATACACTGAAATATAAAGTAATGCAAAAGCTTCTGAAGATGATGAAAAGATTAGTGAAATATATCCACATGCATATTAGAACATTAGGAAAATTGCCAAATGAAAGAAAAATTCTTTTCTTCCACAATTAAAAAAAATTGTTTGAAAAACTAATTAAATCTATTTTTTTTCATAACTAATTACCTGTATTTTCAACAAATAAAAACATGGGTGTGAGAACAATGCTTCTGGAACTGAGTAAGAATTTATCTGCATGAATGAACATAAAAAAAAAGCTTGCAATTATAGTATAAACACAGAACTTTAATAGAAAACTTAGTACTGTATTAAGAATGCCAATCTGAATATTGAAAGGAACAGCAGATGTTAAAATACTTAAGATGCAATAGTCTGTTTAAAGAATGTCCAACAAGGAGTGCACTGCCTTTTATAATTGTTAATAGTGGTTATTTACTAATTAAGACTTTTTTTTCTGTAGACTTCACATTGCTTGAGGCTGACACACAATGTCACTGGAATTTAGGGTTACCTATTACTCGGTTTCTATCAAGTTTAAACTTATGCACAAGGCACCTGTAACCAAGTGTGTGGAAAAAGTTCGCAGGGTGAAGAGCAGCAGACTCACTGTATCTATGACACTTACTAGTCCCTGGCCCAATACCACATCTGTAGTTTTCACAGCATGTGTGTATACACACAGACTCTCTCTGTGGACTATCAGAATGACTGGCAAGGAATAGAGAAACAGTCACCACATGGTATCAGGCAGTGACTGAATAAGCCCAGCTACAAAGTAGTAAAACAGAGAACATGTGTAAGCTTTATGGGACACGTCTGGGCCTAGTGCATGTTAAAAAAATAAATGCAGAAGTCAAGCAGAAGACTATGAACCTAAGTGGTATTCTTCCCCCTGCCTCCTCCAGTAATGACACTTGTTTAGGATAAAATGTTGGTATCTGGGTCAGTTGAATCAGGAACTCAACTTTGGACAGGTCCATCTTACATGAGAGTAAAACTTTCAGAGGCTGAAATGTCAGGTGGTTTATTAATACTGACTTATTGGCAGGAAGGCTGGGAGTGAGCATCATGAGCAAACAGAAGACAAACAAAGGCTTCCATATGAATGAGTTCTTTCATATGAAATTAAAAAATTGCAGAGGATATCTTCTCCCATAAGTGCAGAAATTGCTCCTCCCTCCTCTTCACCACACAAAAAATAAAACAAAGGAAATCCTAGTTAATGTGGAAGGGAAAAAATGGTAAGAGGAAGTTTACAGTAAACTTTGTGCCTTTTTTCTTAGTTTGAGAATAGTAAAATAAAAGGATGATTAACAGAACAGTTCTGACTTACGACCACAAAGCTACTGGCAACCTCAGTGTCAGCAGTTAAAGTGTAAACTGGAGATGATTTTTCCCTTCCTCAAGTTTACCTTTAGTGTTTTAGAGCAAAGGGACGCAAGACAAAATAACAGCCGGAAAAAAGAACATATGAAGGTGGATGCACAAAATATAGTTCTGGCAACAGCATACAGGAATATATTCTAGATTTGTAAGAGAGGAACTACTAGAAAAACCTGAGTAAGGCTCTCCATATTTACAACTGAAGTATACTGGGGTAGGGGGAGAAACAACAACTAAACAAGGCTCCAAGTCAGCTTACACTTTTTTTCTACAGTTTGGAGACTCAATGAGAAAAACAATTTCTTATTTCAGCTGTGAAGAACTCAGATGGTGTAAGAATTAAAAAAAAAAAAAAATTCTGGTTTAGAGCAGACAAAAAGGAGACTTTTCAGAAATTTCAGTCTGAAGGAACAACTAAACCAGTTTATTTTTCTACAGGATATTTTGTGGAATATGTGAAAATACTCCACAAATAATAGTTTTTGTTGCTCAGCAAGTGGATGGTGAATACCAATTTCACATATTGATCACATTTTTTTTACCTAACCAGATATTTTTTAGTCTAATCCCAGAAATCCACCTTAAGATACGTGATTTATGAAACATAACAGAACTCTAAACAAGCTGATTTCTGTCAAGATCAAAGTGACTCCCCAAAGACCACTGGAAGTTTAGAAATAGCTACTTTTTCACAGACTTGTGAGGAAATGGCAATGCAGAACAGGCTTTAGTAGGAAGTATTTCAAGCCACCCAGAAATGCTTCTGAATGAACAAAAGTAGGGAGACAAATCAAAGCAGAGGTTGCTAAAAGGAGGAAGAAGAATGACTTCTCACAAGATGGGTAGGGGATATTGCCTCTAGAACTGAAGACTAGAGAAGCAATCACAGTGGAAGAGTCTGAAGCGGTGCTCGATGAAGAAACACTGAAAGCTAGAGTTTTACTTCTAAGTCACCATATTCAGACCCACGATTTCAAGATGCAATTAGGCTCATTTCAAAACTGAGTAACTCGTGTAAATCATTTTGTGTCCAACTGCACCAAGTACTCCAGCTTCAACTGACTTACCTCCCATAATTTTAGATTGGCAGTTGATAAATTCTGGCTTCTTGTCTGTAAGGTATCGCTGACAAGTGTGATGTAGAACCTGAAAAAATGTGCACTTTTCTGAAGCTGTACTGGCTACCCATTGGTCAAAGGCATTTTCAAATAGTAGATCAAATTCCGGGGAATCCTAGAAGAAATAAAAAAAAATAAAATAAAAATCAAACACTACTATTATTCCAGTTTTATAAATTACTTGGGAAAAACAGATCTATTAATTTTAAAAAAGTATTATGTTGGAAAAGCAGACAGGTCATGCAATGCAAGACTGTCATGGCATTATTTTTCCTTCATATATTTCTGGATGTAGAAAGAACAGACAGGAACGCTTTTTCTTGCAAGTATTTTTAATGAGGAATATTCACCTATGAAAAAATACCTGAAAACAAAAAAACATTTAAAATTGGAATTTTATTCTTGTAAGAAATATGAGATTTTAACTATGCATCTACAAACACATATTTGTCTTCTGTATTATGCAAGGATTTGTGTCTTAGCACAAAATCTACTTTCATATTATATTTTAAGATGTGCTTCTGCTCTTGATGGCAAACCAAAGAAGGAAAACAAATAGCAATTCAGTTTTGTTAGTTATTGTGTTTAATGTATTATCATAAAGTGTTGCATAGGTCTCGGGGTGACATGAACAAAAGAGCACTCCCAGAAGAAATCACAGCCCAGCTCTATAACATGCAGCAACTACCGAAATAAATGGTTTTATGCAAGAAGTATTGCTATATATTTAGCAGTATTTGCTAAACACCATTTTGTAATCTAATCTAGTAAATGCTTTTTTTNACAAAAGAGCACTCCCAGAAGAAATCACAGCCCAGCTCTATAACATGCAGCAACTACCGAAATAAATGGTTTTATGCAAGAAGTATTGCTATATATTTAGCAGTATTTGCTAAACACCATTTTGTAATCTAATCTAGTAAATGCTTTTTTTGAATCACAGAATCCTAAGGGTTGGAAGGGACCTTGAAAGATCATCTAGTCCAACCCCCCTGCAAGAGCAGGGTAACCTAAATTACATCACACAGGAACTTGTCCAGGTGAGCCTTGAATATCTCCAGCGTAGGAGACTCCACAACCCCCCTGGGCAATTGATGACACTAGGAATTCACAACAAGACAAGTTTGAAAGGAACATGTCTAAGTTTAAGAACTTGATAGGACTTTCAATCTGAGAGTATCTCAAGTATCTCTTACTTACACAGATGCACAGCAGATGCTGGGAAAGGGCCTAAACCTCATATACATTATCTATTTTTAACTGCTCTCATTTTCATTGTCCCTTTACCCAGAGAAAATACAATTCCACCCCCTGCATTTCCCAGGACAGTGGCCAAAGGGCTTCATTTTTGTACAGAAGACTGTACTGGGTGGTAACAGAATTTGGTGCACCAGTGTCAGGATGCTTAGGATGATCAGAACATAGCTTTGAACAAACCAAGGGGGGGTAGGCACAAACACTTTCCTGTACAATGAACACAGTTAAGTCATTTTGCGATTGCTTAATATAGGCCACATCCCTAAATTCTAATTTTGCTGATTTACTACTGAAGATTTGTATTTATAGGCTTACTACATGTTGGTACAACTTTGTCTTGAGAGATCAAGGTGGACTGTATATTCCACATTGAAAGAATAATCCCAGAACTAGCCAGGGAAGGGAAGGGTGGGAATGTTGGTTGGTTGTTTCATTTTTGTTGTTTTGTTTGTTTGGTTTGGTCTAAATTGGCTTTTGCATGTCACTAGCAACCAAACCACACCACACCACCCTTTGTATAAAAACCTAGGAAACGCAGAAAGATCTGAGGACAGGACTACACTAGAAAAAAATGAGAGGGTCACAGTATTTCACAAATTTGAACTTCAGTAACCTCTTGTGTCCTTGCTTTTAATTAATGCTCTATCTTACAACACAGCTGCATGCCAAAAGGGACCCCCAAGAGGCTTATAGCTGAAGACAAGGCAAACCAGGCTCTTATTTTTCTCCTTACAAAGAAGGGAGAGTGGGAAGAAAAGTAGGGAAAGGCAAGAAGAAAGAAAACCCATATGAATATAAGCTTTGGACTCCTCCCACCTTTCCCATTAAAAATCTCTTTCACATACTGCATTGATTTATTTCTTTTTTGAGAATTTGGACTTAAACCTATATCCTGATGCCTTTTGAATAGTGAGAAAATGCCTGACTCACAAATCAGTTATACAAGAGCTTAGTTTTCTTTTTTTAGAACTGTTCAAACTCACCCGATTAGGGTCTATACCATTGACCTGGCGAAGCTGCTCGAGCATCCACTGTGTTCTCCTGACAAAAGATGTAGAGCCTTCAAATTGCTTCACCTTTGTAATAGATGCTTGAGCTGGTTTCTTGTTTGTCACTAAACATATAAAAGAAAAAGCGTGTAACTGAAATAGGCTTAATGTTTCAGGAACATGATGTTTAGTTCACTTTAACAGTAGCTGGTATACTAGTGTGTTTTCTGTAATGTCCCACAAAGTAAACACGTCACTGATTCTGAAAGGGCAGAGTAGAACACGTGCCCTTTTCTGGATAACATACTGAAAACCATCTTTCCCATTGTCAGAATGATGATACGATGCCCAATAAGTATTATACTATTGAAAATCAGATATATTTTAGGCATTATCAGCTCAAGTTGACAATAACCTGTAAAAAAGAACTAAAAGGTCTTACCATCTGCTTTTTTACAATCATCTTACTGTTCGTTTTTCCCCACACTATTTAGCTGAGATTTCTCACACTCAGCCTCAATTAATTTCTTCTTGGAACTCAACAAAGGAGAACCCATACATACAAAAAAAGGTGTGTGTGTAACATCACTCTTCACCGATATGGCACTACAAAAAAAGTATTATTGGAAAAGTCACTTCTCTCTGCTATTAAATACTAGCAGTTAAAGAAGGCTTTTAAAATAACCAAGATTTGAATAAGATTGCTTGGTTTTGTGCACCCTTTTACCCAAATAATCAGGAAAGCTAAGAGGTTGCCCACTCAGGAGATGCGTGCTGCATGCCCTTCTGCACTCAGGGGTACAGTTATGCAGTAAGTAAATACTGGTATAATAACTCATCATTCCATAATGTTAAAAAGTTAATGTGTCTCACTGTTCTCATTCATTATTTGTTCAAATAATGAAAATTTACCAATGCACAGATCACTGTCTGGATATTAAACATTAGGACAAATGCACATTAATATAAAAAGCTCATTTCAGTATCTCGGACTTATACATTTTCAGTTCAGTGTGTGTCTGTACATGTGAAAGTCCAATCACCTTTACGAGAGCTTAATTTGAGAAGCAAAAAATAAAGGAATTTCTAAGGAAATTTTAACAGGCAAAAAAAAAATAATCTGATATTAACATTCCACATAGCAGACAATTGTTTTTAAGAAGTTACACTGAAGTAGAAAGCATGAAGTAAAAAGTAGGTTAACTCAATATATTGAACAGACTATTGAGAAGAATGTAATAAAAAGATTGCCAGAAGTCTCTTCATCAGCAGTGGAAGCACTAAGAACCAAATCAGTGCAGTATGCAATTCAGAATCACACGTTAAACAGTACAGAACAGAGAAAATAACACAGCATCAGAAAGGTAACAGCAAAATTAAATTAGAAGAACTACTGAAACACAAAGACTAGATATTACTTAGAAGTGATATTAATATTAAAGATTCTTCGATTGCTCAATGACCTATGTACCCAAGCCTAACATAACAACAAAGTACAGATGACAGGCATCCTATCCATACTTACATAGTATATACACAGGTTCTGCTTTTCCTGCAAATTTATATAGCACTGTGTAGGAAACAAACTTAAAGTTACACAAGCAGACCACAAACTTATGTCCTTACCTTCCCTAAATACAGCTTTAACATTTGTCATCTCTTTTTTGTTAACCAGTGACCACTCCAGCAGGTTCTATAGCATTTCACTAGACCAAGTTCTACATATTATCTACAAAGCAGTATTAACAGAAGGCTATATAACAATGGCTCAAGTTTTGTGGTCTATGGATTATTCCCTTTCCAAGAGAAACAGGAAATAAACTGCTGCTGAATGAGGCATGTATTAAAAAGAAAATATGCTCAACACTATACAGAAGCCACACAGAAAATTAACACTAGTAGCAAAACAAAGCATTCAAACCTAGGAAGCATTAGACAGAAAAATTATTTATCAAGTGCTATATCTCCTCTTACCCCCTCAGTCTCATGAAAAATCAGTTATGACATTAAAGTTTAACACAGCAAACTTCTCACTACTCTGAAGTCTTCTACAAGAGATGCATTCTAGTGCTCTTGAAAACAGTGGTCACTGCATATTTCAAGGTGAAAATATAAAATTTTACAGTTATGATAGTTAAACCACCAAATATCCAATCTCAACATCAGCATCTCCAGACTTCTCCACATAGCACTTTCAATAATCAATGACCAGCAGCTTTGTTTTCAGCTGGAGCCATCAGTGCTTTGTACTTCAGCAAAAGAAGAATGCTTGAACCTTACCAACTCTACTGGTGATCAACTATAAGAACATCTTGATTAGATGACTTTCTCCATCATCCACCCCACAGCAACTCTGTCAGAGTCCAAGAGGGCTGCTCTACACAGGAAGAGCTTAGGTATCTCAGCTGTTTTAGGTAAAATTCAGTCGCAAGTTAGCTAATGTGATCCTTCTGGAAAAACAGCAGTTTTCCTTTTAGGTCTCACACTTACAATTACAGTGCACAGCCAAACAGATCTAGTTGCATTTCACCTCTTGTGTCTTGGTATTTCAGGAAAAAAGCTAGCATTTCTCAAACATTCAAAAAAATAAAAAAACAAACAAAAAACCAGCTACCCAAAATTGCACAATATATTCTTTAAACCCTTAATTTACTCCATGACAGCTTGACAGTAATATGGCAGTCATTACAACTCTGTGAAACCCTTTGGCAGCTGAGAAAAACCATCCTCACTAGCTGCTCATTATGCTGCTTTGCAAACTAGAACACTTCCACACAAAATACCGAGTGGGTGCTACCCTGCAAACATGTAAAAAGTATACTCATAAATCTGAAAAAAACCTGGAAGCAGTTACATGCTCCTAGTCACACGTCCTCTGACAAGTCATTCAGATGAGTTAGCTAAAATCTTCCACATGCATTACTGACCTTAAGAAAATAAAATATAATACTCAAGTTATGCTTCAATTTTAGGTGGGTTGCTTTGTTTCCTTTGCCTTTTTTTGTTTGTTTGTTTATAACATAACATTATGCCTTCAAAATATGAAGCTGTAGTAGTGTGGACAAAGCATATTTATTTGGAATCCCATCAATAGATGGTAGGTCCATATGGTACTTCTGTGTGTCATCTGATGCAAATAAGGAAGCTTTTTTATTTTCTAATTTACTTTTTAAAGAATACAGTTATTGATAGAGAAGAATGTGAGAAAACAGCTACAGTAATTTATGATGGAAGACACTGAGATTTGGTTTTGATTTTTAACACTATATTAACATACATAACATTTCTTTCGTGACTGAAGACACCATTAACCATTTTGCACTGTAAATAGAAAATTACAGTATTAAGCTTCAAAGAGATTGTTAGGACTTGAGAGGCATGTATTTAAGTGAGATATTTCAAAAGCAGATCAGAGAATATGAGGCAGAACAGTCAGTTCAGAATCAGCTTTAGAGAATGCTGTGACAGTCAGAAAAGTCACTGTTATCTTGTGGAACACACTAAAACAAATGTATCTGAATTCCAGACATCAGCTAGAATCCAGTACCACATGCATGTCTAGCATCTTAAACAGCAAATCAATGCAGCTCTTCACACAGAAAGCTAAGGGAGACTGAAGCCCCATCTGCAGTCCAGAATATATTTTACTTTTCCAATCTTCTAAGGTACCTTTACTTGAATGCAAAAGATAGAATACTAAAATGCTTAATTTCTTAAATATCTACTTCAAAATACCTTGCAGTGAGAAGCACCCTGAAAGCTCTAAAGTGTGGATAGGCTGTGTAACAGCGGACATTTTGTGAGCAATCCAGAGGCCTTGGTGTAAGGCAGCCTGCCCGAGAACAGAAACGGAGTTGAGATAAACTGAAGGCCATGGATTAGGGAGTAAAAGAAACATCAGCTGTAAGAACTCAGAGGTAGGCGGAGGAGAGGGGGAGCTGGGAAGTTCTGGGGGTCGAGTGACCAGGACGGTGTTATCCAATCCTAGCATTGTTAAGGGTTAAGATGCCCAATCAGCAGTTGCCAAATCCATGTAGCTAAGAATCTCAATATAAGGTTGACACTTTGTCTAATAAATTGGCATTCGCTTAATCACACTGATTGTCTCAGCGTTGTCCGTGACTCCCGTGTCAACACTAGAGCACTGTACTATGAACTTCTATTTATTTTAATCAGATTTGAAAGTTATTTAAAAAGCAATGTCTGTCCTTGAAGTCTTGAGTCTAGGTATCTGTGCTTGTTTTGGATGCTCTTTAAATTCGGCCCTGTGCATCTAATAACTCATACTCTAGGCAATCAGGAATCTTACGACAAATTGCTTGACTGCCTCACAAAAGTTCTTGTCATATTGCAGTGTATTTCTACAGTGCTGAATGACTGAAGTAATAACTGAAGGCAGAAATTAAAAGCACGAAGACCTGAAGCAGGCAGTGATTTCTTACCCTGTAACAAGAGGGTTTTTTTAATCAGGGCACTGCACAGATTACTAAATCATGCATCCTTAATTTTTCTTACTGTTGTGTCATGAGCTTTTTAGGAAAACAAACAAACAAATAAACAAAAAATAATAAAACAAACACACCAAAAAAACCCAACCATCCCCCCAAAAAAGAAGGAAGATCATTAAAAAAAAAGTATTTTCTTCTATGAAATTATTTCATGTGTCAAAATGACAGACTGGGACTCCTGAGTGGACCTGCAGAAGTCTACTGAAGTCACTGGCTACCTGTGTAGCTCAAAAATATTCATCAACCTAATGTTAGATCAACATAATTATGAGTATGTCAAATCCTATATAGTGGATACTCATCCCTCAACTCACAAATAAACAATGTTGCAAGGTTCACCAAGCTGGCTGTCAATAATTAATCTGGGGGGAAAAAAGTCTTCAGAATGCACTAAACATTTTTAAAAAAGATCTCTGACAAAGAAGAAGTTGAACTCAACAGCAAAGTGACATGCTGTGATTCCATGGTTACTGTGTCTAGAATTTAATCTTTCCTATCTTCTTGAAGAAGCATTGCCCTAAAGCAAAACTATTCCTTTCACAGAGAGACTAATGCTGAAAAAAAAAAAAAAAAAAAA
>NDXB01007662.1:5247-15430 GCA_002631895.1 Agapornis roseicollis | reverse complement strand
GAGGGGGGGGGGAAAAGAAGAGGGGAAAAAAAAAAAAAAAAAAGGCTTATAAAAGATGAAACCAAGGACAGGTGGCCTGGGAAGAATACAGGGATGTTGTCCAGGAAGCTAGGGATCAGTTCAGGAAATCTAAGGCCCAGTTAGAATTAAACTTAGGGATGTTAAGGATAACAGGAAAGGATTCTATAGGTACACTGTGAATAAAAGAGAGATCAGGGGCAATGTGGGCCCTCTCTGGAAGCTATGAGAAAAGCTTCTTACCCTAGATTTGGAAAAGGCTGAGGTTCTGAACAACTTCTTTNGCTATGAGAAAAGCTTCTTACCCTAGATTTGGAAAAGGCTGAGGTTCTGAAAAACTTCTTTGCCTCGGTCTTCATTGGCAAAGGCTCTGACCGCACCACACAAGTCTTGGAAGGCAGACACAGGGACTGTGAGAATGAAGACCTTGGGACCACTGTAGGAAAGGATCTGGTTTGAGACCATCTTAAGAACCTGAACATGCACGAGTCCATGGGACCTGATGAAATCCATCCGCAGGTCCTGAAGGAGCTGGCGAGTGAAGTTGCTAAGCCACTGGCCATCATATTTGAAAAATCATGGCAGTCAGGGCAAGTCCCCAACGACTGGGAAAGGGGAAATATAACCCCCATTTTCAAGAAGGGGAAAATGGATGACCCGGGGAATTACAGACCAGTCACTCTCACCCCTGTGCCTGGAAAAATCTTAGAGCAGATTCTCCTGGAAGGCATGCTAAGGCACATGAAAAACAACAAGGTGTTTGGTGACAGCCAGCATGGCATCACTAAGGGGAAATCCTGCCTGACCAATTTGGTGGCCTTCTATGATGGGGCTACAGAACTGATGGACAGGGGTAGAGCAGTTGACGTCATTTACCTGGACTTGTGCAAAGCATTCGACATTGTCCCACACAACATCCTTGTCTCTAAATTGGAGAGACATCAATTTGATAGGTGGACCACTCGGAGGATGAAGAATTGGCTGGATGGCTGCACGCAAAATGTTGTGGTCAATGGCTCAGTGTCAGGCTGGAAGCCAGTAATGAGTGGTGTCCCTCAGGGATCGGTGTTTTGACTGGTCTTGTTCAACATCTTTGTCACTGACATGGACAGTGGGATTGAGTGCACCCTCAGCAAGTTTGCCAGTGACACCAAGCTGTGTGGTTCAGTGGATACACTGGAGGGAAGGAATGCCATCCAGAGGGACCTTGACATGCTTGTGAGGTGGGCTGATGCCAACCTCATCAAGTTTAAGCATGCCAAGTGCAAGGTCGTACACCTGAGTTGGAGCAATCCCAGGCACAGCTACAGGTTGGGCAGAGAAGAGATTCAGAGCATCCCTGCAGAGAAGGACTTGGGGGTGGTGGTCAATGAGAAAATGAACATGAGCTGGCTTTAGTGTGCTCTCTCAGCCCAGAAAGCCAACCGTATCCTGAACTGCATCAAAAGAAGAGTGACCAGCAGGTTGAAGGAGGTGATCCTGCCCCTGTATTCTGCTCTCGTGAGACCTGACGTGGAGTATTGTGTGCAGTTCTGGTGTCCTCAACATAAAAAGGACATGGAGCTGTTGGAACAAGTCCAGAGGAGGGCCACGAGGATGATCAGGGGAGTGAAGCACCTCCTGTATGAAGACAGGCTGAGAAAGTTGGGACTATTTAGCCTGGAGAAGAGAAGGCTGCGTGGAGACCTCATAGCAGCCTTCCAGTATCTGAAGGGGGCTACAGGGATGCTGGGAAGGGACCCTTCATTAGGGACTGTAGTGATACGACAGGGGATAACAGGTTAAAACTTAAACAGGGGAAGTTTAGATTGGAAATAAGGAAGAAGTTCTTTCCTGTTAGGGTGGTGAGGCACTGGAATGGGTTGGCAAAGGAAGTGATAAATACTCCATTCCTGGTGGTGTTCAAGGCCAGACTGGAGAGAGCCTTGGGTGACATGGTTTAGTGTGAGGTGTCCCTGCTTATGGCATGGGGGTTGGAACTTGATGATCTTAATGTCCTTTCCAACCCTACCTGTCCTATGATTCTATAAAATCAGTTTAGTTCTATGTTGTCAGAAACTTCCTTCTCTCACTAAGTATCCGGACTACCATTGTAGGTCTTATGTAATGCACCTGTCATTAAAAGCAAAGTTAATTCAGGACTAAATAATATCTCCAAACTCAAAAGTCCCCAGCTATCTGTGCCACTTAGGAAGGCTCTAGGATGTTCATAAAGATATTTAACCTAAATCTAGTATTTTCCTCCAGGTAAGTTTGGTGTTTTCTGTGCTAGTTCTAATTCCACTATGAAGCTTTAAAGCTGTGCTCTTTCTTTCAAGCTGGTCAGATGAACTGTGAACCACTGAGAAGACACAGAATGACACCTACGAGTCTCTTGGTCCTCTCAGCTCCTCCCCTCACCTCAGTCTACCTCTCCAATCCAAATAACCCTATCTGCCTGAAAACAGAACAGAAAGGCAGAGTATTGAAGGCTTATAATAGACAAATTAAGAATATATTTTAAAAGATACTTAAAGATTTTATCACATTCTATGCTTCTTTGTGGTGAATCTCTATACTAGAGACATTATTGCAAGTGTACAAACATACAAAGTTATTTGTCTCCCAGTTTTTTAGACTCTTCCAAAAGCCTAAAAATAGCCTTTCTAATGACAGCATTGTAAAGTAAATTGCCACAATTTCCTTTGTCTCCTATCAGTAATATTACGTATTTTCACTGCCAATTAGGAAAGATTTCCTGGTAAATCAATTAATGATACAGATCTTAAGTTTATGCTAGGAAAAAAATAAGTTACTGCACAACATCCTTTGAAATTACATTTGCCATGTGGTACCAGTATGAACCAAGTAATGAAATCATAGAAATAAGAATACAATTTACAAGTACTGACATTGTTTAAAAGCAAAAGAATCAGAACAGTAGGTATGCCTGTTGTTGAACTGTAATTATGCGTTTTGAATGTGATGTTCAGAAATTGTATGATGAGAGCTGACCAAGAAAACGTGGGTCAAAAATTCTGGAAGATAGAAAAAAAAATCCTCCTAAAACATAGAGGGATTCGTCACTAAACTCAAGTTTCCACAGCTTTGTCCACTGACTTCAATCGACATACATTTCTTTTAGTGAAAAAAAGCATCTATAATTCCAAAACAATGATTTAAAGAATTGAAATACCATGAAGTAAGCATCTGGTATATCCATCTATTAACATACCAAAAGACACCCTATTTTACTGAGAACTTTATCACTTATTGAAAACAAAAGACATGAAGTCCCTCTTCATGGACTGTGGTGTATTATACAGTCTGGTCAACTGGTCAATAAGCTGTCGAGAGGGTATAAGTCCTAGTCCAGCTTCAACTTGAACACATGGTCTTTAAGTTCACTCATCAGCTGATGTGAATGAACACAAATCCTTTGATGATGGTCTGTACGGAGGACTTAAGATCAAATATTTTATAGATTTAATAAGCAAGAGGACAACATCGAAGTTCTGTCAAAGGAAGAGAAACAACTTCTGTATCACTAGTGGTTGCAGCTGGTCGTTTCTTACCCTTATTAAGTATCCTCATGTTAAAATGAGGGGGCCTGGAGAACACTAACAGGACGCTTAGTAAATAAAGGTAAGCATTACAAGCAGAAGATTTCTTCCATGAGAGCCTATTTCTAGGGATTTTTTTTAATGCCTAAAAGCCACTTAATGAGTTGAATGAAGACTTATTTCAGAGAATAGCTATTTCATATGAAAGCCACAGAAAGGCTATTTCTAATAAACAGGTTCTAAACTGTTCTTGGCCTTACCACAGCCATCTCTGTTTGTTGTTTGGCTTATTTCCCCTTTTTTAGTCAGGATGTATGTTTTTGACATTATGTCAAGAATTAGGCAAACTGCATCTTATACCCTCCTGAAACACAACTTCTCCCATATTCGCTGTATAATATCCTTTAAAGTCCTTTCAGAGTATACAGAATTTAAAATGTCTTTATTCACGCTTTTCCTCACCATGGTTAAAGAATTTATTAGGACTGCTTAACCTCCACCAGAGGCTCTTTTTCTCTGTCCAACTGTATTAAGACCACTCTTGTCTAGCTACAAAGAATGCTTTGTCTTAACAAATATTCTTGCACAGTATCTTTTCCTCATACAGAGATAATTTTATAAACTTCAGAGTGATTTTTTTAGCTTGTAAACTAGCTATACTACTGAGCCTTTTTTGGACAAGGCATTGTTAGTATCACAGCAATGAATCAATATAACTACTCAAAATTTAAAGTTAAGCAAATCCAGAAATACTAAACCCAAGGAATGTAATGGAAGTTTTGTAATGACTGTGCTATCATCCATTTTAAAAGGAATCACCAACCACTTCAACAAAATACAATATTAGCTGATGGTAAAATAGAAAGAGAAATAAAAAGAGGATTAACTAACCATCACCTAAGACTTTATCTTAAATAATTATTACAAGGTTAAGTTCCAACTCACAAGAGTAATACGAATTTACTAAACACATATCTTTTTATTATAACACATTATGTTTCTATATTCCATAACTATATTTAGATTTAAATCTATTTTACTTAAGATATTTACCCATATTTAGATACCAATGTATGTGTTCAGTAGCACTGCAGGTGTACTACCATCTTCTACAAAACAAAGAAAACCTAGAGTAACATGGTAAGAATGATCCAAGATTATGCAGGAAATTTTGCAATGAGAAAACTCACGAAACACTAGAAAACCAAGATGACTGTAAACACTGATTTTAGACAAGCTTGCAAAAAGATCATAAAAAATTAAGTATAAAGATCCTGTATCAGAGTCAATAAGTCTAAGATTTTAGGAGACAGAAAATATGCTAATGAGAATACTTATGTATTTGTGCTTTCCCTATATTTGCTCTTCTAGAACAAATTATTAGCCTGTATCAAAGAAACTGCTGCTAGATGGATCCTTCTCAATATCACTCTTACAGACTAATCACTCATGGGCAAACTAGCTCTTCCTTATAGATGAGCACAGACTATGCTATTCAATCAAAACCTACTTACAGAACAAAATCCAACCCTGTTGAATCATGTTTCTTTGCAAGTTACCAAATGCTTAGCTGACTTCTGGGGAGGGTGGAGAATACGGCAAGAATTATTCTTCAGCTACTTTTCTGTGGAGTCCTTAAAGGACTCAAACTAAATAAAGTAAGATGCTGAGCTGTGGAAAAGAATACTGTAAAAGTCTAAAGCATATTGGTATAAGCACATGAAAGTCTCTTTAATAACAAATCAAAGATTATTTACTTTACTGGGCTCAGCTCTACACAGCTTCAGGATATGGGGCCAGGAATTTCAGGACTCCAGACTACGTATCACTGTTTCTCAATGCTTAACCCCACATTTGTATTACACACCGCTGCTGTCTACAGAGTTAAGATTTGTAACACTTCCCTTTCCTATCAGAATGCTGCAACAATGGTATGACAACCTTCTGAGGCCAAGATAAAAAGAGAGTGCAAGAAGCTTTAGCACAATCTATTTTCCTTTAATGGTTCTCTTCTGTACCATTTCCCAGCCAGCCATCCCCAGACATCAAGACATAACTGCATCAGAGCACCATGCCCATGGCTCATGTTTCAGGAGGAAAACAGCTCCAAGCTGTTGTCTCAATGGAAACAGTGCTTTTCCACAGAAGCCGTAAAACAAATAAACATATTAATTTTCACATATCAGTCCCTGCAAACATAAATCCTATTCAAAAAAACCTTTATTTTACATAATAAAACCCTGTTGAGTAAATAAACTTCAGCATAGGGTTATAAACTGGAAAAAATCCTGAAATATAAAAACTGTTTGACATAAAAATGTGGAAAGTCTGGGTACTTGAAGTTCTCTGAGCATTTAAATTCAGTTTTAAGTTTAAAAAAAAAAAAAAACAACAACCCTACAGAGCAGCAGAACCAAAGCTGTAAATTTATTCCTAACTCTTTCTTCCAGAAGAAACATTTAGAGAAAATTTGCTCCCCACAGCCGGAAAGTGCCCTGCAATAGTACTATCATAAGTTAACACTATTCCATTTCTACAGACATGTGTTAGGACATATCGCACTAGTAGCTAAGNCCCCCCCCCCAAAAAAAAAAAAAAACCAAAAAAACCCCATCACAACAACAAACAAACTAAACGAAACAACCAACCAACAAACCAAAACAAGAAACATGCAGGATTTGTTTCTTGCTGTAAAGATTCACTTTCACTACTTCTTTGGAAAATCTGAAACAGGGTATTGCCAAGAACTACCATAATTCCTGCAGATATGACCCCGGCTTCCACTAAACCAAGTTGTAAAATCAGTAGGAAATCTCCAAGCCCTAAGCCTCTGTTACATACCACTGTTCAATAGCTTAATTAAAAACCCCATTAATAGTAGCAGTCAGACACAGCACCTTAAAAGGGAAGAGAGAAGGGACAGAATAAAACACCACACCACCCACCAGACCAATACTCTTAATGAGAAACATTTGTTTCACAGATGTCCATTTCCATTACCTTTTCCATGCAGTAATTATTCCTAGTTAGTGATCTGCTGCAACCACCACCTTCTCAAGTAGTTTGCATTTGCTCAGAATAGCATTCTGCTGTTAAAGTAAGATGCTTTACTAAAGCCAAAGTTATTGTCCTTCCCCCTTGAAATAAATAAATGAAACAAATTCTGCAGGTAATAGAGGAGCTGACAAGGAGAGGTGCCCTACTTGACCTCGTGCTCACCAACAGGGAAGGGCTCATTGGAAATATGATGTTCCAGGGCAGCCTTGGCTGCAGTGATCACGAGATGGTCAAGTTTGAGATACTCAGGACAGTGAGAAGAGTGTGCAGCAAACTCACTGCCCTGGACTGCAACAGAGCAGTCTTCGGCCTCTTCAGGAACCTGCTTAATAAGGTTTCATGGGATATAGCCCTAGAGGGCAGGGGGGCCCAAGACTGCTGGATGATATTCAAGGATCACCTCCTACAAGGTCAGGAGTGTTGCATCCCAAGTAGAAGAAGTGCAGCAGGAGGGCCAGGAGACCTCCTTGGATGGATAAGGAGCTGCTGAGGAAACTTAAGAAAAGGCTTATAAAAGGTGGAAGCAAAGACAGGTGGCCATTACCCATTCACTACAGTCCCTAATGAATAGTCCATCTCCGGCATTCTTACAGGCCCCCTTCAGATACTGAAAGGCTGCTATGAGGTTTCAACGCAGCCTTCTCTTCTCCAGGCTGAACAGCCCCAGCTGTCTTAGCCTACCTTCATATGGGAGATGCTCTAGTCCCCTGATCATCTTCATGGCCCTCCTCTAGTTCATGTAAATCACTGAACCTTTCAGTTCTTCTCCCAAGCCAGAGAATACTGAAATGGTTTACTCTTACATGAACTAGAATCTCAAACTCACAAGATTATCTATGAAACTAAAGTTTTTGCCAGCTGTGTAAAAGCAGTATGTTGCTGCATCAGTCACTTCAGGAGTTCTTAAGCAGACACATCTGCATCCCAGTTCCAGGTTTCTACAGACCTACTGTATCACAGCTGTAAAGAGTATGATATTTGAAACTAAAAGAAATAAGCACTATTCTACAAAATTTATACTGCACAAGGACAGGTATTCAAGTAATTACTTCTCTGGCACAGTCAGAAGTGCAGGGATGTGTCCCTATTAACATGTCAGGACAGAAACTGATGGTAATGAGGCCTTCTTAAAAGGCTCTTCAGAAGTCAATTTAGCTTTGTCAGAGATTTACTGAATGTGGTATAATTGCAAAGAATGACAACACAAGTTGAGTATAATCCAGAACAGCTAAAGAAACGACAACTTCAGGGAAAGAAAGCAATGACATTCAGATAGAAAGGATGCAAAGTCTAAAATTACAGGGGAAGGGAGCTTAGCAGCACTATCCCATTCAAAGGGCTTTATCTTAATGTTTTACTCTCTGTAGTCAAACTCACCAGCATGAAACATACAAATTACAGCACTGATGAACTGACTGGTTAAAGAAGCATCCCAATAGGTTACAAATGCTCAAAGATTACTAGACAATACCATGGAACAGTAAGGCCTCAGTTTCAACTACATTTGAAAGGAATATCTGATTCAGTTGTACTTTATGTGCTGAGTTTGGCCAGACTATACCTCAGATTATTAGGTATTGAATATGACCAGCAAAACTAAGACAATAACTAGGATCAGATTACCTTAAAGCCAATAATTTAACCACATCAATTTCTCTTAAGGAGAGCCGAAATGCATCATCAGCCAAGTGATGTTTCACACCTACATCACCCACACGTGATAGGCATTTAAAAAGTAATCTAAAAAACAGGCAGAAACTTGTCAAATTATCCAGGCATAAGAGCTATTAATTTCATTTTAAAGAGACCCTGAAGAAAGGTCAGCTCACAGTAATAAAAGACCTTCAAGCTACATAGCTTTCTTCCCTACCCATGGACCACACACACATTAGCATTATACTTCAATAAAAACCCAGGAAAAGACATCCTGTCTGATGCAGTACTTTTGCTTAAGAAGGAAGCAGTTCTTTAATTAAATCCCACCATGAGATACAAGGAATAGAATGTGACACAAAAAATAATAATCTCATACATTCTCCCCAACTCACGTGATACTGACAAATAAAAACAACATTTCCCCTGAGATAGAGAGAGATTATATGGCTATTTTTGCAATAAATATATACATGTAAAAATAATATCAGGAGTTGCAGTGCTTGTGCTTTCACACATACTTGTCTGGAAATCCCATTTAGAAACACAGGAATTCTGCTTAAGATTGCTTGGAGTCCTCCTCAATACCACAAAAATCTCACTCAAGTACTTCTCTAAGAAGGATAAAGAGCTATCAAGAGCTGCACATACTTATCTCTGTGGAGCAAACAAACATGGATTCAGAAGCCCATGGCCTGGAATGACATCAGCTATTCAAGTACCTGGAACAAAACCAGATACTTGGCTGACTTCCCCCCTCCCCTTGTTTGTAGTTGTTGGAGAAAAATCAACCACTTCAGTATCTCCTTAGAGTTCCTGTAATTCCATGGCCTTCCACATATGCAGTGCAGACCAACTTTCATGCTGAAGAATTCTCAGAAGGGGTCATATCTCAAGAGATTAGAAAATGCATGGTATTACAGGTAGGAGTTGGGGGAGGGGGAGTTTCCTATACAAATCAGTATACTAATAGGAATCCCAGCCTTTTATGAATTCACAGTACCATCCCATGAAGCTCATCCGTAAGTTTAATTTTGAAAATTATATAGCAAATACATAGTGAATGCTTGGTATATTAATGATGTTGAACTTTAAGACTGAACACAGCAAACTGCACAATACCACACAAACTGCAGCTGTATAGCCCAGACTGCACTAAGTCATCTTGCCATTGTTATTTAACCTAATTGTATTTTTCCTTCTATATAGAATATGTAATGAAAAGGATTTAATAACATAAGAAGCAGCTGCATTTCGAAAACCTAAACAGATGTTACCAGCAGTGATTCTGTGGAATCCATAACACAGACAAGACACAGCCAAGGGTGTGGAGCACCCTGCAGAGTTTAAAAAATGCAGCAATGCACAAGTAGAAAATAATAAAGTTTTATTACTGCATTATGATAAACAATGCTAATCTGTAGACTGAGGTAACAGATTATGTAAGAAATCTTGCTGATGAATGATTTAACATTAAAGGACCACAGTATAATATTGTTATCACAGATAGAGGTTCTGCTTACCAGGATTTAGGGCTTGAGGTCTGGGGGTTTTATAGTGTTTATATATAATCTAAAATTGCAAGTAAACAGTTCTGAAGTTATATTCAAATAGGAATTGGAACAGCAGGATCTTACACAATAAACACCTTTCAAAGGAAGGTCTTCCAGACATATGTCAGGAGTACACTGAACAACCCAATTATCTGGGTGCTGCACTGGTTCAGTACTATTGGGACTAGGAATTTCTGCTGGGAAAATGTAAACTTCCATCCTCCAGGAGAACATTAAAATGTTTCTATGATTAAGACAAAGTTTCCTAGAACAATAAATACAAATGTCTTACCTAGAAAAAGAAATAAATTAATAAAAAAAAAAAAAATAATTAAAAAAACCCAACAAAACACCACCGCA
>NDXB01007661.1:6413-29647 GCA_002631895.1 Agapornis roseicollis | reverse complement strand
CTCTTTAAGTTAATGACAGTCTTTTTATTTACAGATTTCCTGATGCTGAAACAGCATCTGCTATAGTCGAGCTTGGATGTACGCACATTTGCAAAAATGTAAATGAATCCCATGTGGACAAAGCCAATAAAATAGTTACTACCTGTGCCTTTATGTGCAAGGCTCCTCTGCATGAAATCTTTGATGGAATTGGAACAATGGTACAAGAAGTCCTGAAACTTGCGTGACTGGAATCATACAGACTTCTACAAGGAAATCAGTGTAACTGAGAATAAGCATTCAGCTTCCTTTGAATGTAGTAATAAAATATGCAACTACTGAACTTCACGGTTCTTGGTTTTTTGTTTGGTTTAGTTTTCAAATCTGTACATCACAGGGGTATTGCTAATTTTATCCTATTTATTTCTTTTTAAAATAGAAAATGTGTTGAAGGTTGTGTGTGTGGGTGTCAGCATTTTTTTTTCTCATGAATCAATGTATCAGCCGTGATGAGACAGTCCCTCTTGGAGAGGGACTTTTTGCAAGGACATTTAGTGACAAGGACAAGAAGAAATGGCTTTAAACTGAAAAGACGTTTAGATTAGATATTAGAAAGTTCTTCACTGTGAGAGTGGTGAAGCAGTGGAAGAATTTGCCCAGAGAAGTTGTGGTTGCTCCATCCCTGGCAGTATTCAAGGCCAGGCTGGACAGGGCTTTGAGAAACCTGGTCTAGTGGAAGGTGTCCCTGCCTGTGGCAGGGGGGTTGGAACTGGATGAGCTTTAAGGTCCCTTCCAACCCAAAAAATCCTGTGATTCTGTGATAATGTGGGAACCCTCTTTGCCCAGTGATATGATCATCAGTAATTCATATTTGGTGTTACCCAGCTATCATTACTGTTGAAATAGCTCTAAATGAGTCTGGTGCCTTCAGTATAGGTAATTCTGATAGGAAGGGAAAAAGTATGGAAGTCTTTAAGCACGTATAACTTTAGCATGGACTTAACTTTAGAAACCAGGAGTAAGAGGTTTAAGTACAAATTAATACATTGTTTGAGGAAAACACAAGATTTGCTCTAATATATGAAATTACTTGAGGTTTAGTTGGCAAAATGAAATAGCTTTATTTTATGATTTTTTTTTATACATAGTCTATTGCCCTAAGGAAGGTCACTTTACATATGCTAGAACACGTGTTTTGATCTCACAGGTGTAAACAAAGGTGGCCAGCCTCTCTAATAAGCACAACATGGAAAGGTTTTGTACTCCTGAAGGAACTAGAAATTCCCAGAATTTGTTTAAGATAAGCTGAGAGTCACTGTGGACATGTAATTGTCTCAGCATCTAAGAAGTCGTATGATGCTTGCAGATCTCTTTCACTGCTCACAACAAATGTACTACAGTCCATGCTTTGCAGTGCCCAAAGTAATCTAAACATGTCATCATCACTAGTGCTAATCATGTCTTGTTAATCAAGGGCCTGGAGTGGGAATACAGCAGGAACAAACCTGTACCACAGAACAGCCAAAAGATGGGAGTAGGAAATAATGCCTTTATGATGGGGAGCATTGAGTTGTGCCTCCTGCTCAGCAGCTGGCATGGTCAGGAAAGGCACTAACCTTTACTTGTGATTCCTGACATGTTGCAGAGCATTGAGTGCTACTACTTTCTATGTGTGCCTTGTTTATTTTAGCACAAACATCAAAGTTCAGACGTAACTGGTGGCTTTTCCAAGGAGGTTTTAGAGTGAAATCCACAGAAATAAATACATAAAGGCCTTTATTCTCTGTCCTTCTCAAGGATGTTTCTCACGGACACAGCATTTCTATACTCCTCCAGAAATTCCTTTATGGATTTACTTAGCAGAAGCAGAATATACAGATACTTTCGGCAGAAGAACAGGCACATTTTTGTGTCATGCACAAGCAGTGTGCTGCCTCTAGAGGTATAAAGATAATGGAAGTGCCACCGATCATGCCAGCAGAGGAGCTTCTATTCAGCCTGAGCTGTGGACATAATCACTAGATTACTTACTTAGTCAAAACCCATGGTATGTGACCAAGTGTGGCTCTTGGGTTACAGGAGTCCTGTTCAAAAGTGCTTGAGTCACTAAATAAGAGTTTGTCCTGAATTTTGTGTTTGCTTCGTGATCAGTCTTGCTGCTGGCTCAAGCAGTCAAAGGAAGCGCAGCTTCTCCAGAAGAGCTCTAGCTGACTGTCCTGATAAAAATGTACTTAACACGGAGCAGTCCTCTACTTTTTCCAGATTGTACACGGCCTCTATGATGCCTTCTGTGGCTTCTGCAGGCAGGATGCTAGAGACATTGGATCGAAATTTTTTCTCCAAGTCCTCTTTTTTCAGGGGTTTCCTCCAGTGCCCATAGAACGTGTCACAGCGGTCGCTGATCACGTTGCCATCCTGAAGCATGACACTCACTTCGCAGTAAAGACTCTCAAAGCTAGGTGTGTTGTCAGGAGGGTGCTCCAGCTGTGTTTTGCAGAGGAGCTCCCGCAAGGCTGGCCGGTGAATGTTCTCACTGGCAAAGGACTGGACCGACATGCTGCCATCCAGCAAAGCAGAGCACGCAACAAACTGGAAGGAGTGTCGAGCCTCATGCTCTGAGGTAGGGCTGGCTCTGTTCACGTATTTGACCTCTGGGACTCTGAGAATGACTTTCTCAATTTTATCAAGGGGGAGCAAGTTGTTGCTCTCCACAAGCTTCCTCCTAACAGAAGATGCTGCATCCGCCACCCAGTGTGTTCCAAGGTGAGCAGGAAAGCGTTTGATGGCGACATCTTGCTGGTCCAACAGCCACGGATAGGACTGCAAGGTTGGCAGAGTCTGTGGGTTGTAATCTGTATAAAAGGCACCTATCCCTGACTCCATATCCAAGATCTGCTTGTTTCCTTGAAGGCCCTGTGATGCTAAGCAAGCTGCTTCCAGTCCATGCTTGGCAGCATTGCCAACGTGGAGGGGCTTTGTTTGGGTTGCTGCATTAGCCAGTGGGGCACCTGCATAGGAGGCAGCGACAGCCAAGGTGTTTTTACATTGCAGTTGGTCAAGAGCTAGCAGTTTAGCACAAGCTGCTGCGCTCCCCATTGTACCAACCACAGTAGGTGGGTGAAACCTGAGAAAACAAAAATATCTTCATTACCATATTTCAGAAAGTCACCTGAACTGGTTTTTACACAAAAGCTCCAATTTCCTAGTGCTGCTGTGGAAGACAGATTGAGCCTTAAAAACACACNTAGCAGTTTAGCACAAGCTGCTGCGCTCCCCATTGTACCAACCACAGTAGGTGGGTGAAACCTGAGAAAACAAAAATATCTTCATTACCATATTTCAGAAAGTCACCTGAACTGGTTTTTACACAAAAGCTCCAATTTCCTAGTGCTGCTGTGGAAGACAGATTGAGCCTTAAAGAAACACACACTCAAAAATCATGTGTGGTTCTAGTGGAAAAAGTTGTTGCTTTTCCCCAGGAATAAGTTAAACCGGAATAGTACTACTTCCAATAGGTCTTCCTCAGAAAGCAACTGAAACTTTAGAACTGCTCATAATTTGAGGCACACCAAGCAGAATAATGGCAAAAGCATCACAGCTTATAGTCTTCTATAAATTATATATATTGGAGGAGGCAAGTTTTGTCATTCTGAATTAGTTTTGTAAAACTGATAGAAGGAACACACAGAAAATAGCAAGAAGACATCTAGTCTAGCCCATGTTTCAAGGCTTTCCCCTAAGCACACCCCATCTTCCTGGGCTCTGCTCTGAGCCCAGCTCTGGTTGCTCCCCTCTGCTGAGAGCAAGGCACTGTTTGCAGTTGAGGCATGATTGTATGTATTCATGAGAGTCTGAAATCTCTGCTGTTAATCATTGCCCTTTTGCTGCTGTTTTTAATAGGTAGGGAGATCATTACCTCCTTCTTGTAAACTGCTCAATGCTCTCATGAAGAAAGCTATTAGCTAAGCCATAAGGAATCATGTATTTATGTTTAAGATGAACCTTTCTTAACTTTCCAGACAAGCAACATAGAAAATATGAATGACTGTGCCATCTGTATTTTAACTGGCATTTAATTAATTATATACTTAATATACTTTATTAATATATATTTACTTTTATTATATTAATTATTAATATTATTATATTAATATTATTATCAATATTATATATTAATTATATACTTAATATAATTAAAATTATAATAATATGTATTACAATATAATTATAATACATATATATAAATATATGTATTAACACTGAGAAAACAAACCCATTCCACTCAACTTTCTACTTGAAGCATTTCTATGTACCTTTTGGGGATATTCCTGGCTTCACTGGAGAAGCGCAGCAGCCGGCCTTGCACTTCGATTCCCACATTGAAAGCTAGGAGCAGATCAAGACCTGAGATTTTTTTCTTCTGAGGAAAGGCCTCTGAGAGTGCAATCACAGCAGGAAGCACAGCCCCAGATGGGTGTGTGGCAGGATGCCATGTGTCGTCAAAATCCATTGAGTGCACCTAATGGAAAGAAAAGCCTTGACATGTCATCAGAAATAAACTCTGAGTTGGCAAGATTGGCTCAGTCAAATGAAACTACTGAAATTGGTATAAAAAAGGGCTGAAGAACTAGATTTTCCTTAGAAAGCAAAACTTCAGAAGTCCTTCTTTCAAAGACTTTTACTCCCAACATGGCTCCACGAGAAGTGGCAATGCAATACAAATCTTGCCTCAAAGGAATGTAATTCTAAATCAAGTTGTAGCAGTCTAAAACCAATATGACAATGATTCATCTTTCCTACTAGCTTTTGCTGCTTTAATTAGACTGGTATAAGCAGCAGTTCTAGGTCTGTCATATGAATAGTGAATTTTCACTTCCCACAAAACAGTATATAAACATGTTGAAACTACTTCCCCAGTGCTGCAACTGATGCTGCCATTAGGGCTCACACCACTAATGCTGTAGCAGTATAGCCCATACTGCTAACTCTTAAGTTATACCATCAGAACAGCTTCTTCAGTGCAACCCTCCGCAGGCACCAGGTACAAGCCTGCAAATGTACACGAGGCTTCAGCCTGAATTCTCAGCTCATTGACCTGTCACATGAGGAACCAGAGTCTCTGGGGTTACTAGGACTAGGAGAATGTTGGCCTTAAAAGTGGGATAAGCTTTTTAGTCCTTGAGAGTATCCAGAGAGGTGCATACTCTCTCATGCCCACAGCCCAGCTGCTTGGGAAGATTCTGGGTATTCCCAGCATAGTAGGAGACTACTCCCAGCAGTGCAGTCAGTGTTTGCAATGTACTGCTTGACGGACCCCCACTCCTCCCCCCAAGATTCTGAGAATCCCCAAGGACTTGAGAACATCAGGCAGGGGCAGCACTTCTAATAACCTAATAATGTCTCAAAAGCTGAACTTTCACGCCTGTTCACCCATATCTTACTTCAGAGCAACTGGGAAGGTGGTCAGGCTCCCCATCCCTCGGGTCTTGCCCCCTAATACAGGGAATATGGCCTTCTGAGGACTGTGTTTCTGAACAGGCATAACAAAACATGGTTTCTAACTTGAGAAACTTAGATACTGGCTGGAAAAATGCCCTGCAGTGCTGGATAGGGAAAGCTGTGCCCAGTACCCGGTAAGCTGTGTTTTTGGCATCTTCAATAAGCACTCAGAATCAACCTGTGACTGAGATGTAAACTGAAATGATCATACACATGCTAAAAGCCAGATCTGAATGTCAAATGGGCTGCTAGGAGCTGAGAGGCTCCAGATCTCTTTTCCAAGGTAATTTTTTCTACATTGGAAATGAGGTGTCAAACTGGACCTCTGATCTTGTTGTTGCACTAATTCACATAGGCTTAATATTAGCATTTCCTTGGTTGGTCACCTTCCCTAGTTTTGTATAATTGCTAATTTTGTCTCCCCCACCTCTTGTGCATATTTCAGTTTCAAATGGCTTCAATGTTAATCTGAGTTTAGACAAATGCATGGGGAAACAGTTACTGCTTTAATGACAATGTATGTGTTCACAAGATATGATTGGCTTTTGCAAACTGCATAACTAAAGATTAAATTGCCATGTGATATTTTATGTGTGTATGTATATGTGCATCTGTCTGTATTTGTGTTTTTCTGCAACTGTACTTTGCCAGCTGGCATGAAATTTGGATCCCAGTGAAATCAGCCAGAGCTAGGAATATCTCTTTATAATGCAGCTGTAGCAAGGTTGTAAGAAGCTGTAGAGTTCTGACCTTTGAAAACACCCTCGAGTCCCACTTTAAAGGTAAGGGATGCTGTTGAGCTGGGTCAGATATGTATTATACCTTGATCTCAGTTTCACTGGGAGAAAGTTGAAGCACATTAGGAGAATGGTCTAGGAAAGTTTTGTAGCAAGCTTCAGGCAGAAGAATAAAGTAAACCAAGATTTTAGGAGCTTTCTGTTCTCTCTAGAGCAAGAATGGCATCAATTACTGTGATTTAAGAGCAAACAAAAGAGCATCCCTTACAGCCACTCCATTCACAAAAGCTGCATACAGAGGAGGCAGTCGGAAATCCAAGTGGCCCCAGATGGTACTGGATATATCTGAGCTGTAAATCTGAAAGAAATTGAGATAAATGAATTCAAAATCCTGAACCCAAGGATAAATGTGTGCCGTATCTCTGATGTAACCCAGATCAGGCTGTACCCTCTCAGGACCCAACTGTTCCCTTTGCTGAGAAAAATACTGTTCTTTAGAGAGTATGAAAAGAAACTCACTTTCCTGTTGGTTTATGTCCCTTTCCACCCAAACAGACCTCAGGTGCCAGACCAACACCATGCACCTGGCCACTCAATACCTTCACACAACCTCTGGCCATTGGTATTCCTTCCCACAGCCCATCTGCAGTTGTTCTAATACTGTCATCATCTTGTTGGGGAAGATCTCCAGCTAAAGGTTCTGGTTTTCTACTTTTCATAAGACACTGAGTAAATGATATAGAGCCTCCTGGAGCAAGTAGCCCCAAGCTCTTTTGCTTTTGCTGTGCATATCTTTGTAGCCAATAAAAAGATTTTACAGAATTAAATAGAACAAAACCCCCATGGTTTGGGAAGGAGTGATCTTTGTGCAAATGGACTCAGAGCTCTGGAGCATGAGTCCAACTGGGCAAGTCTGATTTATAAAACAGTAGGTGAAACTCCTTCTCGTGTGCTTCTCCGTTAGGAAGGCTTCTCCTCAGGGTCAAGTACTGCTCTAGTTTAGGGAAAGCAGGACTGGAGGAGAACCATGACCAATATACCCCAGACAACAATTATATTTTGGGAAGTAAGCCACTTTTAGCTCTCCATCTCACTAACAGTGTCTTATTTTTGAAAGCTGATGATAAGGGATATTTACTTTGCTGATGTTTTAAAGAAAATCTCACAGGTGAAATAAAGCAATAGTTCTTAATTATCTGTGCTTGCAGGGGGTTATCTTAACATACAGTCTGTTACAGAGGCTTTTGCCCATCCAGAGTTAAACAACTCAAGCAATGAAGCTTCCCTGTGTGAAGTGGGAAGAACCCTGTATCTCTCTTTCCATCCCCCAAAGAATTTCACCATGAGGAAGTTTCCCCTTATGGCCCAAATTTTCCCTTATTGTCCTTAAAGCTGAACTTTAGGGTATGCTATGAATGCCAGGCATCTTACCTTGCTGTATTGTGTCACTTTGTGGCAGACCTCAGTGTTGGTACCCAGAAGCCCCACTCCAAGAGTATCAAGGATCATTCGCTTGCTTCTCTGAATAACTTGGTCTGTCAAGTGGTTTGTATTCAAACCATGAATAACATTGGCAAAATTTCCTGTAATTGTCTGGGAAGGGAAAAAGCAAACAAAACCAAAAGGAAAGGAAAGGAAAGGAAAGGAAAGGAAAGGAAAGGAAAGGAAAGGAAAGGAAAGGAAAAGAGAAGAGAGAAGAGAAGAAAAAAGAAAAGAAAAGAAAAGAAAAGAAAAGAAAAAAAAAGAAAAGAAAAGAAAAGAAAAGAAAAGAAAAGAAAAGAAAAGAAAAGAAAAGAGAGAAAAGGAGATATTTCTGTTCATTTAAAGAAAACACATTTTTTTCTTCCTTTTTTTCCCTCTTTCTTTCGATTTCAGACTACTGCTTAGCATACCGGCCATTTCTATTGCCCTGCCCATGCTTACATGAATTGCATCAGCAAAACTAAGGTTTGAATTCTTCCTCTTTTTATTCCCAGAAATGCCACAGTGTTATTTATATTTTATTTATACTTTCATCAGTGTCTGTCTCTGTCCTGTATGTTTTCTGCTTCCTCCTTGACTTGAGTCCTTGAGGGTAACCACTGCAGGTGATGTAACTTTGCAAGATATCTTCATCTCAGCCTCTATACACATACAAACATACATAAAACAAATGGAAGCAAAAGCCACCTGGCTTTCTATAGCACCCTGCTATTGCAGTCAGTGGGGAAGTAGCTTTTCAATCCCATGCAGCCAGTGCCGCAGAAGGAGGAAAGATTTAATCTCCTTGAGTAGCAGAATTACTTTCCCAAATCTTGCTGAGCTTGGAGCTCAGTAGGACTGGCATCTCTATCTTGCACCCATTGCTCCTAGCTCCCACTGAATTCGTACTCAGATGGGATCCCAGCTTTTCTCCAAGACAAGATCTCACCTTTTTGAGAGCAGCAGCTCCTTGTTCCTGGCTCCTGCTGATCTGGGAATTATATTTGTACTTTGGTGTTTTTTTCCCTTTGCTTTCCTACTGAACCCATCATGCAAGTTCAGCCTGCTTCCTGGCTGGAGCTGTTGGCTGCCATTATTGCATCTATTAGAAATTAATTTAGAACTTCCCTTTCCTGACCATTAGAAACATCCCCATATAGAGGTTATATTATTTACAACCAACCTACACACACACTTGCTTTTTTCTGTATTGGTATTACTGAATATAGCTGCTGTCCCTTTTGGAAACTGTCTCCTTCCATTCATCCTTACCTTTCTTCCACTCCTCTGCACATACCCACACAAGGTGGTATTTCCTTTTAGCCTGCATTTTGCTAAAGTAAACAAACCAAACAGTGCTGCTTTCTCCTTTATAACGTAGACTCACCCCTAACTATGCTAGTAGCTTTTCAATGTGTTGTTCACATTTGATTTCTATTCTATAGCAATGGTGACCAGAATTGTACCCATTATTTCAGACAAGTTCTCACTCATCTATGTATTGGAACATTAAGGCTATCTTCAGGAACACAAGTCATTTAAAGGAGGTGAACTACATGTCCCAGTGGTTCCCTAAAACATAGAGAGTGAGGAGACAAAAACTTAAAACAGAAAAGTGCATCTTGCAATGCAAAGAAATAAGACAGTACCTTTGCCCACATCACGGAGGGATGGCGCAAGGAGGGTTCCAGGGAGATGCAGCAAATAAGTGGCAGCCAGTGAGCAGGGGAAATAATTCTCTCACTATTTATGTGGGTAATTCTGGGGTGGGGAAATAAATACTGGTCCTGTTTTCTTGCTCATCATGTCCAGCCCATTTCCTCCTCTGCCTGGAAATGTTCCTTTTTCTTCTTTCTTTCAATTTTCCTCTAACTGTAGGATAAACTGCTGGGACATGTGCTATAGGACTTTGCCAGTCACGTTCACATGTTGTGTGAACTGATATATGGGATGTTTTATTACCAGATAGAAACCAGTATATCGAGTGTCTTACATTTGTTAGCCTGGAAAGAAGAAGTCATCAGGTGTGTCAGACTAGCCTTGGACAACCACAGTAGTCCATGGATAACTCTACTGGTTGAGTGGGCAATCAGCCCAGTACTAGAAGCTGTTTTAACTTAAAGAATCTGTTATTTTGGTTTTTTCTTCCTTCACTATATGTCTCTTCTATAATATGTAGAATTCAGACATGGGAAATGTGTGGCATAAGAACTTCAGAACATAAGCTGTATTAAGGCAGCTCATGGGGGTTGGACTAGATGATGTTTGAAGGTCTCTTCCAACCCAAACTATTCTATGATTCTATTATTCTGTGGTTCTTGGTATTTAATAGTGTTCTAACAGCATGACTCACTATGTGAGATTGTAATTTCTACTAGCAGGTTTTCTGCATCTCAGTCAAGGATTCTTTCTCTGAAGAAGGAGGCGATTCTCCCACCACCAGTTTAGGCATCTGAGGGAATCCCAGATTACTACAAGATAGTGAGTCAGAAATCGCTGCCCATCCCATCAGGAAGGGAGCAAACCCCTGAGGAGCAGGGGTAGAGGCCACTGAGTAATTCTGAAGTGAAAAAGTAATGTATGTCTGGAGTTTGGGAACCTCCTGGATTAGGGATCAAAGCATCAAGTCTTCTCAGGATTGCAGTCTTGCACTTACATGCTGAAGCACTGCC
The DNA here is from genome assembly GCA_002631895.1 of Agapornis roseicollis. Taxonomy (NCBI): domain Eukaryota; kingdom Metazoa; phylum Chordata; class Aves; order Psittaciformes; family Psittacidae; genus Agapornis; species Agapornis roseicollis. The sequence goes on along the minus strand of NDXB01007661.1, from coordinate 19,299 downwards.
TAAAACTTACTGTAGGAACCTCAGCCCTTTACTCAGCCTCGCCTCAAATAATTTTATAAAGCTGTATCTGATCCCTGAGTGCTTCCAGGTAGAGACCAGCATAGGTCTATAGGTGAAGTCAAACATTGATTTGAGTGGCTTTTGTTAATACTAACAGGTCCTGGTTTAGGCTGCATCCTCTCCCCTCTCCTGTTCCTGGACACATTGTCCTCTTCATGCTCCTTGTGCCAGTGCTGATGCTGAGCAGACCCTTTTCTGAGCTGATCCAGCCTGTCTCCAGAGCCAGCTCAGGGACCCTCAGCAGCCAGGCAAAACTGAGTTTCTTGCCTCAGAAATGCAAAATGAAATCCAGCAGCACACATGGAGGGACACAGAAGTAGGGCCAGCAGTATTCCGTGAAATTCTTGGAGGGCATGTGCAGGTAAAAAGACATGAGAGGGCATTGGCTGTTTTTGAGCAAGCTCTAACCCAGACATTTGCCTATTTTGCCTGCCTTGAGCCAGCTCTGCTTATGGATGTCATCTTCAGGTGCCTAACTTGATGCTGAAAATTGCACTGAGTAAGCTTAAGAGTGCCTTAAATGATAGAAGCAGTGATGTGACTTTTCTCAGAGTTAGCCAAAGAGGTTGAGGCCCAGGAGTCCCATACCCCAGCCCTACAAACACATACACACTTCTGTATGGGCTAATCTGCATTATGTGTAAGCTCCATTTAAAGATCTTACCCTTTCTTTTCAGTATGAGCAGCTGTTCAGCATGGCATGGCTAAACCTTTTCCCACACACATTTCTTTTTGAATATAACACATATTTTATATGAGTATGTCTTCACTCATTTATGCATAACCTGCATCTACATACAATATCCAAGCAGCATTTACTAGTTCCTGGGTGAGATGTGCATTTCGGCCAAATCCTGACCCCATGGGGAGACAGAACCAGAATGTTCATCAATGTGTCTTCCTTGCCCTCTCATTTTCACACAAAGGAATACCTCACAGGTGGCCTAGATGTGCTAATGGATTACCTTTGGTGCTGATAAAATCCAGCCCAGCTAACAGGATTACTCATACAGACAAGTTTGGCAATGGTTAGAAAGGCTAGTAGAAGTTAATGATATTAGTCTGAGAAAGGGAAACATCTTCATAACTTTCACTTTTGTTCTGCCCTCCAGAATGTGGAAGAAAATATCTAAATCACAGAACCACAGAATCACAGAGTGGCAGAAGTTGGAAAAGATCATCTGGTCCATACTGCACACTGTAGCAGAGCTACCCAGAGCAGGTTGTCCAGCATTGTGTCCAGTTGGGTTTTGGATATCTCTAAAGATGGAGACTCCACAGCCTCTCTGGGAAACTTGTGATGTGTTTGACCACCAAAAAATTGCATATTCAAACCCTAAAGTCAGTCCTCTTTCAGTCATTTGCTTTCTTTACCTTTGGGGTATTTGTTACAGCCTCATTCTGTTTCTCATTTCTTCCTCAAGTGAGACTGAAGTGAAATTTTTAATAACTCCTTGATCTCTCTGTGCTTCTGTATGGCAAAAAGGAGACACAACTGCCTCACAGGAGAATTTCCCCACATAAGAAGCAATGTGGGACCCTTTTCATTTCCCCTGACAACTCCAATGGATGGAACAGTGAATACATCTGAATGCCTGAAAAGCATGAGAAAACTATGCAGTAATGTAATTCCTGATTAATTTATTATTTTAATGACTGCTCTAATACAGCTGGCATTACACTGTAAAGCCCACAATCAGAATTGAGCAAAAATGGCCCATAATCCTTTTATTTCTAGAAGGCACAGTGTACTGTCAGCTTGTAGGACTGCATCCTCAGCCTTCATTATTCCTCAAAACAAGGTCCATACAACAGCTTACAGTTTACAATGCCTTATGTCCCCCCCAAACACTTTGAAACACTATTAGTGGAAGTAATAAGTTGTAGCTGCCTTTAATCCCATGTCAAGACTCCATTATGAATTGAGATTGAGATTGTGATGTGCCTTGCAGTGTGATGTCTGGTCACACGCTGCTAGCTGATCTCAGATACACGATCACTTCCTTATGTAACTGTGATTGCAGGATGGATTGTCCCATGTACTGCAATAGGAGCATCAGTATTATTTAAGGACTGGGCAGAGATATGAGAAAGTGACTTCTTTAAAAAAAAACAGTAATATGATTATCACTGTAGGGAGAAGAGGCATCTATACAAAGTCCTGTACATCCACAGGAGAATTCATAGGGTTGAAACAGAAGAAGATTGAAAAGCAGTGACTGAGAGTTTGGAACAAGCTGTCCACCCTCACAGAGGGAATCTGCTGCTTTCCTCTTCTTTGACCCTATATGCATGGTTCAGCAATTTGGGCAGACAATTTGTTAACTAGTGAGCATGATGGAAAGACAAAATGCGTTCATCCAAATGCCATTTGCAACATCGTGCACAGCTACAGTAATGAGCTCTGTTGATTACAGAACAAGGCTTTAGAAAACCAGTGCCCCACAGAGTCTATTTTCTCCTGCTGACATCACATTTTTAAGCTGCTTTTTTTTCTTTCTTTTGCCTCCAGTTATTTCAGGCTAAACTCTGCCCACACCTGCAAGCTGTATGGTTGCAACTGAAAGTAGATTTGGCTTTAGCCTTGTGCTTCTTTTGTTCTAAAGAAATATAAAAAATGATGACAAAAATGCAGAGTCCAAGCTTCCTTTTCTTTAAGCCAGCTTTTAAGATGTGACTTGCTCATGGGCTGCGCTAAGGTGAGAAAATGGGAGGCAGGTGCCAATGTGCTCTGTTTGCAGAGCCTTTCTAATTGCCGAAGGTCTGAAAGCGCAAGTGCAGGACCTGCTCCTTTTCCCTCTGCTGGGATATTTTAAGTACAATAAAGAAGTAAGAATCTTAGCAAATGGTCTGGAAGAGGTGGTTTAATCTGAGTGCTGCTAACAGCCATACAACCATGAACTTTGGGATCCCACAGTTCTTCACCACTGTCTTTATAGTCTTCTGTGCTTCTTTTTCCACAAGCCTACCATCTCATGTTCAACAGCAGCTACTGAGCCAGCCAGCAGTGATACACAGCATATGTAATAGGCAATGATTGTACCATAAAATGTATAATTCTGGAAATTTCTAGCCTACAGTAGTTGCCCTATTCCCTTACTTGCACAACCAGTGACAACATCAGTACAGTCTCTGAGAAGTTACAACACCCTTGTTTCCTTTTCTCAAACTCCTTGCAGCAAGTCTTGGAAGTGTCAGGCTATATTCTGGTAAAGGCTGCTACAAGTCAGCACACAAGGTCTACATTACACAGTACTTATGGTCTTCATAAATTAGCTGTGCTATTCCTAAAGGCAAGTCCTTGCAGTTCATTTAAACTTGCAATGCAGACGTTGATTTGCTTAAATGAGCTGTAAGAGGTACCAGACATAGCTGGGATAATCATGTAGGATCTTGGTGAAGGCATATCAATCATTTCAGTATAGATATACTGTGAACAGGCCTCAAGCAACTGCAGTAGAGGCAAAAGCGCATTTGAAGCCAAAGAGTGTGTTGCCGGATGATTAGGCAAGTCCCTTTGATATAACTGATGGAGTAATGTGAAGGGGCATGAACTATAATGGTGAAAGAAGACACCACATTTCTATGAAATTCCCATTGGAGCAGTGCAAATGTTAGGTCTCACCCGTATCATAGCCTTTACCTGTAATACTAGTGCCAGTGTTCAGATGTTGACAGTGCAAGGGGCTACACTGTACTTACCTGCCCCAGGTTCAGAGCTCAGGAGGAGGAGGTGTAGAGGAAGGTGACACAGACCCCTGTGAACCACTCTGCACCCTGGACTACCGCCCCTTCCCCCTGGGATGCCTCGCAGGCAAGTTCCCAAAGCTTTTCTTCATCCCACTGTAGCTTCCTACCCTATTTGCTAAAGAAATAAGGTTACCTAGATGAGTAGCAGGTGGCTGTAAGGTTTCTGTATGGCATGACCTCCGCTCTGAATATAGCAGCCAGTGTAGAAGACCACGTAGGTTTTCTGTATGTGCATAGACTTTGCTGTAACTTCCCCTTGCTGATGGTTTTGGCAGCTTGGGGCACACATTGCTCTCTTAATCAAAAAAGCAGTCATGATGTCTGTACTTGGCCAAAAATGCAGCCAGATGTCATTACAGGACTTGTGCCACTTGGGGAGACTTTCAAACTTGGTTAACATAAATTCAGAGTTTGATTAGGGAAAACCACATTACTGTGAGCACACATGAAGGATGTGGCAATTTTAATTAAATTAACAGCAGATCTCTGTGGTGCAAATGAGGCATTAGTCACTGTGCTGGGCTGCTGCATTGTACATGCAAAGGTGCCCAGCAAAGAGCCCCTCCTGATCATTTCAGAGCGAGGCCGTATGTCGGGCTATCACAGGTCCCAGCAAGCTTGCAATGGTGGTCCAGTGGGGAGATGTGATATTGAGTCCTAGTATACAACAAGCTTCAACACAAACTGAGAGATAAAAGAGCCTCTCTGCATCTAAACTATTACTCAGGGATTTTGAACCACTAGGAAATTATCCCACATGCCATTACAAACTTTTGTATGCAGTGGTAGGGCTAAAATAGCACCTAAAGCATATACAGCAAAACCAGAATGAATAATAAAGCATTCTCCTTGAAGCAGAAACAGGCTTTGAGAGAAAAATTAATCTAATTTTGTGGGAGTTCATCCTGTCAGCAGATGCAGAAGCACTTGAGGCAGGTACTGGGAGATGCTATGCGAGCTGGCAGAATTGTTTCTCCAGCTTTCACCTCTCTTCCTCCCAGCTTAGTTTCTCCTAATCATAAAGGCCCTGGAAAGACTCAGACAACCAGCCATGTTGCAAAAGCCACAGAGTCCTTGTTGCTAATGGATTGCTCACTCTGCAAGCCGGGGCCATGGGTCGATTACGTTCCACCCCCCTTTCTTAATCTCTGGACTGCAACATCTGCTAAAAAATATGCTCTCACTGGGGTCCATGAGGCAGCTTGGACATCCCATGAGCTACACGAATGTCACTGCCCTTTAAGTTCCCTTTTGGGGAACTCCAGTAACTGGAGAAAGATTCCTTTTCCTCATCTGTGGCTGTACGTAGCTACATGATGTATTTTCCACCCCGATATATTTCAGAAGTGAGAGGAAATATTGCAAAACGGCCTAAAATTACATTTTAAATGTGGCAGCCTCTGATTTATGGTGCAATTATAAACATGCCATGGTAGTTATTAGACGTGGGATTGAGTATTAGACGTTTCGGACTGTAAAACATACTGGAGAATTTCTAGCTGTGATTGTGTATTCACCTCTAAAGAGAAAATGGGCATAATTACACTGACATTTATGAAGGGAGTAATAAAACCAAAACCAGAAGAGAAGTTAAACTTGAAGACGAGAGCTATGAATATATAGAACATTTATATTGTTACAATTTTCTAATTGAACATTTAAGCAGAAGCTAATTATTTGATTTAAATTGGCCCTTTTTTACATAAGTAGCATTTGAGGAATTTTGGCTTTTAGAATTTATAATGACACTATTTTTTTCCCTAACATTACTCATCTTCAGCATAGTAGATTGAGACAGATGCAGGAAGCATTATAAATCAAGGAAAATACTTTCACAAAATGAAAGGGATGATTCCGTAAGATTTGATCATCCATGCTGGCCCTTCAGCATCAGCAAGGTTTAAAACTACTCACCTAAAATTGATACCTACTGTCAGAGGTAGTGGACAGTATTTTATTTACCTTTTTGCTCCGCTGCCATAGTTGGAAGATGTCCCTCCTTATGTGGCCTTGGATGTTGCAGGAGCAACAGAGTCAACTGTAAGGAAAATAAGATGTTGAGTCACAGCATTTTTGATTTAAAAAGTTGCTTCAGGTGAGAATTCAGTGAGAATATATGATGTTAGCGCTACCCCCAACTCACACAGCTTATCCTACTGACTTTGGTTAACTGTTCTGCGTGGTGCAATGCCAGCACTATGGTTTCAATATAATAAGCAAATAAACCAATCTGAGTCCTCCTTTCTACAATTAGAGGATTTCTCCATTTTTTTGTGATCTGGCTATTTCCATTCTTTATCAAATTGGGCAGTTTTGAAGGCTATTTTGAAGTTCGTGTTTTCTTTTTGGATTTTTTATTTCCTTCATTGGGTATAGTATTTTATTAAACTTGGGGTTGGGGAGGGTTGCAAATGAAGGAATACTGAAATACGACACATCCTAAAATGCCGGCACAATTGCAGCGGGGCACAAATCATGCTATTCAACCAGAGATACACAGGGTAGGGCCAATGCAATGCTGTTTCACTGCATAAGAAAAGCAGGCAGCTTCTGAGGGTGTCAGATTTTAGGAGGCAGCTTGCTGCCTGTGCTGCTTACAAATGAAAAAATAAAGCTGTGTGTTTTTCAGCTTGACCCACCCATTGCTGCTTTGTGCTTCTGCATTCCTCTACAGCCCCTGCAGCCAAAGAAAGGGCTCCTAAGGAGGAACAGGCTGACTGATGCTGAGAAGTTGTTTCTCCTCACAGCTTCCCACTGTCTTGCCCCACTACCCCTGGCAACAGGATTCTCCTCCACCTTCCAAGCACAACCAAGCCTTGCACTGCCCCTTTTCTTCCTCTACTAATAATACCCAGATGTGTTTTCCCACACTCTTCTACTCCATGCAAATTTGGGAAACTTATCCAGTCAAAATCAATTGCATCAAATCCCATGTCTCCAGCAGCAGCAGGCTGAGACAAGAGAGGGCCCTCTGCTAAACCAATCTCCATGAAATAAAGGCCAACTGCTGCAAAACGTCAGTGTTTTAGAGGGACTCTATACACTGGGGTGCAGGGCAATGTATACAGAGCTGTTGGATGGAGGAGTAACCAGTCAGCCCAGAGAGCCCCTACAGATCAGTACCAAGTTTGGCACTACAGTGCCAAGGTCCACACCCTCTGCCATAGTCCACAAGTGGTTTGTGGCCATTCAGTTGGTGCTGGGCCTTGGCTGGCACTAACACAGGCTGTTCTGCACAGCTTCCCGAGCCAGGGTTATATGGCTTTTTGTCTGCCCTCATTTTCCTTGCTGGCAGCACTTGGCTTGTCTCTTCCTGGTCCCCTGGGCAGTATAGCACAACTTGGGGCTGTGTCCAGCTGTCTGGCACAACTGGAGCAGGAGCTGCCCAGCAATAATGGCAGCAGCTCCTTCCCTGTTTTCTTGGCCATTCACACAAGGACCTAGGGCAGATGAGCTTTGTGTGATCTGTCCTCTGCTCCTGACTTGATTTTGTCAGTGCTTTCATTTCTAGTCAGAAATGCTGCTGCCTCTTCCAGACGCAGTAAGAAGGTTGTGAGTGGACTTTGTGCCAGAGACTTCTTGACTCAGGGGTTTGATGCAACATGGGAGTTGACCATGTTGATGACTGCTCTTGAGCTGTGGCTGAGAACGAAACCCCAAAGCAAACAAAAATCCCAAGCACATAATTCCTTCCTAGGATTAGATTGCTTCCACATGTAGTCTGTACCCACAGTTATTTCCTGTAAGTATAGACATCTTTCCTAGCTAGTAGCTGTTAAGGCAGATGCTCCAAAGTTTGCAATTCTGCATCATGCATCCAAACTTGGCTTTCATTCCTGTGTAATAGAAGGAGATGTGCTGTGAAGCCCTCCCAGACATTGTAGGTCAGCAAAGGGAAATGTTAAAGAGACAGAGAGGAAGAAAGTTTCTGTGGTCAAACTTCTTCATACCCTCCACGTGCCCATGAAAGAGGTGGGAAAAGCAATGGCTAAGAGAGGGAGGGAAGTATCTGTTCATATCTATTGTACGAAATGCAGCATCATTTAATGTGATGATGCTTCCAGACAGAGTCAGAGGTATGGTGAGCTTGCTCACTGAATCCAAGTGAAAAATACTGACAGATCTCTGGCCATCCTCAGCATGCTGTGCTATTTATCACCTGGTATCGTATCCCTTCTTTAGGTGGAGAAATTGTCCATCCTTTACTCCTTCCTTTTTTCCACTCCTATTCTCATAGGTCAGCTGAGATGATTCCCCACCTGAAACCAGTGCAGGGTGACAACTTCCCATAACTTTATCAGTAAAAGTCCACTCCAGTTTATGTCCTAGATGTGGACACCACACTGATGCTGAAAAAATGGTGATCTTCAGTCATACTGGCTGGAAACAGGACAGTGACAAACGCTGGAATGAGGTCATGATGGAACCAGCCATGAGTGCTGGAGGTGGCACTTGGAAAGTGGTGAGCCCTGTTTTCTGTCTTGTCCCATAATTCATCAGCCTGAACAATCTCCATTAGAGTGGGTGCTTTTGACAGAGGACCTGAAGCTTCAGGAACATTCAAGGAAAAATGTGCAAGGTTGGGGGAGGAATCTGAATTGGAAGATCTGCTTCTGGGATGTGAAAAAAGTATGGTCAGTTCCTGAGAAATCCCTGTAAGGATATGGAAAGATGAACTTCAAAAGCTCAAGAAGGTGGGCAGCATATAAAGGTGAGTGGGGTACCTTCCTCCATGTCATCACACCATAAGGAAGCCTGTAACAGAGAGACCTGGCTGGAATGTTCTCTATTATCCATATCATCTCTGAGCCTGAAGGGCAGTAACCAAAGCCTGCCCATAGGCTTCTGCTAATTCCATACTCTGAGCGCCAAGAGAGCCTTCACAGGGAGGACAGGAAAGACCAGCAATTCTTACCTTCAGATCAGGCATTTCTGAATGTTTCTGAACAAGCTGGCTCATCTCAGTCATGATCTGATTACAAAGGATAACGCAACTCACAGGTTACATTGTGGTGTACAGGTTACATGTGGTGGGATATGAGTTCAGCTGCACAGTCAGTGATGTAATCAATATTAGTGCATCCTTCTCTACAGCATTGGTTTCATTCACAGCAGACACCCCAGCACAGATTCCAACCTCACTATTGTTAACAAGTGATGGGATTTAAAAGGCCTTTATATTCGGGACCTTTATTACTTTAACTTTACTGTTTCTGCATCCTCAGGCTTCACATTCTCCACATTTTTATAGTGAAACTATAATAGTAAAAACTTAAATTCTTATTTGGGTACACGGCTTTGGGTGGTGATGGCTTTAAAAGCAAAAAACAAGACTCTGGATCATGTGTTAAGAGAACTATATGAATACAAATCAGGAGTGAATCCATATTGGGAAATATCAATTATTTATACATATCTAGAAGAATACAGGAAATCTTAACATCTTATTTATACGCGTTGCCACAAAATTGTATTTGCATGAAGCCATTAATCCCAAAAGAGTCCAGATCACAAGAAAGACTGACTGAGAATGTCACGTGCCTACTCTCAGTGTAGGTCAGTGCATACACATAGCAAAACTGAAGGAAACTAAAGGAATTATCTTCTCCACCTAGAGAAACTCTTGCCTGAATGATGTACTAAGTTAAAAATAAACATGATTCTATGATGAGTAGAGATTGGAATGACCTTCCTTAAACTGCAAAAGCATGGCATGGGGTGACAAACTTGTGTTTGTCATCCATCTTGTGAGCACAATTAGTAAGCCTGTAGGCAAAGTCACACAAACTAGGGATGGAAAAATGGGCTGAAGAGATATGAGCAGCAACACCTCTTCTTAACCTTTCTGATGGCATGTTCGCTCAAAACTGAATTATACATTGTAAACATTCATTGGATACAGAAATATGTTAAAGGCACTATGTATGAAAAAGATGCAGAAATAATGGAGAGGATTCAGACCATAAGAATCATAGAATCAATAGTTAGGGTTGGAAAGGACCTTAAGATCATCTAGTTCCAACCCCCCCACCATAAGCAGGGACAACCCACACTAAACCATGCCACCCAAGGCTTCATCCAACCTGGCCTTGAATACTGCCAGGGATGGAGCACTCACAACCTCCCTGGGCAACCCATTCCAGTGCCTCACCACCCTAACAGGAAAGAATTTCTTCCTTATAGCCCATCTAAACCTCTCCTGTTTAAGTTTGAACCTGTTACCCCTTGTTCTGTCACTACAGTCCCTAATGAAGAGTTGCTCTGCGTATTGCCCTACAATAATAGGTTTAGAAAGCAGGGCCTGTGAAAGAGGTGTGAGGAGGTTTGCTAGCCTAGAAAAGAGAAATTGTGCTGTTTCACATCACACTAAGCCAGCTTGACCACTGGTATTTGTCTGATGCCCTCCATAGGGCTTGAACTAAGTCAGCAGGAAATTAATTTTATTAAAGAACTGAAAACTTCTCCACTTCATCCTCTGAACGGGTTCATCACAATCACACAAGGGCTGGCTGAAAAGAATTTAGATGGTTAATTCTGGCAACAGCTAACCTTCAGACTGGCTTAGTTTTAATATGAAAGTGCACCATATATGGGTACATGAAACAGAAACACAATCTGTATTTTAGGAAGAAAAGGATGTTGAGCAACTTTGCTCTATCTGCTGAGAAAGAAGACAAAAAGAAATCTAGTAAGTATTTTTCAAAGATTCTTGGTTTATGTGAAAAAAAACCCAAACCAAACCCCACCTTTAAAACAGGAATCGTACTGGGTACTGAAACATTAAAACACCGTAAATAAGAATGTAGTGGAATTGCCTTTACTGGAATCATTACCAGTGTATTATGTGGATGTCTGCTGGGACTGTCCAAAGTTTCTTGCTACCTTGGTACAGAGGTGAACTGGAGGATGATCTCTTGACATTTATTCCATCCCTCCCTTTTTCTGACTTCACAATTTACTGACTTCACCAGTATTCAGGCTAATTCTGCCTGAATTAGCTCTGTCTGAATTCAGTACTACTTAGGAAAATGGCTTTAACAAGAACAGAGTCAGATTCTAATACTGTTTCTTGACTAATACTTTGTTGAAGACCAGAGAAGCTTCTGTGAACATACTGTCTATGGACACATTGTCGGACACGTTGTCAGACACACTGCTCATGATCTACTCTATATTCTGGAAAACTTCCTAGATTGGCACAGGTGGTTTCTAAACACAGCATGAAATAAGCCCATGAGCATAAGTCATACTTCAGAGGTGATCCCCAGGCTTATGGTTCATTCCACAAATGGCAATGCAACATTGGCAGTTGATCAAGAATGATGGAAAACCGGTTGCAGACACTGGAAATCAGGTCACCAACTGGGAAATGGGTACACTAAGATACACAATTTCATTAATATATCAGAAGTATAACAAACAGCATTTTTTGCTGAAATATAAGTGATGTTCGTATTCAATCTTCAGAAGTGTGAAATTGGGGTTAAGATTAAGTAGAGGGATGTGCTGTATTCAGGACTTCTTTTTTTCCTTCTTCTTTTTGAAAAACCTCCAGAAATAACAGACTGCAGAATCAAACAATCTGATTGGGAAAATACTGAAATACACTTAACTTTCTGTCTTCCCATAGTCAAGAAATGCTATTATTAGTGACGTTCTCTTGTGAAGTGTTTTTCAGACAAACAAACACCACAGCTTTCCTACACAGAATTCTCTATTCCCTTTACTGTAGGGAAGTTCTGGGAAGAGCCCTGTAGGAAGAATAGAACCAAATAATTTTACAGGCATTTATGAAGAAAATATGCCAATTGATTAATAGAACTTTGTTATCTAAGTAACTAGACAAAGCAGTGCAAATGCAGCAAGTCTGTGGATTCATCTAAGACTTTACAGGTGAGGGATCAAGCTAAGAAGTAAGCTTTATGGATTATCTTTTCAAGTCTTTGGAAGTCCTGTCAAATGGAGAGTATCAATAATAATTTGGGAAGGGTACGTAAACCCTTCAAAGAAATCTGAGCACAGAACTTGCTGTGTAGTCACGCCCACCCTGCTGATGCCAGTGCAGCCTCACCTGGGAACCACCACTGTGGGACACAAAGCTGCCATCCACAGTTTGAGGAGCAGGCAGCTTTCTTCTTTTACAAGCCCTGCTACCTTTGAAGCTGGAATCTGCTTGTTGTAATGGGACTGATTACAGAGGGAGAGGAAACTTCAAAAGGCTTCGCTGCCTCTGTGAACTAGTCAGAAGTCTGCACTGACATCCTTTTGTGACATGTACCATAGGTTATTTTTTAACTGGTTCCCTTTTCTGCCCTTTAACATTAACATCTTCTTTCTTTTTGTATGTGAGAATGCTGAAGTTTGCAGACACATCATAAAATAATCAGTTCCTCTGCCTTAAATGGGACTCTTCCCATATTTCTCCCTTCTGGGCTCCGTGTATTTTTTTGCTCTGAAGTTTTCTTCTCAGTCACACATTTCTAAAGCCATTGTGATCCTGATTCAGCAGTGTGATACATGGTTGTGACTGCCTGACTGATGAGAAGCATAGTATAGGGATAATTCAATGGGAAGGGCAGTAATAACTGACACACGGAATAGGAAAGAACAAAATGCAAACAAAATCTTGAAGGTGGGTCTGCAATTCCTCCAGGCCTCTGTGTGCATGTTTATTTAATTTCACTCACTTAATGCTGAACTGTGCTGATGCTGTCTGTTCTCCCCTTACCAGATGCAGCCCATCTACTTTGAGTCCAAAGCAGGGTGGTGCTCAAGTATCTCCCCTTTCTCAGCCCTGAAAGTAACCCATGGGTCAACATCCTCTGTTCATTTCCTTCTCCTGCTTCTGTGTGCCCTTATGGAAGGCATGACTTCCTCAGCTGATCAACCAAAATATCACTTCTCATCCAAACCCTCTCTGTAAAATGTGTTTCATCAAATTTACAGGAATAAATTGTAAAACCAATCTCAGAGAGAACTTCCAAGTGTCTCTTTTCTGACAGGTTTGTCCTTCCAGGGTGTAATGTTAAAAGAACAGGGATTTTTTTTTTTTTTATTTTGGTGGACAATATCAAAT
>NDXB01007660.1:46427-121978 GCA_002631895.1 Agapornis roseicollis | reverse complement strand
CTAACTATTCTATGATTCTATGACTGGACAGCAGGTTTTAAAAAGCATGTCTTTCTGCATTTTTGCCTCTTTGCCTGTGAGGTAGTAATCATAGAATGGTTAGGGTTGGAAAGGACCCTAAGATCATCTGGAAGCAGAGGAATTTAATACAACATTGTAAGTTTTTATGAAGTACTTATATTTATATTTAGTCATAGCTCTGCCTCATTATTTTATTGGTGAGTTCCATGGTACTGGCTAGGTTATAAATCTTGCTGAAGTCTGCTAATGAATAAAAGCTGTCATTTTCAGAGCTATCTGCTTTGGGAACTCTGTACAACAAATGTTAATATTCAAATCCACAATTATGAGACTTTTTCATAGTATGCTAATGTGATTTGATAATCCTTACTCAATTTCTCTTAAAAGTAAAAGTTGTAGGGCTGTTTACTGCTCAAGCATGGAAGTTATATACTGGAAGCACAGTAATGTATGAATGTGTGAGGGAAGTATAATAAACTATACAATTTTTATTGAGCAAAACACAAACACTCAATCCTACACAATCCCAGTTTGGGGTTGTGGGTGAGCTGAGAGAAAAGCAAGGTTTAAGCCACTTCCCCTACTTGTCCATTTCTTGTGGAAGCATTTTAAATACCATATGTGCCTTAAAACTTTATGGTATTTACTCTTCCAACTACATGGTATTTAGGCCCCTAATTTCTTCAGGAATTCCATTTAAGGATGGTACAACTATTTTATTTACACACAGTCATACTCTAATATACTACAGCACTGGCAGAAATTCCAGAACAGAGCCTGCTACATGGAAGCAGTAGCCTCATACAAAGCTGTGGTACCATATGTCACCATGAAGCCATAAGCAGACCTAAATGTCTTTCCTGACTACTCAAACAGTGCTGAGAGCAGGAACTAGGCTTCCCACCAGTCTGGACAGTCAGTGGGCTGCTTTTTATTTGGTTCTTTCTCGTGAAATCATATAAATTGAACACTCCCTACTGTGAAATTATAACTAACCCTGGAACTCCTTCTGGTCACTGGGGCACTCTGGCTTTTTTACTATGGTCAAAATTCATTCTCCAGAAGGATTCCAACAGCTGTGTTTAGAAGTAGTAACATAGCAATTAACTGGTTTTGCCACTGAAGCAATTTTTCCTTTTACAGATTTTTACTCTTCCTTACCCAAAGCAAATATTTCAGGAAATTTTAGGTTCAACCAAGTGTTAGGTTTAGTGTATCTGCTTCCTTACCCTCTAGAGATATAAACAGGATCTGAATACCAGGGGAAGGGTAAGTGGGGGGAAGCTTTCCTTCTTTTCAGTATGTTGTACCTGATGAAGTTAGCACATGATGGCAATGAACTTTAAGCTTATGACACTTTTAAGGAAACAGGTCCTGACTAAAATTAATTTCCAGACAATCTAAAAGCTTTCTCTTCTGCCATTCAAACTCCCTGGTACATAACAAGTGTTGCATACAAATAGATTGCACAAACAGTCCCGAATATAACATTTTCCAAGTTATCTAAACCTTTCTCTTTTTCCTGAAATTTTTAAGACATGTACATCATACAGAGTTGTGTGGAATAGAAGGTTCACTAACACTGTTAGAGATTAATTAACTCACTTGAGGTTAACAGCTGTTGAGTAATGCTGCCTCCTCCCAAATCTGTGCTGATAAAAACGATGATTCATATTACACTAAATATTTACATTACTCCTTCATCCTAATACAGGTCTCTTCCTGACATACTGTATATAATAAAAAACATCTTGTGCCACATCGGCCAGTATTACCTTGAGAAATACATTCCAAGTTTGAGATGACATGCACACAAAGGGCGCAGTAAAGTATGCCCAAGAAGCCCCATTTCTCAACAGATTCACCTTATTTCTCCAATCATCACAATACATTCAATTTAACAATGATTTTGAACTACACAACATCAGTGTTTGAGAACTTAGGAAGATTATAAATTCCAATGGAATTTAGTGCATAATTTTATGCAGAGTTTACTTGTTTAAAAAGAAAAAGAGATACAGAAATTGAGGTAAACATTGAAATTTAACCCAACACTAGAACTGGAAAATAACAGAGGGGAGTTGTCTAAGGGTGTGAGAGTGGACATTGATTTGCTTGGCACACATAGTTGAAACTGTACTACATCTTTCACCTCTTCTTCCTACCAAAGCAAACAGCTAGAGACACTTTAAAAATAGGAAAAACACATAATTCCTGATGCCTATTTAGCCTCTGAGCTACCCAGACTGCTGAGCTGGGGAGCATGAGGGACCAAAGTCAAGTAGAGTAAGTACTAATAATCTAAAACATAATAGACACTGTTAAGAAAAGAATGGATGAGATTTGTAAACTGAGCAGAATAAAAACTTCCATGTTTTGACACGTATTATCTAATATGAGAGAGAAGGGATGTACTAAAACTGCCAGAATAACCTATCTTTCATATGAGCAAAGTCTCTTGAGTTAATGCACATATTTGACCAAATTTAGAACAACATACAGCACCTGTATTTGTTATGCACCCAACATTTCCATCTTGCAAATAGGTCGTTCTTATAGTCAGAGCACAGAAACAACTCTGATTCAGGTAAAATTTAATAAATTAGGAAAAAAGTTATAATTAAATCCAAGCTGAAGTGAGGCATTCTGACTACATACCTCTTTGCCATGTTATGGTAGATGGGTCAATGTCAAGGCGAGCAAATTTGCTAATCTCCTCTTCCGTTAAAGTCTCAGGATCAGTCTTATATATTCCCAGTCTCTACAGAAAAGCAAGTTAAAGAAACACAGTGAAGTGTCTTTTTTGCTTCAAAAGGTAGAGCTGCTCTGGCTTATCACCCCCACTTTCAGCAAGCATTTTGGAAAGAAGCATCTCAGAACCAAAACTATTAAGTAAAAAAAACACACAGGAAAACACCTGTAACTAAAATAGGGGCAAATGTAGATGGAGAAATGAAACAAGAAAAGAGAAATACTCATAGGCCTCTTTCTTACATAGGTGAACCTCCTAATGTAAACCAAAGACGAAATTCAACATTATCAGTTACCAATAAAAAGATAATTAAATGCCTGCTCCATTTCATGGAAATCTTTGAAAGACCCATGTGTGGTCTTGCATGAATCACCTTTGAATGAAATAAAAAAATCTGCTTTAAGAGCCCATCATCCATGAACTAATCACCTGTAACAAATAAGCCTATATCCCCAGCTTTTACAGATTCGCTATTTCAGCAACATCAAGCCTGATTTTTCGGTGAATCTAAAAAAAGATGGATCAGAAAAATGTGGGAACTTGTAGTCTTAAAAAAAATAAAATAAAATTTAAAAAAAATCTTAATTTTCTCTGGCATTAGAAAAGCATTCCTCAGTGAATTAACCAACATGCTTACACGTCTTTACTAGTAAAAATAAAGTAAATCTAGAAGTCTAAATATACCCAAAACACTCCCCCTCCTTCCCTACCTGTTACCCTGTAGACAGCGCAAACAAAGACAAATTGAAAACACTTCAAAATTGTTATGGAAAATTCTGAGATCTACTCTGCCATAGAGAGAAGCAGGCATCATCCCCAATTTAGTTTATTGGCATTCAAATGAGCAGCATAAATGCTTAAACTGTTATGAGAAACGTTTTTTTTCCTTCTTCAAAACAGAATCTGGTATTATCTCTATTCTCCTTTCCACCCCCAATTCCAAGTGCACACTTAGCAGCTATCCATTGTCTCCTGATGACTCTGAAACAACACCAGTCAGGGGTCAAAAGCCAACAGCAAAAATGGAACTGGACACAGAAGACTGAAGCTATCCTTAAAGGACAATTCAAGGGGTTCATATTTTCTGTCCTCTATGCTAGTACACTGTGTTGCCCTCTAAGTATTTATTAGAACAGCAGCCTCAGATCCAGATATATTATTCATTTATGAATTGCACAGAAAGCTCTGCTGGAAGCATTTAGGAAGCAAGATGGGATGCAAAAGTATACTATGCACACAAATGTACTTCTACCCCTCAACGGAAGATTGACAAATTGACATCAATAAAACCCCAGAAGTATATGCCATAATACACTTTCAAACCCAGAAAATATTGCAAAACCAAAGAATGTGAGTTGTCAAATGTGATTTTACCATAATAGGAAAAGTACTTAAAATACCGTAACTTTAATATTTCATCAGGAAAGACACAGCATTTAAAAACATTATTGGTTTATTTCAAGAGATTAACAAATGGCAAAAATGTTAGTTATGAAAATAACTAACCCAGATCCTATTACTTCAAGGATGATGCTTTCAGAAAAAGAGTCTGCACTCGAAAAATTCATGAGGGAGGTCTATATAAACTCAGCCCTGTACATCAATTTTTAACAAGTTGCATAGAAGAGTATGTTTTATGAAGAGATACTATCATTGAGGAGAGGCTACACGAACAACTTACTCTCAGACGGGCAAGCTGAATAGCAGAAAACCCTCTCACGCCATTAACTGCTGGAACCAGTCTCTTATACAGAGCCTAGAAAAAACACATGAGAAGTTAATGAAAGAAAAAGTTACAACCAGGAACTAGTTAAATAAAAGCTAATGTCTTCATGTCATTCAGAGTAATTTAATTAAAATTTACCCACCACATAAGTTGTGGACTTGTGGTTAGTGATTTAAAAAACAGTTCTGAGAAGGCGGTAGGCTTTTGAGCAATGTCTATGATTTAACAGTCTAAATCCAATTATAGAAATGATTGTGTTTCTATGCTTCACCAAACAAATATATATTATTTTTGAAACTGAGAACCCTTGAAAACTTTAACCAAGGTCCAAAATTATTCAAACTGTGGCTATCATTTGCAAACTGACCTAAATGCACATTTGTATTATACCAAGTAAAGAGTTGGTTTAACTCTGAGTTGGTTTTAACACTGAGCCAAAAAAGGGAAGCTCCTTCCTTTGCTTTCCCTTTTCTCTTTAAAGACCCGAGTTACATTTTTGTTAAGATCACAACATATATTTAGTAGAAGGAAGAGGATCTATTTTATTTTCTCCACAAATTCTTCTTCTTAAGGCACATCACAGCCAACTATACATCAGAAATGTGATTTTTAACTTTAGAAGGAGTGTGCAAATTATTAAAAAGAGTAAGATTATATATATATCTTTTATTAGGTATATCAACATATTTTATTAGATTATTTAGTACAGTCTGAAATAGTTGATAATGTTCTGGGCATAAGATCCTTATCTTGAAGACTGCCTCATGATAGCTATTTGCCAGAAAAATATATCCAATAAGCAAAATTTCCCAGCAGAACTGAGAATGGCTTCATCAATAGTTTCTGCTCGTACAGTGAAAATATAAAAAGATAATCGATTTATTTTGCTTCGAAATGCAGTTTACTGAAAAATAGGAAAGCAAAAAATGTCATGTGGATATCAGCAAATTAACTCACCTTATCAGACTGAGTATTCTCATGCAAGATCCTAGCATCAATAGCAGCAGCCAACAAATTATTTGCGGCAGTTATAGCATGAATATCGCCAGTCAAATGAAGATTGAACTAGGAGGTGAAAACAACAAAATCCTTTTATAAGAAACCATTTAACTCAATTTATTAATTTCAGGCAGATTAGCAGCAACAATCTTTGCTATCTACTTGAGGTTGCAGCTGTGATTAGTTACCTATCAGTGCAGATGAAATATCAGGCTGAAGATACACTGAGCTATATGAAGGTCTGATTTTCACCTGCATACATGGTAAAGTACCCTTAGTTTAGCCAAACAAAGCCAAGAGCATCTTTATTCCTTGCTAAATGATCCAAAAATGAAAAGCCCAGAGCTACAGTTCCGCATCATTAATACTACATCAATTAAATACTGTTAGTATTCACTAACTGAGCTCAAGCAGGGGTGCAGATATCTGCTGAATTCCCCAGAGCACACTGAGCATGCTGGGTTTCAGGGTGTATGTCAGCTTTCTGCCATGGGAAAACAGCCTGTGCCTTATCAGGCATGAGCTCTGCTGATAGAAAGTTTGTCCAGCAAAGTTCTGTGGAAAAATCTGAAATCAGCATTTTAGATTAGATTAGGACTTGATGAGTAGGTACTTTATTTTTTATATCTCTCTGACAGAAGGAGGTGGGAGGTCAATTTCAGCTGCACTGCAGCACTGACTGCAGAGGGGCATCCACAGCAGCTGACACAAGCCCTTGTGCTCACAGTCACGTGCAACAGGGGAATCAAAACTCTAATCAAGTGTTACATCAGGGCTCTACTTGGACCAGCTGTGCAGTTCCAAGGCAGTACTTCACCAGCTTAGGCTATCCAAGTGGTTTTTTTGAGGTCTAAATTATGGCTCTTTTGGCATGAAACCATCATACATTTCCAAACAAGCACTAAATATACGTGTAATCTTAGCCATGCTATCCTTACATGTCCCATTGCCTAGAAATTTATTTGCATTTTATGCTCTGGAAAAACACAAAACTCCATTGTCAACTACAGCATCCTGAGCCCCTGAGCACATGGCTAAGCCTGCTGCAGACAAAGGAGGGAGGTTAAGGAAGGCACGCAGCTTAGGTGGCAGCAGGCAACTGACATTATGCATAGTCTAAGCTTCATCTCTGTACTTGACCCAGCCTGTCCATAAATGCAGGGACCATGTAGCTTTACATTGTGAATGTTGTGTTAGATAAGGGTGCCTGCTTCAGCGTATCATTATTTTCACAGTGATAGTATTTTGAAAGCATGCACCCAGCTAGCTCCTTCAAAAGCTGGCACATGATTTTCAGAAGCCCTTGAGTAGAGCTAGGGATAATGCCGTCTTCTACAGAAACCCATTTACTTCTGAGTAGAGAACAGCTGCAGATTAATTTACAGGTAAGAAAATAATTCTCTCACTTTGACAGTGCCAGAGCACCAAAGCACCAGCAGCTCTGACTGTTCCTGCCCCTGGGGCTCCCCCACGTCAGTCCCCCGTGCCATGAGCCTCTGCCCCAGCCATGCTGCAGCAGGGCTGGTGTCCAGCTGCTGCAGCCCTGCCCAGCCACAGGCCTCACCAAGCCAGACACATCAGCTGCTCATGTCCCAGCCTGGCCTCAGCCTGTCCCCATGGATGTGCCCAGTGCCTGGGCTGAGGCTGTCCCAGTGCCCCTGGCAGAACAGTGCCTGTTCTGACAGACCACCACCACTGACCAAGTGCTGCAACAGCAACCTCAGCCTGAGGGTCAGGGACTCACTGCCCCCCACTGCTGTCTCACCTCCTCCATGGGGATCACTTGGGCATATCCACCACCAGCTGCTCCACCTGTGCAGGAAAGCACATAGTAACATCTGACTTCGATCAGTATTAGGGAAAAACAACCACCCTTTAACACACAAAGTCAAACATACAGTGTTGATGACACATTTCTCAGCATTTCAATTTCTATTAGGGGATTAATGATGCACCCAAATGGACAGGATTTCTTTAAACCTTTCTGGCTTTTTCCAGCAGGAAGTAAAAAGGGAATTCTTGATCTGAAATGAAAGCCTACACATGATGGCTGGCCCAGACTTTTGCTACGTAATGGTTACCCTCTGCTCCTGCCCAGATTTAGGACACGGCCATGCACATGCAGCTGTTGGGTGGAAATGCACAGCAGTCACAAGCAAGCACTGCTTCTGAACGAAACCTTCACACCCTTGCCTGGGTGCTCCTTCCCCGCTGCCTCTCAGGGTACAGGCAAAGTTTGCTGTAGCTTATGCACAAGTTGAGTGGAGGAATTAAAGCACTCACATTCACCAGTCTTGGCTGAGAAGCACCAAGCACCAGAAGCCTTCCAGCTGAAATCAAAGTTGTTAACTTAAACTTCAGCAAAGCAAAGTAGAGCAGATGGGGAGTGCTTGCCCAGTTAGGCATCAAACTCAGCTGAGAAATGGCAAAAAAAAAGATTACATTACTTCCTATCAGCATTGAAGACAGGCTTGAACTTTGGCTGGCTCTTACCTGGCCCTCATGCTCTTAAAAGGTTTCTAGGCAGAAAAGCTGTGATTAAGGGTGACAACTCAGAAAAACAGAAAGAAGAGGTTCAGACCTAGCCAAATGTATGATGCAGATGGGCTGAACCATACGCTTACCTGCCAACTTACTTAGATTGGGTATTTTTAATCAATATGAGTTGATTTAGGACTCCTTCTCAAGGAATAATTAAACAATAACATTTAAAGATATTTTTAGAGAGTCTCCGAGTAGAGGAGTTGCTGGAAAGGCAACTCTTCTTGTGCATACTTGCACAAAACACCTCTTGGCTAGCACAGCCCTACGACTTTCACTATGTTTGGGCTTCACCTTCTTATCAATATACATTAAATGCATGAACATAGATATGAACCTTGCATGGGAAGACATGTGCAAGAAACATTTATCTGTTAGTTATATACTTTCAAAAAATCCAATATGCTACCATTCAGACAATTCACATAGGGAAGTAAATAAGAATTGAAATGAAAATCAAAAAAAAAAGAAGCAAAACCAAAAAGGTATTTCCTTTTAATCTTACAGAGGTCACAGAGTCTGGAAATATTATGTACCTTTAACTCCAAAAGTAGGTCCTTGAGAAGGTTGTCTCAGACAAGCAAAGGAATTAATGCTAAGGTGTGCAGTAAGCGCCTGAACGAGACCAATTGTGACTGTGCTTTTCCCCTCTCCTAGGGGCGTAGGGGTTATTCTAGCAAAACAAGAAAAAAGATTAATCAAATTCTTTGCTGATGTCAGCTTGGCTAAGGATATCAGAACTTAAAGCTTTTGATTTCAATGAAGAGTATTTGTACAGCAAATTTCAATAAGATTACTTTATCTCCACAAAAATACTGCCACAATGTTAGCCCCTAGCTCAAGTTGGAATGCTAATATACATGTGTCTTCGATTTAAGCAATTTACTATGATAGCAGAAAAAGAGAAGATTATTTTGGCAAAAGTTCTAAAAAGAATATATTGAATTTAGACATTTTTATTACAGCATAAGCCTCACCAGTTTCATTAACAAGCCATCCATCAAGATACTCTGAGCACGTATTAATACTTTTCTGTAGTAATGCATGAGATGTTTTATTCCCACTGCTCAAAATTTGAATAACAGAATATTTTAAATTAAATAACCAACACTTCTGTTTGTAGAGCTCAACTATCCCTCTCCAGCTTTCATGTCATCACAGTCATCAACAATGACAGATCAACTGCTTTTTTGTTTAGAACAGGACACAAAAGTTGCTATATTCAACTGAACATGATTTATTTTACACTTATGTTTCATGATATTGTTGCAGATTTAATGGTGATGAGAGATAATTACAATCATAGTCCAACCTCCCATACAAATGCTCAAAAGCCTCATGCTACAACTCCCATACCTAGAACATGACTGAACCGGGACAGAATTCTAGAAGGGTATCCAACCTTGAATCAGAGATTCTAACCTCCTCTCAAAGACTCTATTCTTGTACCTTTATAGAAGGGACAATGACAGCTGATTTTCTAAGTAGAAAACTTCATCAGCCTTCAGTGAATGAGAGACACCTCAGTTTAAGTGATGTCTTCCCTACTTTCAACGTCCATGTTAAAAGTGGGGGAGGTTTGGAGTTTTAACTCTCTTTTTCCTTTTCTTCCTTAAAGTATGAACATGCCTCATGTCTCCAAAAAGTGTTCAAATGATTCAACTGAGGCACAGCATTTCTCCTTCTGACTGGCAAAAGAAGAAAGCCACAGTCCTTTTCCCACTCACAGTGCTCTCACACAAGTCCCACTTTTTGGCAAAGGGTAACCATTCGTATCTTTTCTGTCTTCACTACTTGTACAGAAGTAAGTACCTTACTGAAGATGACATTAAGAACTAATGTTCATTCCCAAGGAAATACAAGCATGCACACAGATCCTAGTCAAAGAGGAACCCTTGTTCTATGACCTCTTCAAAACTTGAGATAAAACATCTAGCTCTAACTAGAAAAACTTCCTTCCCCAACCAGTAATTTTTCCAAGTTATTGCTACCCTCAGAGCACAACTCAAATGCATTAAAACATCAGTAGAATTGTAAGATGCAGCTTAGTTCAGTCAGTTCACAAATTTACAAAAGCCCTTCTTTGTCCCACGAAATGTAAACACATGAAAAACATTAACTTGTCACAAATCAATCTTTTACTTCATCATCAGATCCTGAGCTTTTTGCTAAGAAAAAAAGAAGCGTTTGTCTGGAAAAAATTTGGGCAACAGGAGGCAAGCCAAATTAACATCTTCTAGTGGGAGGTGTCCCTGCCAATGTTAGGGAGGTTGGAACTAGATTATCTTAAGGTCCTTTCCAACCCTAACTATTCTGTGACTCTATGATCCTGTACTGTTCTAGGAAATAATTCTTCTATTCCAAAAAGTGATGTTTTAACTCCAGTTTCAGTGAAATCAATGGAATTTAATACATCTGTAAGAGACTCCCAAAACTGAAACTCTTTCTAAATAGCATTTTGCCTACTGGCAGCTTTGAACTACTTTCATATGACCAAGTAGCACATGGGTTACTTAATTTGGGCATTTGTTTTCAGTCATTTTTTCCTAAGTTTATAATATCATGTTTGCCCACAACCCAGTTCTTAGTATTTTCAGTAACTTACTATCCAGACTATTTCGGCATCCCAGCTTCCTAGAACAGCACACTCTTAACTTAAAAGGGAATTCACAGATTTTTAGCAAAGTATCTATGTAGAGCCCACAAGAGGTGGGACATTTAGAGCATATCCTGAGAAGGATCCTTTTTATCTACTCTCAAAAGCAGGTTTGGCCCCTATCATCTTTTTAACCATACCATGCCTTCGTATTTCCTTCTGATCTACTGCAGGGGCACAATAATGCTTCATGTTTGCAGTTCCTAGAAGAATTGAGACTTTTTAATCTCTACATTGTCACGACAGTGAGCCCTCCTGGTTTAACCCCTGCTACAATGACAGCTCCCATTTTCCCACCTACTTCTGCAATCTCCATTTTGCCCTTGGATCCTTACTTGTGTACCAAGATGCCTCTTTCAGAGCACCAAGGCCAGATTAACCCATTTTCACATCCAGTTTCACCCTCCTGACTACTGTTTAAACACTGATTGCCCCAAGCCCATTGAAATAATTATTAGCATGGCTTCTCCCTGCCCTTTGTTCTGCTACTGTTTCATTCACTTTTGCCTATTGCCTTAATCTCATTTACTTGATACTCTTATTCCAGATTTAAAGAATATTGGAATAATCTTGAGGTGTTACTGCACTCAGAGACATAACAAGATAATAACTTTAAGCTATTTAAAACACAGCATTAACAAAACAAACAAACAAAAATAAACCCACCAAAATGTAAACTACTCTGCTGTGATAAAGACACCTATAACAATTTGCTGGAAGTTACCAGTAAAGGGCTTGCCACAAACCCCCAAAGCTCAGTGCTCACAGTGGCTGCGCTGCTAACAGAAAAACTTGTATTTTCAGTTCTTCCTGTTGGTGGTTCTCTCTGATTTTGACCATCAGACACACAAAGCTCACATTCTAAAGAATTAAGAGACATCACCACTACCTTACATACTCAAGTGTTGCCCAACAGATGGCAGAAGGCTAAGCAGGCATTCAGAGCAGCACAAGGACTCTTTATAAGTCTTATGAAACAAACAAAAAATCAAAGATACAGCCTGCCATTTAGTAAAAACAAGGAAATTGGAATTGACAAATGCATAAACAGAAGACGTTGGTGGTAACATAAAGAACAGTATCTACTTGTCACAGAAAATACACACAATCAAGAAGCATATTACTAAAATGCTCTGGTAACTAGGCTGGCACATTCTAAAATGACAATGTAAAATAAGTCAGAAAGCACTGGGAATTTTCTATGACAAGGACCATTTTCCAAAGAACAAAAGAGAAACACCAGGAGGAATAGATTTTGCCTCTGCTGAATTTCCAATATACTGACACTCTGCACTAATCAAATCAGAGATCTACATAATGAAAATGTGGCACTCTGGCAGAACCAGCCTCCACTGAAACGGGGGTAAAAGTTAACCACAGCAAGCTTACTTTCACCAGTGTACCATGCAAGCGCACAATGGTTTGCAGCAGCAGATGGACATGTGCTTGTAGACAGGACCTTGACTTCATTAAACCTGTTTGGCTTTAACAGCATATATTTTCAATGTGTTCCTCACATTGGTTGGTTTATTTAATCTGTTCTCTCCCTTCTGAGAAACCCTGCCGTCCCTAGTTTTCCCGAAACTAGAGTTACTCAGATGGACATCTAAAGGCTCAAAATGTCTAAAAATGAAGGAAGAAAACTAGCAACCAGACTTCCATAAACGGCCTACAGCACTTGAGTGCCACTCCCCCAAGAAACCTCATCCACTGCAGCAGGTTGGAATAGGCAGTAATAGCTAAGAAGTCAAATCTAGGAACCTGACTTTTCAGCCTCTTTTCATCTAAAAGAATGAACAAAATGTGAGGGATCTGAAAATCACACTTTTCAGTGAAGCCAGATTGGTCTGGACAATTCATTTACCAATCCTCGACTTATCATCTTACATGAGACACCTTGGCAGGACCTTTGATTCTCATAGGCTAAGTAGCAGCCTGGAGACTACAGGATAATCTTATGAGATAAACAGTTATTTAATAGTTTCAACAGTTACCAGAACCTCAGTTTTAAATATTAGTTAGGAAAAAAAAAAGTCTAAAATTAAAAGAAACTTCCAATAATTTCCTTGGAAAGTTTATTTTAAATACTTCCTTTTTGTACCTGGTCTACTTTGATCAGGTTTTATAAATAAAATGATCCACTTAAATGATTTTATGGACATTGAGATGTTTTTGCTGGCTACATTACTGAGCCTACAGTACTACAACTTAGCTCACTTGCTTGCTTGAGTATAAAATTATAACTGCCAATGGCTAACTTTAACCCAATTGTGTAATGCTGTGTTTTCATCTTACGCAAATCTAGGGGAAAATAACCCCTCCTTTAAAATACAGTACTTTTACATTCATTTGCATTATTTTTCAATTTTCCTTAATGTGTTTTCAATCTAAACACAGAAACCTCACAATTACTTTCCTCCTTAAAACTTATTTTGCCACCTACTAAGCAGTCACCAGCTCCTTGGCAAAGTAAGTTTTCCATAACATTGGAAAGTCTTCTCTTTTTATGTATATCAAAACAAAGATAAGAATATGCAGACTTTTTGTTTGTTTGTTATACATCACATTAGCTTGCAGCGGAGCTGTTTCTGTGGGAAAGCTACATGAGGTCTCACAAAAAGAAAATAAACAGTGAGATGATACACTGCACCAGCTGTAACCTCCTCACAGCTACCCCAGCCGCTCTGACTCCAGCAAGAACTTTACTGGGTACGTGACAATTCTCCTCTTTCAAATTTTCTATCTTCAACTCATCAGTATCAGCAATTTTCAACATTTTAATGAGTTCACCGTTTCTGTGGTTTACCTGGAAGCCTGCAAACCCAAGCAGTGGAGGGCATGGGCAAATGAGTTCCCATAAATGACAGCCTCACCTACACACATCTCCCATACAAAATTACAGCTCTCAGAAATGTGTTTCTAAGCACAGATGTGTTGCAATTCCTAATTCATGGAGGTGAGATTGTGACAACATTGCAGTGGCATCCTCAAAATGGGACTTGAGTTTCCTGGTATGAAAGCACAGTGGTCACTGTGAAGCTAAAATGACTGAACAAAGCAAGGAACAGACTAAGGAATCCACAGCTACAAACTCTCAAAAGCCGACAAACTAATCCAAGACAATCCCAGCCAGGAGCTGTGCAATGACATGTGGAATACACAACCAACTGTCTCAGCCATGACTTTGCTTTGGACTGTTGGATTTTTCAGTGCATCAACACAGTGGTATTTTCCCCTCTTATTTTTTCCTGTATTTTTCCTTTTATTTTTTTTTTTCTTGATGTCTACCATTTTTCTTATCTTTTAAGCACCTTGTGGCCCAAGAAATACAGTGAAAAGAAATCCAAACCAATCCATACCCATGAGAAGTAAATGCAACTCCAAATCTGAAATTTCTGTCCCTAAAATATTTACCATCATACAATTTGTACAAGCATTAAGTCAATATTCATCTCCCTCAACTTTTATCTAACCAACAGGTTAGTTCATCACAAAACAACCTACTAATGTTAGGTGAAAACTAATGATTTTACATTTCCAGCATTTAAAATCCAACATGCTTCTTACTAAAAGCAGCACTATATTCCATATTTTTTCCACATTCTGTTATTCCTCTGCTTGTATTTTTGAAGTGAACAAGTTTTCAGAATTATCTGGTAAAACCCACAGCACTGGAGCATTTAAAAACAAACTGCTGGAACACACAGGGTCTAATTAATTTTAGAGGTAGTTTACTATTGTGCTTACAAATATGCCATCTACATACTTGAATGCATGATTAAGTTATTCTAAACTTTGCTACTAAAATTAGCTACTAGGTCATGCACAAGCTTCATTCCTTTGCATGCTCTCAGCTTGCAGTGAATGGGAGGCAGTTTAAGTTAATATACCCTGTAACATAATCCTTTTTTAGTACACTAGGAGCCTGTACACAGGCAGTGGATGCCCAAGAGCTAATTACTGCATGATAACTTGTAGCTCTTAGTTACCGGCCGGGCTAAACCCACAACACCCCAAGGTGACATGAGCCCTGTAGCAAGTCACACACACAAAACCCCGACTAAGAATGAAAAAAGTGAAAGAATGCTCTCCACACAAAGGAATATTGAAGTTATGAAGAAATTAAGTCTTCATCCTATTTTCAATACACCTATCCTTACAGACAAAAGGGTACATGTGGTTGCATTTTGCTATTCACAACAAGTCTGGGCACAACAGGAATAAACTAGAAGCATATTTGAAGGAAGTATTTATCATTCCTAGACATCATGAAACATTAAAATCCAATTGGGGAATTATAGGCACAAATGTTACTAGCTGCATCATGGACAGAGGTTAGAGATTTTGCAGCTTATTGAATACAAGCACACTCTTCACTCCTTTCACCTACAAAAAGTACACATCATACATAATATATATATGTTTCCATCAGACCAAATACCCTGAAGTACAAGCATATATCTTAAATGTTTCCTCTGAAGCACTGAAAATTTATTCTGAAGCTTTATACCTCATCATTCTGAAAGAATTTCTAAGTACCTTTGGTTATTGTGAACAAACATCATAATCCTCCAAGTGGTTAACCAAAAGTTTTGGTTGACCTTGTCTTGTCAGGGAAAGGATGAAGAAGGCCACTGAGGATACTAGTTCACTCCCTGATTTCCACACTGGAGCAATACTCAGTTTTCATCATACTAAACATTTCCCCACCAGATGCTGTTCCCCACTTTTCTTGAAATCATTGTCTGCTACAGTCATTTCAGCAAATGAGAACAGCTGAGAACACATAAATGTAAGTTCTACATGTATTTTACATGTACGATAGTTCAAACTCAAACTTTGAACTCTCTCAGAAGAGAATGTTCCCACCATTGTAACCACTTTACCCAGGCACTGCTTGTACAGCAGATGGGCTTCCTACGCACCCCACCAGATGCAATGACTTCTGTTACAAATAGCAACATACTGCATAATAAAGTAGTGTAGGTACCAAACCCAAACATTTGTTTGTGAAACAGGTCACTGTTTATATATGTCATATAAACTTAAGATACAGTTTTCTATTTGTTGACAGCTTTTCATCCTGCTAGTTAAAACTTCCCCATTTCTTCCACGTGTATATAAACTTCTGCCTGTGCCAACAAAACAGCATTCGAACACTTGCTTGATGCCTTCCTTGGAGAAGAGTGGGATACAAAGCAGAGTGAAGAAATGTAAGCACTGGTGCATGCAATATGATACAACTAAAATCCATGTGAATGGGTCTTTGCATCATGCTATCTTCCACCTCCAAACATTTTTGAATAATCTGTGCTTCTGTGTCCAGAGGAGGGCCACGAGGATGATCAGGGAGATGGAGCACCTCCTGTATGAAGATAGGCTGAGAAAGTTGGAGCTGTTCAGTCTGGGGAAGAGAAGGCTGCGTGGAGAAGCCTTCTAGTATCTGAAAGGGACTGATAAGGATGCTGAGGAGGGACTCTTCATTAGGGACTGTAGTGATAGGACAAGGAGTAACGGGTTCAAAGTCAAACAGGAGAGGTTTAGATTGGATATAAGGAAGAAATTCTTTACTGTGAGGGTGCTGAGGCACCGGAATGGGTTGCCCAAGGAAGCTGGGAATGCTCCATCCCTGGTGTTGTTCAAGGCTAAGTTGGACAGAACCTTAGGTGACATGGTTTAGTGTGAGGTGTTCCTGCTTATGGCAGGGTGGTTGGAACTAGATGACCTTAAGGTCCTTCCCAACTCTAACTATTCTGTGACTCTATGATTCTGCTAGAGGGCTGGCACAGCCTGCAGCATAGTGCCCAACTGATGCAGTTGACAACATGAGCCTGAAAGCACATAGTAGCAACTTCCTTCAAACTCAGCCAAATGCTGAATCTGCTTTTCTTTCTCTGAAACAGCAAAACAAAAACTAAAACTCTACTGAAGGAAACCAAGCTCAGCCAGCTATTATTTCCTTCTCTTAAAAAAGTGCTCCCGTGTCCTCCAGGAACATCTTTGTACACTGCACTTCCATTACATAGATTTGAAGACAGCTTCATAACTTGTCTGCCTCAACTTTGGAACATCACGTCCCTCAGTCTATAACAGCTTCACCTCAGATACTGCCAGAAATCCAGGTTGTCCCTATAGGGAGGTAGTACAGCAAACAGTTTTTGAAACACTACCCAAGCTGAGGTACTGGTAGATCAAGGCAGTTAAGAACAGCCTTCTGCATGAGCATAAAGTTGTATTTTAAACCTGATTGGTTTTACTTACAGGGAAACAACCATATAGATTTAGAATATACAGAACATATGCAATTTAAATACTAATGGAAACCTTCACGTTTGTGCACAATTAGAAGCTTCTACTTAGCAAACCAGTTGAATGAAAAAACGTTGTGCCACTGAATGCAGAAAAAAATCTGTATCTCTTCAGAAGTGAAGAGGATAATTCCTGCTGAGCATAGCATTTACCATAATCATGGGAACAGAGAGCAGGATAAGCCTGCCTGGAGACACATCTACATTTCAGAGGAAAAAAAAAAAGCCTTTTTTAAACTCTGTTCTCTGTTCTTCAATAAAAAAAGTATTTGTTGTTAATATCAACAGATTAGCATGTAGCTTCTGTTAAAGTCTGTTTATAAACAGCGACAATACACACAGACTTATGTACTTGAGTTAAACATTTAAAATCCTGATAAAACAGTAAGAAAAACTTCACACACCAGATGCTTAGAACAAACTACCTTATATAAAATACACTTTACTTCAGTAATAACAGTTTGGAAGAAAAGTTGTGTTACTCCAAAAATTTTCAAAATTGCTTTCAAAACTTTCAGAAGAGAGCAACATAGAGCCAAAAACATTCCGGGCTCTTAGTTGTGCACTTTATTCAAAAGATGTAAGCTGCATGTTTATATTAATATGAACGGAAAGAGCGGACATTAATGACATAACTGTACATTCTTACCCAGCAACTAGAACATATTTTCCATCTGGTTGATCCTTTAACCTTTCCAGCAGGGACAAACGTACTTTGGCTTTGGTTTGGCCATAGATCTCAATTTCATCTGTAAGCAATCCTATCTCCTTGGCAAGTACATCAACAGCTTTTGGACTCTGTGCTCGGGAAATCTCAATATCACTGGAAAAGAAAACAAATAGGAGCCAGGAGATTTCTCTCAGCTTAGGTGGTCTACAACAGAGCACAAAACAACAGCAAATACTCCAACAATGGGGTTATTGTAATCAGTTTTTCAATCCTCTCAGATTTTATTAACCAAACCTTCATATTAACTCACACCTAATATAACATTGAGAATCACATGCAGTGTTTGTTAATTGCTACAATTTCAGAGTTCTCTCGTTTAATCAGATTCCAAATATTATGTAATGCTTTCACATCAAGCTAGATGTCTGCTTGATGCTCTAGTGTGCCCTACCGGAATGGATGTTTCTGGTTTTGTTTTTCTTCTCCTCCCTCCCAGTATATTTCAGCACATCCACTTTACTAAAAAGTGCATACATTCCTTGGCCAACAGTCACACAAACACACTAGCTAAACCTGATGCTTGTGCATGTAGTGCCTTTTATCAATGGGTACTGCCAAGCAAACTAGGCCTTGCTACTCTGCCATGAGGCACCAAAGGAAGCAAGGCACTTGAAGATCAACTCATATACTTCTAAGATGCAGCTAAAATGGCAACGGCCACACAGGAGCAGTTTAATGCACAGGGCTCAGGCCAGAAGTCCAGTGAGTTTATAAACTATTTCCAGCAGGGACTGTGAGTGGCAGCTGAGGCAAGAGAACAAGCATGGTGCAAGCACACATGGTAGACTGCCGGAGGAGAGGTGGCTGTAGGCTGGGGATGCTATCATATCTGCAGTTCCTGACCTAGACTACCTGGGGTCTTCGGATTTAATACTCCTTCATGGATTTTTTGTTTGTGAGCTTGACCTAGTTGCCCCTTATGTCCACATAAGTGTTTAGCAGCTGTAAACTCCCATGGCAGTAAAGTCCAGTGCATGACACACAAGCTGCGAACAGTTGTCTCATTTGGCTTTGAACTGCTCACATCACCACAAAAGCAAGCTATAAAATTAGCAAGAGATTAATTACTTTCTGCCTAACCAAGCTAAATTCCTTCCTGCACTTTCAGTTGATTACAATATTTTTAAGATAGAATCTGGCAATGGAATCAAAGCTAATGTCCTGAACTTTCAAACAGTCTGTAAGACTTCAAATTCCCACAGATGAACACAGAACTACTGCCAGATCTCAACTCTATGTGTGGACCTCAGCTGTTCTCCACCTACCAGCAAATAATCAGCTTCTGCCAACTTAATTGTTTGCCATTCTTTGAGGATATCCTAAACTGGGACCATTATTCAATTCTAATTCTCAAGTATCCCACTTTTGTATCCTTCACCAGCTAAGTGAAACACAGACAATGACATAATCCAGTACAAGAGGATAAGAAGGTTCCCAATCACAGCACTCAGTGGTTGGGTGGATGATCATTTCATTGCATACGCTAACCTGGAATCTGCTTTCTTTCAAAGACATACTGAGCACATCCTCTTGCATACAAGGCATTCTTTAAATAAACCTATTTTTAAAAAGAAACCTTTAGCATTATTTTAAATATGTCTAGCCATAAAAATATATCAAGAACACAAGATAGAGGGGTTTACAAACATCACATGGAAAAGAATATCAAAAGTTTTCATTCAAAACTCTCTCCATAAAAACAACTTGAGTCCCAGAAAAATACTGGTTTGTTGATGACAGTGTGGTAGAAGGTCAGTCTGCCCTTTTTTTCCCCCTTTTTTACTAATGTATCAGCTTCTTTACTAAAAGACAGAAACTATTATTTCAAATCTCAGGCCAGACTATTAAGACTTGCTGCAGCAATTTCAGCCCTTCCTATTTCCTTCATCCCTCGGGATACAAATTTTTCCCCCTGAGAGCTCTGAAAGAAACAATGAAGCTCTTCCCATCCTGCAGGTACCACTACTGGCAAAAAGTGGAAGAAGCAAAACTAACCAAGCTGCACACTTATAAATAAATTAAAAAGTAAAGCATTTCTAAATAAATAAGATTACAAATATTCTTAGAAGTAAATTTGTCCGAGAATTCCAATAGTTCTTGGTTGATAAAACCACTGCTGTCGTCATTTTCCCATTTGAAATTCCTCCAAGGACCTTTAAGGCAACTAGACTTTCAACAACTCAGAAAATCTTTAGTGACAGATTGCACACTGATGCCTACAATAAAGTGATAAAAGGCATAATTTCATAATAAGTTTATGTTTATACCTTAACTACTATAGGGACTAAACAACGTATGAAATGTTTATGTTTATTTTATTATTTCTGGTAAAAGTATTTTCTAAAACAGGAAATTAAGGATTTGGTTATAACTAGCATTTAGAAGTCTACATTTGTAGCTAGCTTTTTTAGTTTAACAATATAAATTCCATATTGGAAATAACAGAGTTATTCAACAAGTTACATTATTCAGTATTGCTGGAAATGTGCAACAGTGGCTCCACTGATACTGTAAGTGTCCACCACTGACAATGTAAGTGATAAAACACAGAAGAATATTACAGATGTGGTAAGGCTCTACCCCTACTCTGCCTGTGTGCTTGGATTTTTTTTTTATTGCATTTTTATTTTTATTGCAAGAAAATCTTCTGTTAAATTTTCAGTATCTTTGGAAATACTTCAATTAACACCCGGATCTCACAGAAATCAAAAAGCAGATGTTTCTAGTTTTAGTGCTTAAGCAGCTTTGCCTCATTTTCAGTGAAAACTCCATCTGTTTCCACACAACATAGTGTATTACTGTAAGATTACATTTTATTGCAGGATACTTTCCATCTGACGAGTTACCTTACATTTAAAAGAAAAAAAGACATAAAGCTATAGAGTTATCAAATAAATGGAATTCCTATTACTGGTTATATTATGTGCCATTATATATTTATTATGCAAATATTTATGTACTAAACACACAATGTCATAGAGAGGGTTGGGAATACTTTTTTGAGAGTTTTTTTACCATCACACTCATGACACCATATGCTTTATCTTTTAACTGTATTATTTAAGGATAGATTTTTCAGGCTTTAAATCTAGAAATGTTACATGCTGGCCCAGGAAAAGCTCAAGTATTTCTTCCCCTTGTGCCTCCGGGTACAATAGAAAACTCATTCTTTGCCATCTCTGTTTTAAATTACAATTGCCTCCATTCTCATTAAACTGTTGTTAAGAGACAGTGAAAACAGAATCAAAATGCTTAGAAAAGAAAACATTTTGCTACAGCTTTCCAATAACACAGCAGTGGGATTCAGAATTACAGAATCACAGATTGGCTGAGGTTGAAGAGGACCTCTGGAGGTCATCTGGTCCATTCCCCCATCTAGAGCCAGTTAGCTGCCCTGGACAATATCCAGGTGGTGTTTGAATATTTGCAAGGATGGAGACACTACAACCTCCCTGTGCAATCTCTGTCAGCGCTTGGTCACCCTCATAGCAAGAGTGTTTCTTGATGTTCAGCTAGAGCTTCCTGTATTTCAGTTTGTGCTCACTGCCTCTGGTCCTGACACTGGGCAGCAGTGGGAAGAGCCTGGCTTTGCACTCTTTGCATCCTTTTATTTGTATTCATTGTATTTATACACATTAATAAGATCTTCCTGAGCCTTCTCTTCTCCAGGCTGAGCAATCCCAGTCTCTTTGTCTTTCATCCTATATGAGGTCCCTTCAGCAGCTGCATGGCTCAGAATCAAGCACAGAAATAAGCACAAGAAAATTTTCAATGCTTGCCTACATGGCAGAACCACACTTCAAGTGCTTGGTTCCTCTCTCTGTCCCCCAGTACAATCAACACACAGAAAAGCACTTCAGCACAGTGAAAAGCTCAGGCTGATCTAAACATCAGATACGTCAGCAACTGTGCCAAGGCAGATTTAAAATCCCTGTGGTCCAGACACTTGCCCTGGGAGGTAAGTGACAGGAACTGATTTAAAAGATTCTGATTATGAGAATAAATATGCTTCCTGCTTTTCACATCTACAAAGGGATATAAAAGTCTAATGCAGGAGAAAGTACTTCTACCGAGGGAAGAGAAAGTTGGGACTGTTTAGCCTGGAGAAGAGAAGGCTGCATGGAGACATCATAGCAGCCTTCCAGTATCTGAAGGGGGCCTATAGGGGTGATGGGGAGGGACTCTTCATTAGGGACTGTAGTGATAGGACAAGGGGTAATGGGTTAAAACTTAAACAGGGGAGGTTTAGATTGGATATAAGGAAGAAATTCTTTACTGTAAGGGTGGTGAGGCACTGGAATGGGTTGCCCAGGGAAGCTGTGAGTGCTCCGTCCCTGGCAGTGTTCAAGGCCAGGCTGGACGAAGCCTTGGGTGCCATGGTTTAGTGTAGGGTGTCCTTGCTTACGGCAGGGGTGTTGGAACTAGATGATCTTAAGGTCCTTTCCAACCCTAACTATTCTATGGTTCTATGAAATACCATTGAAACCACTGGGCCTCAACTAGATCCATAAACACCTTCCTACAGTAGGGCTTAGTGATTAGGAACTTCCTGCATTTGTATTCCTGTGGATGTTACACAAGGCTTCATCTCCCTCCCTCAACAAACCTTCCAGCTTTAGGTCTTCATTAAATAAAACTTGGCTCCAGTGTACATCATAAAAGTAAAAACTGATAGGAAACAGAAGGACATGGTCACAATGAGGCATACAGCAAAACAGCACAACATGAAGTCCGCATAAGATGATTAAAAATTGATTAGACATGGACCATTTTTAGGTTCATTGTCACATTTAACATTTATCTACTCTTTTGCACTTATTACCTGGGCACTGGGGAGAGAGGCTGCAGTTTCAAGCAGCGGAGGTCCCACTTCCTGTACTGCTGGGACTGGATCCATCGCTCTGTGGTTTTTACCATGTTCTGTTTTTAAACAAGAAAACAGCACACACCAGCTGTATTGTAAATGCTAAACGCTAATTTCAAATGATCTCAAGAGTATGAGTAGTTGAAATAACTTCTACAGCAAAGGCTAACAAAAAAAATCCAACTTCAAAATCTTTCCATTTCATGGTTTTAGGAGGAAACAAAAAAACCACTGCATTATAACTGTCCTGTTGTTTGTCAAAAACAAACAAGACCATTAACACATAAGTGGCAGAGAAAAGACTCTAGGCTCTATTCTGGTAAGATGGAGAGTTACTGTTCTTCTCTCATACCTTAAAAATAATGGAAGATATTAATTGTTCACTGATTCTTGCTGCTTCCACATGAAACAACAAACTTTTGGACCCTCTATCCATCACACCACAAAAATGTACGCAGATACAATTAATCTTCACTGTCTTACCAGAATAAGTAACATTAGTCTATTGACACAGTGCTTCTGCCAAGCTTTACTGTAATCACCAGAAGGATGATGTCTAATATTTAATATCCTTTTCTCTAATTAAATGTAGCAGGCATGATTCACCCTAACTGAGTAACACTTGCTATTAAAGATGTTCAAAAGAGCAAAACAAAAATTAAAATCTAAGCTGCAGAAGCAATTTCTGCAGCTTACAGAAACAGCAACAAATTTACAACGTCTGAAGTTACACTAACCTGCATTCGCATTGCTATTGCGAGAGAACCAACAGCATTTTCAGCAGCATGGTTGTCTTGCTGACCACAGTTGTGTTTCTCTGTAAAACAGAAGTATTGCATTAATAAATCACAAAGCATTGTGAGTGGAGGAGCATGTGTAGTTGAAAGCTATTTCCAGTCAAAACATTTCTGAATGTTGATTTGAAATTTAACGTCACTGACGGAATTGTAGGTGGCTTCTTTAATATTTCAAACGAAATCACCCAGGAGGATGGATATACAGTGAAAAACCAGTGAGTAACTGTATGCTCTGAAGCATATTACACAAACATACATGCATAATATGCATATTACACATGTGCATATGATAAAGCATATGAATACCTCAAAAAGAAAATAGGGAAACACTGAGATCAATTCCAGGACCCAAATTATTGCTTTTGGACCAAAACAACAACAACAAAACAACCCAAAACCCAACAAAACAAACAAAGAAAACACAAAAGGTATGAGAAAAGTGCAAGGCAGCTGTGAGGATTTGAAAAGCGATATATATTTATATAACAGAACCTACAAGAGCATAGTAAAGCCTGTCTTCTCTTCCACACACCCATTACAGTGAGGGAGAACAATGAAAGGGTCACAAAATAGTATATAGGATTATTATCCAATGGAATTTATAACTTGGAAACAGAATATGAAAGATTTTTTGAACAGCAGGAACTATCTTCATGAATGTGACATTAAAGGTAGCTATTCTGAAGTCTACACAATTCAGACTCCAACTTTAGAGATAGTTATAATTGTTTCTAGTGGCAATATATCATATAATAATCATACATTAGCTACCCTAACTAAACATTATTTTGTCATTTTCTTGTAATGATTCTTCTGGCTTGTTCTGCTGTTGCATATTGACTTTTATGTAGACACAATTTCGCTAAATATCACATCTTAGTCTCTGTGGGCATATCAAGGCCCTAGCTGGATTCTGAAGGGCGTAGACATTACTGTAATAAAAAATAACAACTGTATGCTGACAGCTTTAACCTTTCCCCCACAGGGGAACTGAAGTGCAAACCATGACCTGGTCAAGCTCTCACTCTACTCATCCCATCTGTACATCGTAAAACGCTCACATTGCCTTGCACAATTATTCCTCCCAACAAGGGTCCCAGTGGTGGCAGGCCACAGAAACCTCAGGCTGCAGCCTGAGTGGCATCTATATGTCAGTGACAGAGCTAATGAAGCAGAAGGTGACAGTCCTAGCATTAAACTCTAATTAAGAATGTGCCTCAAAAATCCTTTTAAAAATTAAAAAAATAAAAAAAAAAGAACCTTCTGGAGATGCTCAGATTTAGACTCAGACAGAGATGTTTTACTGGAACAGTCTATCACAGTCATAAGTTGACTGTTGCTGCTTTGAGACCAAGCTGGGAGAGCTGCCAAAGAGACAAATGAAGTAGGAAGGATGAAGTTTAAAATCCCCTTTCAGACAGCTGTGCTCTACAGAAACATATCAACTTTTTATGTTATTTGGCTTAATACTACTTCTTTATCAGGGCAGAGCTAGTATGTGTGTAAATACATATCAGAATTAGACATTTCCCTTCAATAAAGTACTTCTTGCAGGCTGCGTATGCTACACACTCACCCCACAAATGACTAACCAGGCTTTTACAGGGGTGAAGGGGAAGTTAAAGGTGAAAGTCATGTACACATGAGCTTGCAAGACAATCACAGGATTGCAACAGCTCTCTTAGGATAAATTTTCCAGATGGAGACAAAATAGCACTCTCTGCTTTGGATTACAGCCAGAAGATCAGCTGAACTGCAGACATGGTGCTCCTTCCTCTGACTCACCTCAACAGAGGCCCATCCACCCATCTATTGATACCCTTCCATGCAGAGTTGCTGTCACGTGCTACCTGTCTGCTCAAGCAGTTTTGAATAGACAAACAGGGAAATGGGTGAATTTCCCACTAAAGTACTTTAATCATATGAGCTTCAGCTTTCAAGTGACCCCAAAGGAGCTGGACATCAAAACCCAAATAATCTGGCACCCTTAAGTTTTGTTCAGAAACTTATTTTCATTTCTATACATTGACATATAAAGTATTTTCCTGCATTACACTACCAGCACTCATTTGATTCCAAAATCGTTAGTGAAGCAGAAGATTTTGCACTGCTAGAAACTGGAGAATGCTTTGAAACTGTGGTAATTTAAAACATATTTGATCAGGTTAAAAAAAAAAAAACAACTTGAAAAAATATCTGCCACTTTGCAGCAAGCACTTTTAGCTTTTACTGCCCTGGCTGCCCAATTCAGCCATGTCCTTCCAAATTTTGAGGGCTTTTAAAACATTTGAGTGTGTTATAATACATGTATAACTACCAAAGATAGAAATCTAGGCATCATCTAGCAAGAATAAAAGTAATTTCATGGTCATTGCTGCTTTCAGGTTTCACTTACCTCCTGTAACACCACAGATGTTAAGCTGGACATTTCCACATAAAAAAATCCAGAACAATTTCCAAGCACCTCAGCCAGATTCTACCACATATTGAAAGTGAAGAGTCCGTTGTAAGACTCAGTTTCTTCTCAAAGGTCATGAATATTCCACAATAGGCTTTTAATATATATCTTGCAATTAAACTAAGTACATTCTCCCTGTCAAACAGACCCTCATGTTTCAGGTACTTCTCTAGTAAGTCTTGAGGCCAGAATTCTTTTTAAGCTGCTAAAATGCATTTCTGCTATTCTTTCAGAGTTTCTCCAAGATTCTGACAATCTCAAAAGCATAACCATAAAGACAGATAGACACTTGGGAGACAGACACTTGGTATATAAGCTCTATTCAAATTACCTTGCTATCTTGCTAAAAATCTCACGCTGCTTTTCCAAAGAAATACTTGGCATGGCTCACTGCTACAACTTGAAAAATGCAAAGAAATCTACATGCTTATGCCAAATCTTACATCTCCTGCCTTAAGAATGAAAGTTGCTCTAGTACATGAACACCACTCAAATGTTTTAATGCAGTTTTCCTAACAGCAATCTTTTAGGCAAGGGAAACTCTAAGTATTTATATATATGTATCTATATATTTACATATATATATATATATAATTCTTAAGTCTCAAGACATGGCATAGTTATACTGCTTAACTTTTAGGTCTCTGAAGACCCAGACTCTCTGCAACAGGCAAAGAGAACTAGGTATATGAAAGTGAGATTTGCACCAGACAGCACATAGAGCCAGGAGAGTTGTTATTATCAGTGCCCACTCAGACTGCTAGGATTGGCTTACCCCCACCCTGCCTTCATAGACCTGCACCTCTACCCTGAGTCCAGCACCTAAGAAGTTTCTGCTTAGAAGGATTCAAATGAGGAGGGACTATTTTTTTCATTTATTTATTTATATTTTTATATGTACTACCACCATACCTCCATTCTCTCTTTTCTGTCCCTTTCCCTTTCTCCCCCATTCCTCCTTCATACAAGAGTATGTTATACTAGTAGATTGGGTACCTGCTGGAGAGACCTGTGCTCCAAGCCCTGCCCTACAAATACTTAACAATTATATCCACCAATCCCTATGCAAAATAAGTGGTCATTAAATATATGAGGAGTCTCCCAATCACTACTCTAGGAAGAAGAAAAAAAAATAATTACTTCTGGACAACTCATGGAGCATCAGCAAGGAACAAGGCTCGGTACCCAACCCGGTGGTCCTCATTAGGATCAGAACACTGTTCTGGGATGTGGAAGATGAATGCCCAAATGTCTTCAGACAATTGAGTGAATTATAATACAGATCTCCCACATCCACAGCATGTGTTCAAATCAAGAGGATATCATGAAAGACAAGGAAAGGAATATCTATGGCCACACTTTGCATGGCAACAACAGCTGCTTTATTACGAGTCTGATCTTGCATTTGCTCTGCATAGACTGCTTAATTTGTCCATAGGGAATACCCCTAATTTAAGAACCATACAATTAGTTTTCCTTGGCCTTATTCCCATTTCCCCAGTTTTATACCAATAGATGTCAATAAGCACACTTGTAATAGATTTAGAAAAACACATTAACCAATCACGCTACCCATGTACTTCTTTAGTTTCTCATACATTCACAGAATAATCCCATCTGGACAATGAACAGTCAAATTCATATACATATGAAAAATTGACAAAATACCTAGGGATCTTCACAGGACTTCAAGGAATTTTACAGGAAATGCAATTCTAGCAATAGAATACAGTAACTTCTGGGAAACTTCCTTAGTTTTATTCCTAAATACAATTCTGTAGCATTTTTAAACTGAGAAATTAATGAACATATACCCTCTCTCCACAGCAGAGGGAGGATGGGAATCCAAACTTTTCTTGTAGGAGTAATTACTACAGGAGACATTCTTCCTGTTGTCAGCTACACATAATTTCTCTACTCTCCTGAAGAGATTCACAGCACTTGGCAGGGGATCTTTTTAACCCTCTTTTCTCCATGTTCCAGATGAGTCCCCAGAAGTCACAGGATAACACACTGTATAAAACACCACTAAATAATAGCTCATCTGATAGCCCAAACATCTTCCCTCTGAATTCTTTGAATCCACAGTATCACCATTTATTTAAGAATCCTGGTATAAAGAATCTGTTCCAGCCTTTCTTCCCTCACGTGACATCTTTTTCCTATTTATACATCAGAGACGTGTATACATCCCCTGTACAAAAACACCCACTTTTAAAAGCACTTTCCCAAAGACATAGCTTTCAACCATATTTTGTTGCCACCAATGTGCCACACACTTAGCTCAAAGACTTGTTGTACATCACTTTCAAAACCTATTGTCTTTTAATGCCTCTTACCTGACAGTAAATCACGAGAACAACTGATTATGGTGGTTCCAGGCTTTATCCAGCTCACAGGAACATCGTCAGGTTTTGCACTGCAAACTACCACCACATCTGCGTGATGAAGCTAGGGACAGTCCAAAACAACCCCAGAAACAAAACAAGAATTAATGTTAGAAATACATTCTTAAATATTCATCTTGTATTATTCACTTACACAGCAATAGTCTTTGAGCAAGGTATTTTCAGACAGCAACAACAAAAAGAAAATATTCCAAATTGATGACTTGATTCTAACCCCACACGAAATTTAAGAACATTTAAACTGAAGTCAGGTAAATAAATTATGAAATTGGGCAAGTGGACTCAGCCAGCACCAATGATATTTAATGGGGATTACATGTTTTCAAAGAAAAAGCCCTATCATTGTCCAAAGTCCTGTCCAACAGGATGACTTGGAGACTTAAGAAAGAGAAGGGTTGAAAGACAGTAAATAGGCAATTATACATAGTACAGTCAGATTATCTGACAGTAGAAAACCAGACTGGCTGACAGGAATGCAAGACGACCTGATCCGCAAATGTCAATGCCTTTGAAGAATACCAAATTAAAGCATTTTTCCCCTTCTCAGTTCATGCTTGCTAATCAGAGCCTCTGATTTAGTTCAACCTGACAGATGTTGGAGCAAAAATGGTTACTACAAAAATTCTTATAATCAAAGACATAAGCGCCTTCCATTCCTCCCCCCTCTGAAACAAGGCCCTCTACCAATTATCGGAGTCACCGTGAGATAAGGGACAGGACCAGAAGCAGATGTATCAAGATCCACCAAAAAAGCAAAATGCATGCACAGCATTGCCTCAGGCCTGAACGTAAAAATTATTTCAGAGATAGAGTGATTTGGGGAGTATTCTGAAAAATGTAAATTAATACCAAGTGT
This sequence comes from Agapornis roseicollis, assembly GCA_002631895.1. NCBI lineage: Eukaryota > Metazoa > Chordata > Aves > Psittaciformes > Psittacidae > Agapornis > Agapornis roseicollis. The sequence goes on along the minus strand of NDXB01007660.1, from coordinate 92,862 downwards.
CACAAACTCAGCAAGTCTCACTATGAATTGATTTGAGACTGACAAGCGTTCCAGCTTCTTTTTTGGCCAGAAGTGCTCTGACACAACCCTGCTCAAAACTCCTGCCAAGACAGAAGAGCTACAAATCCTGTCAGGATAGCAGATTTTTGGCACAGCTGAGCATCCAGGAGAGGAGAAGAGCATAACTGTGGTGGAAAAAGCAAAAAGCTAAAAAAATCCGTAATCTCTTTGGAGGACAAAAGGATGGCCTAACCCTCCTTAGAGACGCACACACAAAAACAAAGCCAAAAGTGCAGGAAAAGATTTACTTACTTGATAAATGGCTAATGCAATGAGCTGATTCAGGCTTCAGTCAGAAGTCCTGCAACACTCCTATTATTGCCTGCAAACGTACAGTCTCAATAGTCATTCAGTCTTAGCCAAATTGTTTACACTCCTGCATCTGGTCTTAATATCAACTTATATGTCACTCCTAGAAGTCCATGTAAGTCATAATGCTTGACCAGTGCCAGGTCAAATCATACTGAGGAATCTGCAAGCAAATTTGGATAAAAAGATGCTGCAGTGACTGTGTACAGAGAACACTATGTTGAGGACAGGCTTTCCCCTGCAAAAGGAGGCAGTCTCTGCTGTTAACAGTCATAGAATCATAGAATAGTTAGGGTTGGAAAGGACCTTCATGACAACACAAAGAAAAATCATCATTATTCTCAATTACATTAATCCAGCCTTTTTTGTTTGTTTGTTTGTTTTTTGTAAGGAAAAAAAATTATTCCTATTCTAGCAGTTACATACTGAAAGTCAGATATGCCTTCTATGCAAAGCCTCTGGGACAAAGACTAAGAGCTTTGCACAGCGTTCAGCATGGGGAAACCATGAACCAATTGAGAACTCTGTGCAACAAGTAATAATTTTGACAAATGTTCAGCCAACATACTCATGACAGAATTGATCCAATGTAACTGCAATGCCAGAAAACAGCTGACCTGACCAAATATTCATCTCTATGACTACCAATCATAATGTTCAAAAATGTTCTTAACAGATGAGCACCGTCATTTTTGTATCCAATGTTAACACTAGTTTGGATGGCTAATGTCACATACCTATAAATGTATTGGAAAACCAGCTGAACCTTTCATCTCATTGTCCTGCCCCATCTCCTCCATGAAAAAAGTTGTATTACAGAGCAGTGAGCAGTTGTCCTATGGGTTGAAGACACATTCACCTCAGAGCCCTCCCCACCATTATTTCCTTATTTCACAAAGAAAGTAAATGTTAATGTAAAGGGAGAAATAAAAAACACATACAGTTGTAACTCTCGCTATAAGCAAGTAATTTAAGCGCAACTATTGAAAAAGTTGCTGGAGAGTCAATAAAGTAAATACCACAACTTACAGAATCTTATTCCCCTATGAGTTTTGGGGTGTTGTGTTTCCTTTAAATACATCCAGAAATTTGTTTGACTGGGAGAGTGAGTCCACTGACAGCAAAATAGCTGTTTACAGGATTTCAGGTGTCCTGAGAAGAGATTTATGTGATCTCCATCAGCAGATTTTGGTTTCAATTAGTTGCATCCATGCGTCCCCTGCTTTTTTTTTATCTTCTCTTACCACAACCTATTTTTTTGACAGCAAGCAACCAGCCTTAGGAGGCATGTGCAGGCTTGTCTCCTACATCAAAACCAAATCATGGGTGTTAGAGATGGAAAAGACCTATGAAATCATCACATCCAACCTTTTTAGCAAATGCACCGTGCAGTCCCCGGACAGAGGACACACCTGACAGGAACCAGATGCTACAGGCAGCCATAGCCAAAAAGTCAAGGAGATAGCCACAAGGGGGAACATGTGATCATAGGGTGACCAACAGCCCAATGCTTTCTGGACAGCCAGGCTGTGTTCCATGAGGCAGACTAGAGGAAGGAATGACAAGCGTCATGCCAAATCATCCGTAATGTACTAGGCAAAAGGCTGAAGACATAGAAAGGTAATACTCCAGTAGTATCCTGCCTTCTCACCAGTAAGTATTTTTTCAGTTGGGAAGAGCTGTGCCAATAAATAATCTGAAACCTCATAACAAAATATGACTCTTTCCACCAAAATTTATGTAGAAGCAGATTAAGATGCACCACCCATTCCCAAGAGAGAACACCAAATGTTAAAACAACAATACAGTCTTACCAGCCAAGTATTTAATGATAGTAGTTCAAGTAGCCATATATTCCAGATAAATGAAGACCCATTTTACCACAAAGCCTGCAAAAAATTTTATTTCCCCCTAGGTAAAAATGACTGCTACAAAAGTCACTTTTAAATACATAAGAAAAAAATATTTTAAATTAGTATTTTAAATGTAAAATGTTATATTTAACTTTTCTGGGTACGAAGTTAGGCTACCTAAAATTTAAGAGATGGGATGAGGAATAGGAACCTGAATCAAAGTTTTTTCACAACTCCCTTTAAGGAAAAAATCATTTTACATATTGGTTTACAAATAAGGTTCCACTTCAATCACAGCAAGTTTAAGTGTTGACTCTAAGAAAAAGCAGACTGTGTCCAAAAGAGGTTCTTATCCAACCTAACAGGAACCTCCCACTTATGCACTCCAGCTGAACCAGACTCCTACTTCTCAACCAGGATTTTACAAACAAATTTGCCGTTCCTAATTATACCTGGATAAACCAATTTTCAGGTATTTTACAAAAAAAAAAAAATGAATTGTACAGTAGCAGCTCTCTTAAAACAGGCATGCTGTGATTCACATACAGACTACATTTAAGATGTCTTGAAGTTATGATTCACTGAGTTTAGATGACTGAAGTAGAATAAAATTTGCTTATAGGTACTAAGTATTACCTATGTTTCAGCAGAAAGTAACCTGTATTTTTTTCAATTTGAATCTATTTGATAACCTTTTTTCAAACTAGAAAGCCTAATACTAACATAATTAAGGATTAAGCACATCAGTTCCCATTCTTCACCTGTAATGCTGAATCAATTTTTGGGTAGTCTCATTTTTAAATGACAAGAGAGATGTTCCTGAAAGTATGTCACTAGGTCAATCTTCTGTTCCCCTTAACAAAATATGGAACAGGGAACAAAAATAACTGCAAACTATATCCATTATTCATTCAGGTCAAAGCAAGGAAATTAAAATGTCCCGTAGTTTATTTTATCCCCTTTTCCTATCATAGGGCAGACAAGACTTGCTTCAACTGAGCACACTAAGTCAGATGGTACTGTGCTGTTTGTCAGCAGAGATACTTCTACATTGCTAGACTTTTCCTAAGGTAGACTTATGCATACCTTCCTTTTGACCATTTTCAACATATTGTTAAAAAAGTACATGAGTAAAAGAAGCAGCAACAAGTCCACAGCAGTACAAAACCTGCTACAAAACCCCCTTAGAACCTTAGTGTTGTGTGCACCATTTACATCAAAAGAATGTCTAAAGAAAACACTTGTCATGCAATGGATATATACACACAAGGTACACCCATCCTTAAGATCAACTTTTCCTTTCCTGGTATATATTGCAAAACAAATGCACCCCAATGAAAAGTTCATATTCTTCGTAAGTTCATTCCTCACTTTGTAAGTGAAGTTATTATGCTACCGTAGGTTATACTTTCACAACAGCACTCAGGCTGCTACTGTAAAGGTATCACATTCAGAAGAAGGACAAACAGTGTACAAACCATGTCTAAAGTTAGTGTTTTGTGCAGTAAAAACAAAACATGAACTAATTTTTCTTAGTCTTAGAAAAACCTTGGCATCAGCTAATATTTTCTAACTTGAAATTCAGATAAAAAAAAAAATCAAAAGAAACCCTGTGAGCCTTTTGACTGTTTTTACTTAATCAGGATTTAAAACAAGCAAGAGAAAATAAATTCATAACATCAGCTATAATTATATTATCTAACAATGTTATATTTCAAATACAGGTTGCCATAAGACAGCAGTGCTTTGCTGTCCACTAGGAAATCTGTGCTCAATTTCTGACTCTCAAGTTCTGGGAATACGAAACAGAAGAGTTTTCCCTGTATATATTAGATTTTTATCTAGGAGCTAGAGCTAACAGAGTTACATCCAGCAGCACTCCGGGGGTTACTGGTGACATGCTGCTCCAGGTTTACAGACAAGAAGAGGAAGGTAGGTTTCCCCCAAACTCTGCTGATTAGTCCCCCAGGCAAAGCAGAAACTTCTTTACTGCCAAAAGTTAAAATGAACTTGGGAAGATCAATGTGCAAAGCCTCAAGCTGCCTCCTATTCTGTTTCCCATCCGTGACCTACTGCAAGAAGTAAGCTACAGGGAAAGCTAAAAAACAAAGCACGATTATGGGAAAGCATCTGGATGGAAGGAAATGGATCTCTTTCCAGCATAGACAGCACTGCACAAGCAGCTCTGGCCTGGTTCAAGTCTTTTGCTGTGAACCCGTGGAAACACCTCTGACCACTCTGTCATGCACACACACCATCCAGCCCAAAGCAGGCCTCTAGCACAATCTAGCAATGAGAAATAATTAACGAATGAGACATGGGTAGTACTGGTGTACACAATGCTCGCATCTCCAAGAGAGGCATATGTTTCCTAAGTGCTATCAGTCACTTAAAGCAGAGAGCTGAGACAGCTTCACAAAAAACATCTGCAGCTGTGAAAACACAGGTTTGGCATGGACCTTTCTAACTATTACAGCTGCTTAAACTTACTTCCCTCCCCTTGCCTTCGAAACCATCATTTTGCATTGCCTGCCACCTTGTGGAGTGTGCTGTCAAATCTAAAACAAGAGCTGTCCCTTGCACCTCACTCCTACAGCAACTTGAAAACAGCCTCCGGAGTAGGCGTACCACTTCTACAAATAATATCTGCACCTCTCCTCATATGGCCAAAGGACAGCACATTCCCAGTTGTATTATTCTAGAAAATGTGGGACTAAGGACCAAACTGGGAGGTATGAATGGAAGTCATTCCAACTTCTAAGTTGTTCAAAGCACTGCAAAAAGCAACCAATGAAGACCATGTAAATTAGGTACTTCAGATTAAGGGTCCTGAAATTCTCTGAATCCTTCTACAATTCTCTTCAAAGATAAAGATTGTGATCCTCCTTGTCCCAAAAGAGGCAGCACTGGCAAAACTTTAAGACACAAATTCAATGAAAGTAATTTCATACAGATGGCCATATACAGAAGAAGAAAGAAAGCATCTCTCTCACATACCAATGAAAAGAAAAAGGAAGACCTAACATGTGTGGTTTAAACCATACTCTGAATTCTTTCTCTGACAGCTACTAGGGTAAAATAATGAAGTTATAGCAGCTGCTGTATGCAATATTTGGTAGAGTTCCCTGTTTGCCTGAGCACCATTTCTGAACAAGCAGAAAGAACAAAGATCCTAACACACATTGGCTACTAGAGAGCTCCAGTGCAACCCATGACTGTAGTGATATATCTCCCTCTCAGGAGTGGCAGCAAAGGGGAGCAGTGCCACATAACAGCAAAAAGGAATGCCTGGGTGATGGGGATGCAGGATGACCCCCAGCACTGGGCAGACAGAAGAGTGCTCACCTTGGTCTGCAGCTGAAGGGCTTTCCACTGGCAGCTCACGGTCACAGCTCCCTCCCTTTGCAGCATGCACTGCAAGGCAGCACCCACTGCCCCACTGGCTCCCACCAGGAGCACCGTCTTTCCACCTGCGTGACACAAAGCAAATTGTTCAGACACCCTCAGCTGCAAAGGTGCTAGCACCAGGCTCCACCATGCTGCACAGTTTGAGCATCCATGTGAACTCCCCTCCTTTATTATGCTCCCCCCCACTAAATCCATCCAGAAAAGCCAGGAAAGAGGCNACCGTCTTTCCACCTGCGTGACACGAACCAAAATGTTCAGACACCCTCAGCTGCAAAGGTGCTAGCACCATGCTGCAGAGTTTGAGCATCCATGTGAACTCCCCTCCTTTATTATGCTCCCCCCCACTAAATCCATCCAGAAAAGCCAGGAAAGAGGCTCGTGACAGGACAGTGCCATGTAACTACACAACCACAGCAGCCGTGGCATTATGGGCAACTCTTCTAGAGCCCATGCAGTAACACAAAACACAGGTTTTAAATTGTTTCTTGGCAGCCCTCTAAATCTAGTAAGAAATACTGCTCTTCTGGTTTTCTGGTATTTTATTTGCACAAATCCTTTCACCAATTTTTGTTACTAAGTACATTTCATCTCCTGCTTACAGTTCTGTTTCAGAAATCCTTGTTTCAACAATTATGAACCACTACAAGAGAGGCTACTTCTGAAACACTGCCTTAAACTAACTGTGTCTTCACATACTGTAAAGGCACTTTAATGTCTACTATTTCAATGTTAGCATTTACATAATGCAACCAAAACCAAAAGATCTGCTCAGCAGTTATTTACAAGCAGACCTGGATTTCTCCAGCTGTTCACACTACTCAAAATAGTAAGTGAAATCCTTGAGTGATGCTTGTATTTCTGTGTTTGTAAACACAGATGTCTCCAGAGGCTTCAGGGAGATTACAGCTGCTGATGGCAGGTAATCTCTTCCTAACATCCAGAATCTGCAGGACTGAGATCCATTTCTGCAAATATTACATTCAGACCTCACTGAGGTTCATTCCTCACAAGCAGGAGACAAATGTATGTTGGGCAGGAAAACACAAAGCAGAAAACACAACCAGGGGATATTATATTTGTCTCTCAGTCAGGACTAAACCTGAGAAAATCAGTTAGGCTGAAATTAATGCCATAATTATGATAGAAGGTCTCACCTAAATCTTCAAGGAGCTCCATCACAGCACATGCTGCAGGAGGAACTAGACAGTTGTAGGCATCGCCATGTACCAAACATCCTAGGTTTACACTGGACAATCTGCAAGAGAAAATTCGTCATTTTTCCTTTTCAGAATTTGTGTAGTATAAATTCTCAGTAACACTCATAGCACAGCTAACAGCTAATCCCAAGAGCAGTTGTGTCCTGCAAAAGTAAGTCCTTTGGTATCAATGTGCTGTGAGTGATTTGTATCATTACATATCTCACTTAGACAAACACTAAGCCTCAAGAGAGATAAGGATCTGTGAGTTATAACAAGTAATACAAGCCCACAATACACAGGCAACTCTCATCATGGTGAGCTACCCATGTCATATTGAAACATCTCAGTGGCTGCAAGGGAACCAGAGCAGTGCTGCTAGAGCCATCCTTCTGGGCTCAGGCTGGCTTGCTGGGGAGAACTCGAGTGTTTTTGCACAGAATAAGAATGCTCTGAATTTTCCATTCTCTGTCAATCTTTAGTACTCCAGATAATGGAAAGGTAACTGATCTGCCAAATTTTCACGGTTGTTTATCCTGACATGAAAAAAATAAAGCAGAAGAATAGAATTAAAATAAAGTAAAATAAAATAAAAATAGGTAATGGTCTGCAGTTGAGAACAGGAAGGCTTCAAGAGTAGCAAAATGGTAAGCCAGACACCTACTTTAGGTGTTCTCTCCAGAGAGCAGTGCAACTATAGACTGATTAGAAAGTCATGCTAATGGGTCCAAACTATTACAGCCTACTTTCCCACCGCGAGAGTGCGCTGTAAGGTAGTTAAAACCTTCTCTGCAACTTTTCCATCAATCCTTGTGAAGATTCTGGGGTTTGCGTTCAGTACTTGCAACTACCATTACTGAAGTACTGGAATAGCTTAAGTGTTGTAAGTAAATCAGAACACAGTTTTTCCTTTCTTTGAAAAGACCACGTCCTGAATATACGGTATATAAAGATTAAAAAGATAATGATCAATATTACTTCAGCATCTCATTGATTCAGCAGCACCTTTTATCACTGCTCAAAAGCCCAGCTAGACATATTATCTGAGGAATCCATTAATGAAAAGCACAGGGGAAAATTGATTTTACAGAGCCATCAGCCTTTTGTCTGCTAATCTTATTTCTCAGTGCTTTACTTACCCATCCACATCCTTCTCTGGTTTCACAGCATTTAACACCTTACTGCTATATAAGCTTTCTGGGAGGTCAAGGGCAAGGCCCTGCACATTAGGATCCTCGTTCAGTCTCAAAATTTCATTGACAATCTAGGAAGTTAATAAAAAGCATTAAAGATCAGAACACATACAAAAGAAGAATCTAATTAGAAGGGGATAAAGTCTATATTTAAAAACTAATTTTTCTTCCCTCACATATTGCTGCAACTTCTAAATGAAAAAGCAATAACCCACTTTGGTTTATATTTCCACAGCTTAACAAATTAAGCCACCCTAACTCTATTCTAAACATTTTGCAAAGCCAGTACATATTACATGACATATGCTGCCAAAAGCATTTAGTCTTTCACTGTTCAGCACGGTTCAGCAAAAGCTGGACACTGTAATGGCTTGAGAAGATGTTTTTAGAAGAAGCCTTGGTTCAAAACAGGACTAGATCATGTCCCAGCACAGAACATGGACAAAAATGTGTAACACTGGAAAAAACAATTACACAAGTGAAGTTTTATTTTATTACACACTTGATGGCTTCATCACTGAAGTGCAACACTGATCCATACCGATAAATGCTATTCTGCTATGACCATGAAGAATACAGTGGAATACAACATGCTGAAGTTTTTTTTTGTGTGAGAAATGCCACGTAAGCACGTATTTCTGCTATATAAATAAAATCAGTGTACAGTCACCACAAAGCTGTATAATTTAAATGGATTAACATCCAACAGAAAATTAGGATAAGATTTTTTTTCCTTTTTATGCCTTCCTAAACTACTTTTCATCTAAACTATTCAATATAATTGTGAACTCTAATGCCCAAACACTTGATGTACAATCAATATTAAACTAGGGGAATTTGGTAGGTGTTAGGCTGTCTGCAGCTCTGAACCAAGAGAATGTGCTACTTTCACGCTAACAAAGATTATTTAAGCATGTCACTGGTATAGAAATGCCTCTTCAATTTGCTCACTTCCGAGACAGAAACAGGCATATATAGTAAGACCCTGTGATTTGACAGGGTTGGTATACATTCTGATAGAAAGTAAGGATGAGTATACATCAGATTATGGGTATGAAAACATCTACATTTTGCTTAAAATAATCCTGAGATGCTACAAACCCTACAAGACAGCACTTAAAGGAAACATAGTTCAGAAATAGCCTGAATCCAATGAACTTCAAACTATATTCCTGCTTCCTGTGAAAATATTTTTCTTCTTTTTCACTGCATTTATTGTAATTCAGCTTTTCATCATGATAACACTTAAAATGCTTACAACGCATGCACAGTAGAGCAACCTTGTATTAGTACAGTTTTGTGCACAGGCAGTCATGACAGAACAAAATGTGAACAGTATTGAATTCCCTCCCATTTTCCCAAACCAGGGAAGGCAAACTAGCATATGGATTTGAATGGATGAAAAAAACCCCACAACTTTGTCATTGTGAGTAAGCAGAAGAGTAACAAAACTGTTACGAACTTTCATTAAAGTAACTTTCTTCAAATAACAAAAATACCCTGATTTTCTCTTTATGTACATACCTCAGCAATTTCCCAAGATATTACTTCAAAGTAACAGCAACTGTTGTTGCATACTGGCTATATTTTACTTATTTCTTACTGTGTCATTCAACAAATGAAACACATATACCAACAGCAAAGTGTATTTGATCATTTCAAAAGCCCACCCTTCTTAAATGGGTAGCTGCCTGTTAATCATTCACAAAACCTGACTCCTAAAATTCATCACACTAAGTTCCTCTCAATATATCTGGAAGCTGTTCTTGAGATTACACTGCAAGCCAGTAACATTTTAAACAGTACACAAAACACACAAGCCTGCAGCATTATCAAACTCTCCAAGCACAAGACCAGCTGGGAGCACTGGCACCTTTCATTACACATTCCTTTACTGTTCTTACTTTCAAATGCCTTGGAATTATGCATATTAATATGGTTTGCTATATTTAAAACATACTTGACACTAGTGCTATGCTTCCAGCCTAATGTCTTTGACAAAGTAAGAATTCATCCCTCTAGTGATTTGGAGTAGGTGATTTTGGTAATACATACCTGAAACATTACAAGATCAATAAGCAGCCAAATAAATTCAACCTCCTCCCCCTCTATAATCAATTAATCTTTAATCTCCCTGAATAACTTGGCCAAGAATCAAGTACAGTCACGAGAGCAACTGTGGAAGACAGGATACCGTGCTGGTATAAGGGGATGCTGCAGTTAAATATCAGACACAAAACCAAAACATTACTCTGCTGATCCTGCCTCAGCTCACCAGGGGACAGCAGACAAACCCATTACTTCCCTTTTTTCCCACACTTGCCAATAGGCGGATAATACTTGCTACTTGAACAAAGGCAGTCCCAACCCTAATTTGAGTTAACAGAGGTCAGGCAAAATGATAATGAATGTCAGCAATAAAAAAATGTTTATGATGAAAGCAAAAAAGAAAGAGTCCTTCCAGCACTGCAGTTACCTCATCCTTGCTGCTGCCTTCAGGGAGACAGATGTGAATAACATGTAGTCCAACCTGCCAAAAGAAAATACTTATAATTACCAAAGGCAAGTAGCTCATGATGAATAACAAGTTTATTGGCTAAGGCTTACCTCTTTGGCAAAGTTCTTGTTTGTATCTTGAATCAAATGATCATTATGTGCCTTGGGAAACAAAACAGAAACTAAGTTATAAAAATGAAAATTACACTGAAGTGCACAGGTGTATGAAAATAACATAGTGAGGGTGTTTGTGTCTACTAGTATTCAAACAAATAAAAAGCTTAGTAATTCTAAGAAGCAGAAGGCCATCCAGTAAATTTATTTTGGTTTGATTAAAGTGTGTGTTGATATTAATCTCACTTTTATAGACATGAGTGGTCCTTTCCTTAATGTAAGTTCATCATTTAACAAAGGTACCAGCCTGTGTCTGAAGACACTTTTCCATCCAGCCACACAAGGGTGAAGTAGGCAATAGCAGTACTAGCATTTCCTGCAGCGTCCCCATATCACCTAACAACACTGGTCTGTCTTATCACCAAAAATAAGGCAGATCATTACTACTATATATTACAGTGAGTTTTGTCAATACAGAAACAAGAGAAGTTATCAGCTCCTCCCAACTGCCAGCAGACACTCACATTAGTATCTCCTGGGTAGATTTACCTGGGAGACCATCTCACCAAGGAATCCTCCTCCCTAAGGTCTCTACATCAGTATGTACTGTATATTATTACAATATTTAATTGGAATAATTACAATTGAATTTTACTCTTCAAGTTATTCTTGATTCTTAGGAAGCTCTTCAAATATTTTCATATACTCTAACAATAAAACTGAGAATTCAACATCCAGAACTAGAAATCTCTATTTTCAGTGAGGGGTCCACCCTCGAAAATGTTCCACCCTTGTAATAAAATGAATAAAACACTTCTCACAGCCATGATTGTCTTCCAAGCCAGACAACAGGACTGAAATGAATCATTTCAAAAGGATTTGTTACAATTTCATGAACTCATTCTACATTCCATATGTCTCAGTGACAGTGACTGTGACTTCCCATGAGAGTTGGGCCACTTATTTTGTGGATAGCTGCCAGTGCTGCCTTCAACTGTCACTAGCATCACCCAAAATTATTTTGGTTCAAGCCCATAATAATTTACCAGCTTGTTAATCCCAAACGTTTTAAGACTGCTGACAATGAAAAGAAGCACATCTAAAAGCACAGGCTCCATTTAGAGAGGCAGCTCCTGAGAGGGGATGAGGGCTTGCCCTCCATCCCTCAGCAACCTCCCTGAGCGCAGCACCACCTGCATCCCTGGCACTGCACTACCAGTCTCCCACTCCCCAAATCTGGCAGCTGTGGGTGAAGAGCTAGCACAGAGGTTTCTGCATTGAGAATGCATGTTGGAGCTCACACTGCAGCAGGAGAAGAAGAGACAGGACTACAGACAGCTCAGCAGCTGCTCCCCCATGCCAGTAAATGTGGAACTGTATCCCCACACTGACATGCAGCAACATTTGTACCAACATTTTTTGTACACATTTAAAATGGTTAATTCTGCTTACAACCAGACTAGAGCTAGGGTGAGTGGCAGCTGAAGAACATAGCTTGGGTGATCTTGACCACATGTTCCTTGGCCACTTCATGATGCAAAACAAGCAGGATAAACAGGTACAAGAAGGACATTCATTTAAAGCACAACCATGACCAAAACTGAAACACCAATGTAGATGCATCTCAACTGATATTAAAGTGCACAGGAACCTCACCCAGCATAAAACACTTATGTGGCTGTGTGGAAAACCAGACTTGGGGACTAAATCTGGCTGACAACCCAGGGTAGATCACTGTCCCAATCCAGCTCACAATGCAACTGGATGGAGACAAGACAGGAGTAAGAAACAACAGGTCACTGATAAGACAGATAATTGCTTTTCTAGCAGTGGTTAAACTTTCAGCCTTAGAAGGCTATTGGAAAACATTAACCGCAATTACCCAGGGAACCTAAGAAATGGGAGACCTTGTTCAGTCAGCCTCACTACAGGACCTACTGAAATAAAGTTGGTGCTGCATTTCTTATATTAGTACTTAAAAAATATTTATAGTTAGGGTTTACAACTTAAACCTATAGGGTGAGAGATTCAGTGCGCATGGAATCAAAACCAACTCCGCTGTTCTAGAAAACAGGACAAAAACATTTTTGCCTGCATGGCTCTGAGTCCTACTCTGAATGACAAACACGCTTAGTTTCTTGTCTTTGAAACTTGTAAGAAATCTGGAGAGGAACATCCTTCACCTTTGCAGGGATAGCAATACTCTTCTATGAGTTTGATTGCCTATCTCAAATATGGCAGTGCCAGTGGGATGGAAAGGAAAGCTCTTCCCAGTGTTAGTAGCTAGCTCTCAATTACTACAAGCCTGCTTTACCTTAGAAAGTGCAGCACTTTCTAAAGGATACTAATGTTTTATACAGAGCATTTATTTCACACAGGCCCTATTGAGCTGACTGGGACTTTCAAGTGTGGTTTTCCTTTCCTTAGGACAGCAGTCGTAAACTAGAGCTACCCAAAGGCAACAAGGCTGACAGGAAGCATCAGGGTCTTTCCTTAATCCCGGCAATGTTATTTCAAGGGTGGGAGATAAAGGAAGGGTCGTATTTGCAAGCACGTAAACACTTTTTTCAGGAATGCAATAAAAGCTTCAGGCTAAATAAAGGTCGAGAACAACTGCTTTGACTCAACATAGATAACCTGTGGGAAAAAGCAATCCATACTCACAAGGGGAAAGACTCTTAGCAAAAGGAGGAAGGGATAAAATTGCTCCCTTCCTTTACAAGCATTTCCCACAGCCTGAAGTTTGCTGTGCTATTTCGGGCCTGCAGAACAGCAGTCTACAGTCCGGTGGAAGTGCTTCCTTCTATCCCTCTACTTGAAAAAAAAAGTTACTTTCTGCACCACATGCTTCTGAAGTTTCAGACAAGCACACAGACATACTTTACCTGAATAATGGCAAGTGTTGGCTCAAGCCGAGGGTTTTCTCTCTTAAGAGAGGCCAAGGACTTCTTTGCGTTCTCAGTGATTTTGCTGCAACACAGTAACAACAAGCAAATCTTTAGCAAAATAAACCTTCCTAACATCAGTCAGCAGAAACCTATTAGTCAACAATACAGAACAAAGGTTTAGGCACATACACTTTTAATCACCAAAATTACAGGGAGATGTAAATGTTGAAGGCTGATGTTCAGCAGGCAGGTACAGAGAACCTTAATAGACCAGAATACCTTTGTTTTACAGCTACCTGTGTCATTGCTTCAACATGCCCAGCACTTAATAGTTGGCCTATGCTATTTCATGAGAAGGATTGTCTAGCTACACCATGGGAAGCACAACAGGGTACCATCACCTCAAGCCTTCGGCTCAGGTGCATCTTTTGATCCCATACCTGAGGTCCAGGCAATGACAAAAGCTGAGGCCTTTACACCTGGGACTGCCGGAGCTAAATAGGCATCACCAGCGCTAAGAGCAGCAAACCTAAAAAGCAGACACTCTCATGGATGCCATTCAAAACTGCGGACAGCAGGGAGACAGAAGAGCTCTGTTTGCCACGCTGCTTCTTAGAAAAACTGGTGGCAGCCACATACTGGGAATGCTTTCTGGAAAAGTTTTCTTCAGAAGTGGTGGTCAGCTCTCCTCTGTTACCTTTTGCTCATGCAGATGATACTCAGCAGAAAAAGGAGGAGAACCCCTGAAAGATGCCTGTCTGTCCCTCACAACAGGCAAGACTAACAGAGGAAAGTACAGCCTAAGGGCAGGGATTTTGCTACCACATAACCTCTCCCCCTCTCAGAGGCCAATGACCTATTCAGGTCAACGCGGTGGCAAACACTGTCCCAGCTGAAGCGGGGCAGGGTGTGGGTGTGGGGAAAAAAGCCACAGATACGACACATTTTCCAGGCAGAAGTCCACGCGGGGCCTCACCTGAACCACCACACAACTGCTCCTCAAAATACCGCAACACGAAAGCGACGGCAAAAAAAATACCGGTGGCTGCGGCGGGGGTGGGAATTTTACCACGGTATCACCTCCCCATCGCGCACCCCAAAAAACGCTACCCCTGGCGAAACAACCCCCAGCCCTAACCCTCTCCAACCTCCATCCCCCCAGGGGTTGCATCAGCCGGTGCCACCGCCCCACGTGTGCCTCTTACCGCGCTGCTGCCGCCGCCGCCGCACCGCCACCGCCTCCCCCCCGCAGCTGCCTCCCGCACAGCCCGCGGCTCGGCGGCGGGGCTGCAGGGAGCGCCGGGGCCACGCACCAGCGCAACGCTGCGCTCCGCATCCCTCCCGCGGGCTCCGGCAGCAGCGCCGTGGTCGGGAACAGTGCAAGGGGGAGGGCGGCGCTCGAACGAGAACCGCCTTCCCCCTTACCCCCCTTCTCAGCACTCATCCCCTTTCGCTTCCGCCCTCCAGCTCGCATCGACCCAAAGAACAGAACCCAAAGCTTTTGCGTACTCAATGTTTATTAAAAATAGTATGAAATGGTCCCTGGGAGAAGTTACACGCTAGTCAAAATCCCTTTTTTCTGTTTAATTTTTTATCTCCCTCCAACTCCACTGATTGCGTGAGATGCAAGTTAACCAACACTCCCCTAGCCATTTAAACAAACCTAGATGTGTGCGGGTAAAGCACAGATTTAACTTCTATTTGTATTTACAATACTTTACAAGCTATATTAAATAAATACAGGCTCTGCTACACCTTGGCGTCTTAAATATGTACAACATTATTTCTCGGTCTGATTTTGCTAGATAAATGTGGGGCCTATCACAGTGGATGTGCCAACTGTAGCAAGTGTCCCTGTGGTACAAGCTAGTGAGTACCATGGCCAACCAGCAAAATTACAATCCCTAGCCAATGAAAGATACATGTGGTAATTAATTTAACCCATTCTAACAATTTCAAGTCCTTAAATCTTAGTCTACAAGTAAACTAGCTGTACACTGACAACTGCAGTTTTTCCTCATGGTAGCCAATGTAGTAAATAGTTGGTCATTCTGGAAGTACAGTGCCCTGTGGCTGAGGGGAGTGATATATGATTAGTAAAAATAGTATCTCAGTGGAATTCCTTTATTTTTAGATATGTTAACTTGGTACTGGCTTTATCCACATAATCTGAAGAATTTAAGCACCAAAAAGAACAAGAGTCACACAAGAAGATCAGTGTAGACATGCCTAGGCTTTCCTTCAGGTACAAGTTTTTCAAGTAACAGAATCCAAAGCTGTGCAATAAAGATGACAAAAGGGAATAAATGTGCATCGTATTGGAGAGCCTGTTCTTGTTCGGACTGGCAGCATTTAATCTACACATTATTTGCAAAAGAATGGAATGTATTCTCATTTTTTAAGCTGCTTTTATTGTACAGAAAATTGAATTAGAGTTAGCCATGGCTGGTTTAGAAAATACATATTCTACCTCTCTCTGCCAGGAAGGGTTACTTCCTACTATGAGAGATGCATTCCCTGGGGAAGGCAGTTTGTCACTCAACCAGCCATATTGCTCAGCCACCCTATGGGCCAAATATGCCCCATGATTAATGTTTCACCCAAGTAGCTGGCCAAGCTTCATCCACTGACTTCGGGACTTGAACAAATGCCCTGCAGGGCACTGCGTATAAAATACAGATACTTTGCAAACACACACAGCAGCTTTCAGCTGCTGTGCTCTGAGCTACAAGATACTCAAATTTTGCCTGCATATCACAAGCACCATCATCACTGGAGGTACCAAACCTGGTCTAGCCACCTTGACAAGCAGCAGATCTTCCCTTCTACTGCCCAAAACATCCTCCAGGTAAAGACTGCATCACACCCACAGGTTCACATAGAAAGCTGCCACTGCCCACTGCCTACTCTGCAGTTACAGAAGGTCAGAAGAGGCATCAGATCCAGAACTATCAGTCTGGTACCCCTTGCAAGCACTAGGTCTAGACTTTGTTTAAAACATAAGAAGGCTGTTCTAAAGTAA
This sequence comes from Agapornis roseicollis, assembly GCA_002631895.1. NCBI lineage: Eukaryota > Metazoa > Chordata > Aves > Psittaciformes > Psittacidae > Agapornis > Agapornis roseicollis. Next base: position 76,323 of record NDXB01007660.1, on the reverse strand, counting down.
TGTAGCATATGTATTGGTCCCACACACTTGAAATCTGTCTGATGAAAAGTAATGTGCAAAAAGTGTGCAATTGCACATGTAGCATGTTGGTGTGATTACCAGAACCCTGCTCATAAATCTGCACAGTCACAGGAGTAGCTGCCCAGCTAAATTCTCCCACGTGGAACCAGAATAATCACATGGGTATTTTGGATGCGGAACACTGGTCACCAACTTGAAAGTCCAAATGCTAAGGTTTCCACACACTAAAATGGTTTGGAAATCAAAAGGCATCACACCTAACAAAGGAAGAGATACAAAGGGCAAATAGGAGATGAGAAGTCCACCTGCACTATGGAGCAAAACACCAGACAGTGCACACTTCTTCACTTCCAGGATTCTAAACCATTTAAAAAAAAGGATACATTTCACATCTATTTACAGTATTACTGTGATACAATGCCTGATTGTGTAATATTATGGAAATACATGATGCCAGTACTGATTGTCCTAGTACATACTCTGTTGTGATAAGGCAGTACAGCTAGAAATTACTGAGAACATCAAGCAAAGCTACTTGAACTGAGACACTGAAACTTTTCCCTTAAAGACTGGACAATATTCTGCTGATTAGGAGAAGGTACTCTCCACAGGTAGTCATTCAGTTTGTCCGAATCACTGTAAGCAGTCAGATACGGAGTAAGTGTGTGTTTGCCACTGGAGGACTTCACAGGAGTGCAAGAAACAGTTTTGCTGCAGAGCGTTTCAGAAGGAGCAGCATCTGTGTTACGCAGTTTGGGATCTGATCTCCTTGCTTGGTTCTGAGAAGTCTCCAAGTCAGATCCTTCATCATCAGACTTTATTTCAACATAGTCATCATCATCCCCTTCTCCTTCTTCATTATCTTTGAAATTCGAAAAATAGTTCTGAGTAGCCAGCTGTGCTGTCAGAGGGGAGGCCCTGTTAACTCTCAGTACCTTTTGAGAATCCTGCAGAATCATATCTGAACAGTTTTCAGGGATCTGCTTTCTCATATCAGGCCCTGTGCATCCTGAAGCAATACCTGGTGCTTGATGGCTGTTGATTCGGAAATTCTTATTCAAATGGAGCTTTTTCTTGTCCATTTCATTAGGATATACAATTGATTCTTCAGACCTGTTGACCATAACTGAAGAAGATGACTGTGACCTGCTGTATGTCTGTGGTTTTACATTGCTTACTCTTCTCCCAAGGGAGTTATAGATGTGATCTTGATGTAAGTTTTCTTTGTTCGGCTGGCTTATAATAGCACTCCACCTCTGTGCTGGGACATGCAAACGGTTAGAAATCTGAAGGGAAGGCACAGATCCAGCTGACGGCAATTGCCTTGCATGGCTCTTTGTAACAGCTTCTGTATACGAGCTCTTGGACTTTGGGTCTTGCAACTCAGGCAATGGAGAAAAGTCAGCGAGCTCACCATTACTGTATGTAGAATGCAAAAGCCATTCTTCTGCTCTTGAGCATTCACTGGTGACCTGGGAATGGGGAGGAGATGCAGCCATGGGTGTAGAAAACCTCCCAGCTGATGGCTCCTGGGGAGTCACCCAGGCTTCCTTTTGGACCTTAGGTGAGCTTTCTCTGAAGACAATTTGGTCATAAAGCTGGGAATATTCAGCTATTCTGGCACCTAGAAAGGAGAGAGAATTAACTTAGCAGAGGCAAGAAATCCATTTGAATGAAAATTTCAAAATCTCAAAATGTTTTGTATTGGTCAAAAGAAAAGTTTACAGCTGTGTTAATATCTTCAGCCTCAACAGAGTAACATGAAAAAAATGGAGGTCGGAAGAGTCATGCATTGCATTACATTTCAGTACACTGTATTCAGAAAAAGAAGCAGAAAATATCTTGCAGCGGTGAACAGTTATGCAGGATACAATGTACCACATGGTTCCAGTAATATGCTGCTTGTTTCATGTTAAAATGGAAAAGGACATTCTGAAAATGGCCTGGCAAGTAAGATATTTAGGGACTTTTATAAATATCACAGAAAGCAAGAATGACACTCTAGTGCACAGAGTCTGCTGGCTCCGTGTCTCCAATCTGTTTCAATTGACCATGATGAAAAAGAATTCCAGAGCTGTTGCATATCCATGACTGCACATTCATTAGATAGAGCAAGATCACTAGCTCTTTCTTATCTGACCTCATTCCTTATGCTTGCAGGCGCGATGTGGATGGTACCTTAGCAAATTGTATGACGTGTTAGAAGGTGAGTACCTGAAAATACACCTGTTTAGTCAAACCCTGAAGATCACTTGCTATTAAAGGAAGTAACTGCTTTTCTGTTACGAGGCCAATAGTGCTGCAGGCATAATTTCTATTTCCAGCCTCAGCTGAATTGACCGTTCCTGGCACTATCCCACTATTTCTTCCAAATTTTATCAAGTATCAACAAGAATTGAGATATAAAAGACTACTCATGTTAAAAGCAGTCACAGAAAACTCATTTCAGTGGTGATACAGAAGATACAATACTGATACACAACTAACAAGGTGGTGAAAATTCATAATCTTCCAGAGCAGTACACAAATTTCACTGGAAGTTACTAAAGAAATATATCTGTATAGAAAGAGTTTAAACATACCAATAGCAGGACCCCCTTGTTTCTTCTCCTCCAGGATAGCGGCAAGATCTTTGTGTTTCAGTTTCTGTTGTCTGCCAGCTGGCTGTTCCTGATCTGGACTTTTAGCTTTCAAAAGTTGGTTAGCCTTCTTAATTTTTTGACTGTACTGCCTTGCCATCATAAAAACTCTGTTCTTTGTTTTATCTACAACAGCCAAGTCATTTTCCACACCCTCTGCATGCGCATTGGACAGAACACTATTGGCAGATTCATATGGGCTATCTACAAAAGGCACCTCACTGGAGAAGGAAGATCTGTTCAGACTCATGAAGGAGTTCTCCTTGAACGGTGTAGTGTCTTCAGGCCTGAGATTAGCCTCACTTATGGTGGCAGCCCTGGGCTTCACAGTTTTAGGGAAAATAGGAGTTTCTGGCAGAGAGAGAGTAGACAGCGAGTATTCTACATCTTTATTCAGCTCAGGTGTACTACCAGCATGCAGCCTTTCCTGCATATCATCTTTACAAACAGGAAAAGCTGCAAGGAGACGATCTCTTGTCTTTTCCTCATTCTTCTTGATGTAGTTCTCCAGGTCATTCCAAATCTCATCTACTTCCTCTGACAGTTTATCTGCTGCAGACTTATGGGACAGTGAATCTGAGTTGGAGGAGCTATCTACTAAGCTCAAATAGTCATTGTCAATGGGAACACGATGGTAAGGACTTTCATCTTCACTGAACTGGAGACTTTCTTCAGAAACAAACTGCCGCAGACTGTCACAATATGTGAAGTCTTTCTCCAGGCCCAGTAAACTCCTTCTTTTAGAACATTTTAATGAGTCACATTTGAAATTCGATAGTGGTGTTTCTGGGAGCACTATGGTGTCATAGATGTTATCTTCAACAATCCTGAGCTCATCCAAACTTGAAGTAGGTGCTTCCTTACTGAGTAGTATCTCATCCCTACTAGTACAAATGGAGGTCCTGTTTTGATTTGCTGTCCTCTTTTTGGAGGGTGACTCCAAGCTGCTTTTGTTTTCTGCCTCATAGAGAGAGTCTCTAGCAGACCTCTGGGGACCACGGTCTGTCTCCTCCCTTCTTGTCAGACCCATCAGCTTTAAGTCTTCATAGCTTATATTATCATAAACATGTTCAATATCATCAATGGTTAGTTCCTCTGAAGATTCAGGATATGCATTCATACCGCTCACCTCTGCTCTCTTCACTTCTCTCCGAGAGCCACGCTCCCCTACTTTATACCCTGCACTGGCAGGACACATGTTACTTTCCCCAGCACTACTGGCCCGCCTAACAATTTTGTGACGAATAGGGCTGGAATTCTCATTTTGATGCACTACTCCCAAGTGCCAGCTGCATGGGCGCCCAGGAGAACCTCTTCGTTCTGCACCAACAGCTGAACTCGTGCTGGATGCAGACATAGATGGTACAAACATCTGATAATCGTCTTCATCGTCTTCATTCTCATAAGGTGGGCGCCGGCTGGGAAACAATGCCTGCCTGATCTGGTGGTCAGTCCAGATGTTTCTGACAGAGGTACTTCCCCCCAGGATATTCATTATCAGCGAGTTGCTCTGGGGTGTGCCAAACTGTCTAGGCAACTGTGGCTGTCTAGCTGAGTGGGAAAATGGAAGATCAGTGTTCAACTGGGTTGACTCTTCATCTGAAGGGTCCTTGGAGCTCTGGAAGAGATTTGAAATATGCAGGTGACATTAGTGTATTTCCTGCAATAGGATACAATGATTGCATTCATTTACAGAACTGCCATAGCATTAGTGTGTCCCATAGCACAGAGTCAGGTGCAGCTGGGCAGGATGAGAAGGCTACTCACTAGGGAGCCAAGATGGCAATGCCAGACTACTTTGCCTCCTAACCCTTACCATGGCTCAGAGTTCACTGTTGTTGGCCTTTAATAACATCTTACTTGAAATACAAGACACTGGCTTATGTTAATGCATGAGTAATTAAAGGCAAATTTATTTGGCAGGAGATAGATTAAACTTTTCATGCTAACTTTGCAGTTTCACAGTTGGGTTAAGCTAATCTGATGCTGGGCTTGTGCCAGAAGTTTTGTTCTCCTCCCTTTCCCTTTGCTTATAACCGTAGCAGAAAAGTATGTTATGCTGTTTAGCACATACCACTGAAAAATTCATTTTCTTTTTGGAGTAAGTTCTCATTCAGTTCCACTAACAAATCTTATCTACAGGAAGACCACATGACTGCTAATGCTAATATAAAGGATGCTGTAGATGTTCCTGGCCAGAAGGTTGGGAAGGAAAGGGAAAGATAATTTCTTTGCCTGAAGTTAACACTGGTTGGTTTGATTAGTCTTTTTGGTTGAGTTCTTTTTATTTCCTGCCCCAAAAAGAATAGTTTTCCGTCATGCAGATGAATGTTTTGATGCTATTCATATTAACATGACATAAACAGAAGATTACTTATCTTTCTACGTAGGAAGAACACTGATTTCTTTGACATATCTATGATGCATAGCAAAATAGAAGTTAAAAAAAAAGGATATATACCTGCGTTTCATGCTTGTTGAGATTAACACTTCTTCGTTTTTCAACATTTTCAGCAGCTTGACTATTAAGTCTTTTTCTTCCACCTTTTGATTTCTGCAGTGAGTTTTGCTGCACTCCCTGTGATTTAAAAGAAAAGAGCAAGGGAGTGGTAATAAAATCTACAGTTCTTTGTACAGTCTTGTTCAGAGGAATCACTAGCAGCTAGAACAGGCCAGGTATCCACACTGGGAGGACAAAATGCTCATGAGTAGTCAAAGCACTGCCACAAGAATGATTCAGAGCCTAGAAAACTTTACAATAACCAATTAAATTATATCAATCCATGCAACTTCTCAAAAGTAGTTGAAAACATAATTTGTGTATAAAAACATAGATGTAGAAGAATACACAGAAATTGGGCAAGGGAAAGGGCTTAATCTCACACCCAAATTTATAACAGAAGAAGATGACCACACAAAAATTCAGATTTCAATGGTTTGGGTTTGGTATATAAAGAGGAGGGGATAGTCTTCTTATCACTTGCAGCCCTGTAAACGAGAAAGAGGTCTAAACTAAAAAATATGCTGTCATCTAATTTCCCAGAAACACCCCCCAACAAAACAACATGAGGCCACAATGTTACACGTTGGATAGTGTCCAAATTAATTCACAGTGAAGGGCATGTATGGGGGGAGCAGGAAAAATCTGAGAAGGTACTGTTGCCACGCATAGAATTAAACACTAACCTACTATTATACATATTTATAGTGGCATTATTTTGCACTTACTCATTCTTTTGTACTTGCTCATGTCAGGAAGAGAGAGAATTAACAAGACACTGCACTACACTGATACAAGATACTATTTTATCAAAGATTTACAATCAAAATAGTGTAATTTCAAAGAGGAAATCACAGTAAGCTTCAAGAAGAATTTCAATAATAGGTTTTGGATAATTCACAAAATAAATGGACACACAAGGACCTCAGCATCTACTGAAGAAAAAATTAAAATCTAGATTCTTTAACACAAGCACATTTCAAAGCTGGGGGTTTATTCTTTCAGAGGCACTACATACATGTGGAAACATCATGCGGAGTGGGGAAAACTGCCACCTGTGCAGTAGTAATAGGTAAAGATAATAATTTTCAGAAATCATTTCTCAAGTCCTATGAAAGTTCACATGTTCTTAGCTACTGCCAGCAGCTCACAGGTCAAGAAATATTGTATCATCCTTGGCAGTGACTGAATCTTGATATTCAAGTCCTTAGTTTTGAGGCCTGAAGGCACTGTCTCTGCATGTGGCCTGAAAAAATTCTTTCACGGCATCAACTGGACAAGCAAGGAAAAGTCAGCTGTGTGCAACAGCTTTGTGCAATAGGTTTCTGTCAGAACTAGATCTGAGGATTGAAAAAGTCTAATCTCTTTCAAGCAGTGGGGATCTTCCTCTGTAAAGGGGCTAACTTTCCAGTTCTCTGTTAAAATACAAAAAAGTGCTGAAGTCTAAATAAAAATATTTTTAAGATGAGAAAGCTGTGAACACTTGTAACATGTTCCTGGCTCCTTGCAGTTTTATAGATCATTTTAATCCCTCATCCATCCTCCCCAGTAAAAAATGATTTTATTTTCCCCCTTTTTTTTCTACCTGTTCAGCTTCTTCTTCATCATCAGCATCAATCTGTTCTGTAGCAGAAGTCTGAAGATTTTCATCCTGATCACTGCTGTAGGCTGGCTCAATGGACTCTTGGAATTGGTTCTCCAGCCCACTGGGCTCCAGTGGAACCTTCTTCCTAGAATTCAGCAGGGCTTCATTTGATCCTAGTTTGGTGACTTGAGATAAGAGGGCTCCTTCCATACTGATACACTTCAAAAAAACACCACGAAATTTTGATTAGAAGTTTCTAGAGATTATGTATTTTAGTATGACACTGTTTTATAGCAGACTTATAGGCAATATTTAAGCTACAGCATGGAAATAAGCTTGATAAGGAAATAAGCTTGAAAAAGAAATAAGTAAAATGATCAGTATTTTTCCATAGACTATTTAGATCTTAGAAAATATATGCAAAAACCTCTACCCTAGTCGTAAGCTTCAGTGTTATGGCATGTCAGTGAAATCATGTCTAGTTTACCCTGTTTGTAAATGTTCCACACACCCCCACTAAAACTCTAGAACCTATAATTCAACATGAGATTTCCAAACTGCAGTGGCAACTTCATTGCAAATTCTTACAGAAAATGTGAAAATTAGATCTGCATAAGCTGTATCTGCTCTTTTTGGTCATATATTGTTATTTATGTATATGATACATATCAGAATAAGCTCAAACTTTCCAGTCTTATGTAATAAAAGCAAAGACAATATGCTACAAAGAATAAACACTATCTTTATACATTTATATAAGCATTTCTGTTATTATAGTGGCAATTTAAATACTCTATAGCATTCATAATTGATTGTTCTGTATTATGAAGTACATATATGGATCAGTCATACATTCTTCATTAGCTATTCCTAAAATAGCTGTATTTCTGTTGCTTTCATTCCAGTAATCTCACTAGAGATGTTAAATAATATTTATGGTTTTATTTCCATTCTTAAAATCAATACACCAAGAAGATGCAAACTCTACAGTAAGTACTGTGCTCTAAAGTCATCTAAAAGTGCTAAAACAAGAGATGTAAGAAACAACTTACCTTCTGCATATCTGGACTTATATCTGAAAACAGAAATATATGCTTCATCATAAGTAAATAATCAAACTAGTGCCAGTCTATGCCTATTTTAGTGCTACACTAATATCCCAATTGTGAATTCCCAAAAGGAGGTTAAATGCAGCAGCAGGTAAGCAAACAGACTATAGGGCCTGTGATAAAACAGACAGCATGAGTTTTATCACAGTTCCATTTGAGGTCCTGTATTTGCAACACAGATGTAATGTAAGCAACTACTCACAATGGCCAAGGCTCTGTGTGTTCAGTTGCTAGTTGATAGGATGTTTACAGGACCAGAACCCAAGTGGGGACAAGCAGACATTAGATTTAAACACTGAAGTTTTGCTTTCTTTGAGCGATTCCTCCTCCACCCACCCTCCTCAATGTATTTAGGGAAAATGATAGGAGGAAAGGATCCATCTTTAATGTTCTACAAAGTACAGAAGCACTGGGTCAATAAACAGTAGACAAAGTAGCTTACCATTTGACTTCAAAACTTTATGGACTCTAGATGAAGGTTCTGAAAAAGACAACAACATGTTTAAGTACTTCACTATCCTGAAGACAGCTATGGCCATCCTTGCCAACTTTTTATAATACTGATACCAAAATTTAAGCTTCTGAGCCCACGCAAGGAAGCCAAATCTTCGGTTCTTAATCACCCAGTTTCCTCACAAAGGAAAGGTATTTGCTTAAGTGACATACCTACAGCTGTTACCAAGGAACATATGTGTTACTTAAGGTAGTAGCAGCTACAATCCATGCAAGCAGTGACATCGATTTCTATCCCATGTTAAGATTCCTGCTTTCAAAGAACTTGGTCATCCCTGTTGTTGCTCTAAATTGCTGAAGGCTTCCTATTAGAAATATGTGTGAGCTACCAACTGCTTAGCAGGGCTTTAAAATGTAAGTAGCTGAACATTACATAGGAGGCCAGTAGATCAGCATTTTGTATTATTCGTTTCACAGGTAAAGCAGAACCAACGAAATCCTTCACCTTAGAAACAAAGGAAGACATCTGGAAAGTAATTAAAACTTGATTGTTTTTTCAGACACAAATGTTGCTCCATGATAAATCACTACATCAATAATCTCATGAACCTTGTTTAAGTCTTTCCCAATACACAATGTTACATACTCCAAACTGGAACAGCTGAAGAGGAACACAGTGACTGCAATATGAAGTCACTCAACTAAACAGACACTGGAAGTGACTTCAAGAGGAATTATGGGTGTATGTTTGAGCTAGGAGGAAAAAAAACAACCACCCAAAGTCAGCATATTCAAATTTCTATTATCCATAAGGTGGACATTACACCAAGTAAAGATAGTAATCATGTTCTGAAATAACAACGCTATCATAATCAGGACGGAACCACTTCTGAGACTTAAATTATTTTGGGGCAGGGGAGGTGAAATGTCAGATTTAAACTATGTGTCTGGCTTTCCTGCATATGTATTCTTTTATCCATTAGAAAGTGCCAACTGTTCTTTATGCATGCAACATTAAGAATGTATATCCATTAAATTAAATGCAAAGAGTGGCTAAGAAATACATAAATAAATCACACAAACAACAGATGGTTAGTAAGATGGTCCACCTGTATCCTAGAGATACTGTGCCATGTTAAATCTGCATGGAGTGCAGGTTACAGACCAATTCCACGCGCCCATCCTCACCCCAATGTAAACAACCCTGCTTGTTTTTCCTTTTGTCATCTAGGTGGTAAAGGAGTTTATTCACCTGATTTCCTTCTCACTCTTTGAGGAGCAGTGCCTTCTTTAGGCTGATACAATGATTTTGTTTCTCCCTCAGGGCTATAGTGGAAGCCTGGGTGATCTGTGGAACAAGCAGATGCACAAGATAAAATAAGAGTGATGTGTGTCAATTCACATGCCTCAGCAGCTCTCTTCAAAGGCAGTGCAATCATCCCTTTATGACTGATGCAGTGGCAACTTCATCAGAGCCTGAAGCAACACAAGCAGATATGCTGCTTCTGTGGGGTAGCTGTTAACTGCCTAGACATAACACCACTTTGCCCACTTAGTTGGGCCTTACTCCAGATGGCTAACCCAGCAACCTTTATCCACCATAATGGGGAGGGTGTTTGCCAGTTTCTCAGTCAGAGCTTTCCTGACCAAGTGTCTAACAACAACAGCCACATACATAAATAACAAGCCTGCTTTGCTCCAAGACTTCCTCAGAATTTATATTGTAGGACTATTGTTCTCATTTCTTACACTGCTAGGGATCACTGGCAATGTGAAGAGCTAACACAGCTTGCACTAGCAAAGGCAGCAAGCAGAAGATGCAACAGCAGACACCACGTAGATGGGATTGAACTCAGAGTGCAGGCAGCAGCACCACATGTACTTTCTGATGCTGGCTTCTGGGACACACAGATAAACTCTTCAGACATAAGAATAAGCGTCACTGTTCTCCAGCAGTAGGTTTGCCAGCATGAAGAAGTCATAACAGTACTACATAATAATAAGCTGCTTTTGCTTACTGCTAGCTCTTCAATAGGTACTAGGCAGGAGTTTATGCTACAACACAGATCTTACATTTAGTCATCATGGAGTAAGGCAAAGAGAATGTCCAGTGTTTACAGGTGGTCTTATGTGCCTCTTTCCTTGCTCATTTTGAGACATAACTTGTTGATTGCAGACCAGTGCCTACAGAGCCGTACAGGATCTGCACCCAATTTGGGGTTTTCCAGCAAGGCCATAATTTAAGAAAGATAAATAAGCTTTTTATTCTGTCACAGATGGAACCTACAGTTAAAGCCACGCTTCTGAAGATGTTTTTATTCATTTTTTAGAACAAAAAATTAAGCAGAACCAACTTACGTATGGCATCCATTTCTAGAATTGCCTGCTTGGCCTGAAAAAGTAACAAATGAAAAAGTTGAACTGTAAGCAGAAGGACAAATTATGTTGTGTATTACAGATAGTAGTAACTTTATATGTAAACAACAGCAAGCTTAATTTTTGAACTAATAAATATGGTTAGCAGCATTATTTTCTCTCTTACTCTGCATTGGACACAATAAATATGCGAAGAAGAATTTTGCTGGCAGGAGCTTATCTTTAAGGTTTCATACAAACTTTTGTTGTCCATAGACCTGGCAGCTCTGCCTTGAGTGCCCACCTCCATTCTGGCAGCACAAAGGAAGCAGCATGTACCTACAGCACCTACCTACCCACCCAATGGTGCTAGGAATTGCTGGAGGATGTAGTGATGCCACATCTGACCACAAAACCTGCTTTGGCTTCAAAGATAGAGGCTGTGCTGTGGTGAGAGCATGCTACACACACTGGGTCTCTTCCATGGAGACTCACATCTCCAGAGATCACTGTTACCAACCTTGCTTCCTGTAAGAGTTTCCTTGAGGAGTAGCTATTAAAAAAGCTAACTCATAATTTGGTTGAAATAAGATTGAATCAGGATAAAAAGCATCTCATGACTGCGCAAAATTTGTCACTTTTTTTTTTTTTTTTTCAATAGGAATCTGGATGTTTTATCGAGCATGTGAGCTAATAAGAAAACAAACCAAAATACAATATCCTATGTAACCTACTTGTCCTTCTACAGGTGCAGTTCGATACTTATCCACCAGGCGTCACACGTGGACTANCTTCAGTAGGGCGAAAATTTTTTAATTTTTTTTTTTTTTTTTCAATAGGAATCTGGATGTTTTATCGAGCATGTGAGCTAATAAGAAAACAAACCAAAATACAATATCCTATGTAACCTACTTGTCCTTCTACAGGTGCAGTTCGATACTTATCCACCAGGCGTCACACGTGGACTACTACTAAAGCCTTCAAAAAAAGGCAAAGAGAACAACTCGCTGCTACCGGTTTGTCAAAGGGAAAATAATAATAATAATAAAAAAAAAAGGCAGAAAACCTCAGATTTCTTTGGTTCAAGTTTTCCGTTCTCAGGTGAAATTATTTCCCTGAGCAGAAAATGGCGTCATATTTTTGGTACACTTTTTTTTCAAGAAAAATAATGCAAAGATAAAGTACCTTGATACAAAAGCTGAGATTATGCTGTAGCATGTTTTTTACAACCTAATAAACTACAGCGAGTATTTACATTGTAAGTATAGATACCAGCATAAATATTATACCTTTGATAAACTCTGTCAACAAAAAGGTAAGGGAAGAATTAATAATAGCAATTTCTGGGGCTTTTTTGTCCCATAATTCTCTTTTGGTCAGGCTGTTGAAACTGAGAATTAGTGCGGCACCACGTACATAAGTCACGGGGAACATTTTTCAGCCATTACAGTGTGGAAGTCAGTGAAAAAATAGGGAAACTAATCAATGAATCTTATACTTACAAAAAACAAACAAACAATCAACAACAACAAAAAAGCAGTAAACTCAGTAGGTGGAAGGGGGGACATCAGAATAAATCCTGCTTCCACATGAGTCACTGGCTGCTGTGTCATGGCAAGAGTTAACTACCGTTAACATCCTTTGAGTAGTGCAATATTTTACACTGGGAAGCATCACCTGGAGCTCTAAGACAGGATTTCATAAACAAAAAGACCATGTTTCCTTACTCTAAGACGTTACAGCTATGAATATGACATCAGTTCCTCATGTTCTGTAGCATAAAGGGAAGTGTTGCTGCAAATGGTTTCACTTCTATGATATCTAACCAAGACAGATTAAAACTAGCTTGGTAACATCTACAAATGCTGCGATTAAAGCACGTTGGTGTTGTGCAGGCAAGCAGTATTAAGCTAAGGCATCTCCTATATACAAGCTTTCTGACATTGCATCTCTGTATCAGAAAGAAATTCTTAACTGTGAGGGTGGTGAGGCACTGGCACAGGTTACCCAGAGAAGTTGTGGCAGCCTCATCCCTGGAAGTGTTCAAAGCCAGGTTGGACAGGGCTTTGAGCAACCTTGTCTAGTGTGAGGTGTCCATGCCCCTGGCAGCGGAGTTGGAACTAGATGATCTTTAAGGTCCCTTCCAACCCAAACCATTCTATGATTCTGTGATTCTATGCTACTGATACCTTAAGCAGGCAAATCCTAATGTGGCCAGAGATGCTGCTAAACCATCTACTCCTGTACCAAGCCCTGTAGATGCTTATAGTGGAACTTTTAAATTAATTTTGAGGGACTTTTAAAGACATACGGAAATAACATGTTAATTAATCTCTTGGAGTCTAAACTGTCTGTAAATTGCAATGCATCTTGCAGCTAAGATTACTTTAAGTTTTTGCACACATACAAGGAGGTGTTTTCTGGTGTTTTTTATTTTTGTTTTTTAATTCTTAATAATTTTTACCTTGGCAGGAATTTTAGCAGGATGATTTTCTAGAATTAACCTCTTCAAGTGAAGAATCCAAAGGCGCTTTTCTTGCTGCGACTTTGCCTGATAAAAAACATTGTAGCACCATGAGAAAATGCATCACTGTGTTATGCAGGGTCAGGAAGAGCATATAGTTATCAGTCAGGTTATCCAATAGGCAGGGAGGTTTCTGTCATACCTGGACAGTATGTTGCATCTTGGGATTTTTGTAGTGGAAGACACTAAAGCTAAGTGGTTCCTTTGGTATGACTTCAACAAGCATCAGGTTCCCACACTGCAACAAGGAGAGGCAATGATGTGAATCATGGAGGAGTTTTGGGGAAACCTGGAGACAGCACATTACCACCTCACTCCAACGTACCAGTATGTGAGCTTTGTATACAAACATTTCATCTCTCTTTTTTGTAATTAGCAACAGCTTATCAAAGAGGAACAATGTGCGCTCATTTTTGGCTCGCTGAATGCGAAATGTTCCTTCTAACACCAGCTCCCCGTAACTTGTGAGATCTGGTCCTTTCCAGTTAGTGAGCAAACTCTGAATCTCCTGCAACAGATCAAGAAGAACAACCAACACTTATTTCAGAGATCTTACTGAAATGAAGACTCAAAGAATCTGCTAATGCCATTCCCACTCTGCTATATAACATTCAACAGTGGAAAGTCCACATACACCAGTACCGAGGTTCCAAGGTTATGTGCAACATTGCAGCCAGGTGCTTGGCTTATTATTAAGCTCACACTAAAACATACCCTCCTGAGCACTGGTTGCTGCCTCTATGTGGACCCAGCAAAAAGCATTGAGCAGTCTGGAGCAGCCTGTAATGAAATAGCACAGCCTCATCTCCCCAGACTCAGGGATGGAAGATGGTCTATAATTCAGTCATCAGCTTCTTTTGTGCTTGCTTCCATCTCCCCTCTATGATCCTAACCAAACACCCTTAATGTTTTCTTCTCGCCCTGTGTATTGTCCTGAAGTTGTGTGGTCCCTCACTGAGTGAATTATAATGCTGTGTCTCTGTCCTGTAGCCCCATCACAGAAGACACTTCTGTGAGGTATTCAGGTTGAAGAGGTGTTTCTCAGATGACTAAAGGACCAGAAGTGATTTGGTCAGCTGACCATTTGAAGATAAAGATTTATTTGTATTTTTTAATGATTTCATACATACCATAGCTATTTCTTAGCTTATTTATTACTTAAGGAAAAAAAAAAAAAAGGCTGGAAAAACATCTAAGAACATCTTTACAAGTCTGTGCCACTTAGCTTTGGCTGTTCTCATTTCCTTGAGTTGCTTGGTTTTTATTGCCAATGGCAATAACATAGAACGTAAGCATGAGACAGCAAATTCTACAGGCAAACTAAACCTTAACTAGGGAAATCTTTAAAAATATCCATTGGACTTCAAACCTGGCAGCATTAGCAGAAGAGGGACAGATTTCCTCATCCTAGGCTGGTCTCTCTATGGGACGTTGTGCTTTAGTAAGAGCATTCAGCTAGAAAACTTCTTAGTATATTTGAAGCACAAATGCAGCCTAGAAAATTCATAGGAAGAAAACCCCAAAGCAGCACACTTTGGACTATAAAGAAAATAATTAAACATAACAAAATGAAAAAATTGCATTCTATCAGACCTCTCCAGGAACTTGCATATAAGTCAGGGTACAGCACAGGGATCAAGTCTACCACTGTTGAGGGTGACTTCGTGCAGGAACTGCTGTTGCAGTACTCGTAACACTACAGATCAAAAGGCAGTGTGATAGCCCACAGAAGACCAATCCTTATGGCTGCAGAAAGAGATTTTACTTTTTTAAAGGGTAAACAGGAACATAAATGTTCTCCACAACCCCATACATTGCCAGCACAAAAAAAAAAATTAAAAAAATATTTTTTAAAAAAAGCTTTTTTCCCCAAAAGCATTTAACTTTCTTTTTTGCCAAATATTACTGGTCATCATTACTCAGATTTACGGCAGACTGTCGCTAGAAGTCATTAGCAAGCATTTCCAGCAATGTGTGGCAAAGGTTATTCTGCTGCAGGAAAGATGTTATAAAATGTATCCCTCTTCTCCCTACACATAAAAAACAACAACAACAAAAACAAATAAACAAAGAAAAACATCACAAAAGAATAAAAAGAGGGCAAATAATTGCATTTATGTTAAAAAAAAAAAAAGGACAAAGAATAACATGATGTAGATTTCTGGAATGATAGTTGGGGCTGTTTAGCCTGGAGAAGAGAAGGCTGCGTGGAGACTTCATAGCAGCCTTCCAGTATCTGAAGGGGACCTGTAGGGATACTGGGGAGGACTTTTGATTAGGGACTGTAGTGATTGGACAAGGTGTAATGGGTTCAAACTTACACAGGAGAGGTTTAGACTGGGTAAAAGGAAGAAATTCTTTCCTGCAAGAGTGGTGAGGCACTGGAATGGGTTTCCCAAGGAAGTTGTAAGTGCTCCATCCCTGACAGTGCTCAAGGCCAGGTTGGACAAAGCCTTGGGCAGCATGGTTTAGTGTGAGGTGTCCCTGCTTGCGGCAGGAGGGTTGGAACTGGATGATCTTAAGGTCCTTTCCAACCCTAACTATTCTATGGTTCTATGATTCTATATAAATCTATTGCACCCTTTTAAATAAATCCCACCAGTTTTCTTAAAGCAATAAATACTGCTGATTAAAACTTAATGTAAAATTGTGATTCACTGGGAAGCTTGAAACAGAATGAAAGGCCTGTAAAAAGTCTGCAAAGGAGCTTGTTCTCAATGCCAAAAGTAACTCAGGGTGTAGTTGTTGTTCTCTCCTCAAAAATTCTTAACTTGAAGCAAAGTTAACATTTTTCTAACTATCATATTTCTAAGTTTATACTTTTCACAGAAAAACTGATAATGAGTCTTCAAAAGCCCAAGAGGAAAGTACTTAAACAAGAAACACAAGAAATGCCTCAAAACAAAATTAATCAGCACAAAGGGGAGAAATCGGAAAACACAGGATTTCTGAACAAAGTCATGCCCTAGGGTTGTGCAGCAGTGCTGTACAATTGAGGGAAAGGAAGAAAGAAAAGTTGTCTTAAGTTCCACATTAGTGCAAAATAAATGTTTTACAGGATGTTGCTTGCAGGGTAGCTAAGTCTGAGATCTTCCTGCAGAAGCTATGACCATGGTTTCTAAGATCAAACAGCCACAGGCATACTCCATGAGAGTCTAAATTATGACTGTCAAAGATTAAAACGAAAGATAAACTAGAAAATGTTAATGGCATATATATTGACAAAACCAGCTCACAAACACCCATAAAATCTCTTTGGAAACCTCACTTGCAGCCTGATGGCATGTTCATGCTTCCTCTTCATGTCATTTATATGCCATGCCACTCTCTGCATTGTATCTATGGCATCCAGCACCACATCATAGCCCTCAGTGTCCTTGTCAAGGTGGTTTTCTATTTCCTAGGACAGGGAGAAAAAAAAGACCTCTTATTTCTAAATGGATTTTCCCAGCCAGACACAACAGTATGTTTCTATCTGTACTATTTTGCCTTCACATTGTGATCGCTCAAATGCAACATTCCTGTCTTTGTTACCAGAACACATTGTTATCAATTTGATTAACACAAGATGACTAACAAAGACAAGCCTTTACGGTCAGTTTAGCAGCAACTATACTTGCAGCAGCTAATGTGAGCAAAAGGGCACAGAAAGAGAGCACAGCACCCTGGTGGGAGACCTTTTCAGACAGCGTTTAATGGCTTTCTTAAAACACAGGACATATCTACACACTTACAAAACCCTGATGGAATTATATTAGGCATTACTTTACAGTTGGAGAGCAGAAAAGCCCCAGACATTTTAAATAAGATCAGTGTCTTCACACTTCACTAGAACATGACTCTCTAATAGGAAACATATGTGGAAAACGTTAACAATAAAGCAGGAATTTCCGAAGCTTGCTTAACTCAATTCACTGAAGATGGAAAGTGTTCCAATTTCCTCAGTTATTTGTCTCCACAAAACTCTTACCATTTGGGGTGTTTATATGTATTTAGTCCTCTTTCCATCACCCCCAGTATTGCAACATGTGGAAAAATGCTGGTTTTCATTGCAACAATAGATTTGAGTACAAAACTCTTTAACCATGACATGAATCTTCCACTTCAGAATTACAGAACAGTTTAAAAAAAAAAAAAATGAAAACAAAACCAAAAAACCCAAACACATAACTATTTGGATGCACAGACTGATTCAGGATGTCTAAACCAGTTGCCATTAATTCCCCATTCCAACTATATTCATACGCTGTGAAGTGACAGAGAGTCTCCATAGGTAGAAATCGAACACCCTCAAAAGAAAGACCATTTAAGGAAACCCAGAACCTTTCTAATCACCAAATCTTATACTAGAGCAGGTATTTTAGCACGCAGAAGCCATAAGCTAAATACATTTATAATGGGTGCTCACATGCAAAAGCAGGTGGTACTTGAGGATGCGCTGGACAGGTTTCAAGAGATAGGAGCCCAGGGGCAGAGAATGCTGCAGTGCTTCTTGACGCTCTCTGAAGAACTTGGCCAGTGCCTTGTTCCTCATGCACTCCGTCAATACAGCCACTGATCTGGAAACATCAATGCATAGCTTTAAGACACATTGTCTCCATAAGTCTGTAGGTAAAGTCAAGAATTGAATTTTTCCTTCCCTTCTAAAAGGGGGCAGCAGATTTCTAATCCAATCACTGCTCTTTGTGTTTTTGTAAGTTAAACTCCTTGACCATTCCTCCAATTTGTGAGGGGGAGAATCTGATTTTTCACATTATTTATTTTCTTTATAGACTCTAACTTATATAAACTGGCCAAGGGACAAATGAAGAAAGGGAATCCAGTATTCCTACCTTGGGTAGTTGGTGCAGTACTGTGTATATATGTGAAAATCTTCACTCTGCATAGGGAGGAAAGATTAACACAAATTCAGATTTTGTCAAAATAACAGCTAACACAGGTGTAAAAAGATGATAATGTCAAGACAATGACTTCTCCTGTTTCTGATCAGTGATTTCTCTACTTTCACTGTGATAGTCCTAACACTACCTGAGACTTATTAACTGAGTTCGAATTAGGAGGGGAGGGCAAAATTTCTCCTTTATTTGAAGGAAAAACCAAGGAAACCCATGCAGAGATAACACAACTGGCTTTGTAACCAAGCCTCCAAGGTCCTTTACAACAATCTATGCATCTTAAAAAAAAATCCACAAAACAAGACATCACCCCTACCACACCATCCCCTTCAAACAGCTGACTTGTACATACCTATATTTTTGTGGCACACACGTTTGCTAGGGGAAGTAAATTGTGTAGGTTTGTTTGATGTGCAATTTTTGAACAACTGTAAATACTTTCACATTTGAGTATGGTTTACATGTGAAAATTATAAGTCATAAAAGTGATTTTTTAATTTTTATTTTATAAAGTAATTTATGACTCCACGAGAGCAGACAGTTATTACGCAGTTGTAACTAGATTTAGGTGGGTTTCCACACTTGCCTGTCTCAGTGAAACTGCCTATGCTTGATGTTGACAAGCTTCTCAGAGCAGCACCTTGTGTTTCATTCCTTTCCTCTTTGCCTAAGTTGTATGGGGCTTTTTTCATTTAACTATGCAAGAGCAGGTTCCCAGAAAGATTTTATGTGCTTTAAGTTCACATCTGCCTATCATCTTCTATCCCAAATAATACATAATTTCTGCAGCTTGCTGGAGTCCTAAAGACTACTGCAGAATGGCCAATTGCTCACATAATCACTTTTCTTTTCCTAGATGAATAAAAATCAATCCTCCTGTGGTAAATAAGACCCCAGTTTCCACTTGAAGCATCTTCAGAAGAGACTCTGGCTTTCTGCAGCACAATAGCTTTGCCCCCATGAGGGGTAGTCACTGGTGAATGGTGATACCAAGTATCTGTCTTCACAGAAGGCTGAGATAGATGCTGTGGCTTTTGTTTCTCCTTGCTTGGTTTGCAGGTTTTTTGCCATACACCAGAAAGAGCCAGCTCAGGCAGTACCCTTCCCCATTTGCAACAGTATTGCTTTTTCCCCCCTCTTACAGGGGTTAAAGAAGGTTGTACCATCCATTTCTCCACTGGGCAGTGATTCATATGGATGCCATGTAAAGACGCTAGTCCGCATGAGTACAAGTCATTGCAATTCATTTCAGTATTTCTTGCTGGATATCAATATTAACTGTCTTGAAAAATTAAATAACTCGAACAAATTTCTAATAAATGTTTTTCTAGGGGACTGCAGTCCCCATTTACTCACTAGTGGGCTGTAAGCTTATTAAACTGGTCTTCTCAAACCAACAAACCAAGTAAATATAAATACAATTAAATGGTTTAGCTTGTTTTTTTATGCTTGGACTAATTTTGTTGCAGCAAGTTTTCACAGCATGTGCATACACCTCATGTCTACATCCAGAGGCAGTGAGCTCTTGTCATAGCCTGTTCACGTCCATGCCTGGGACCCCAGCCACAGCTCCAGCCCCCCTCTGTTCAAAATGAAGAGCACTGCAGACATTACATTACACTGTGCAATTTCCACCAAACTAGCTAGCACTTATGAAAGTCAGGGTGCTTAAGAGAGAGCATTAGACTGAAATCCAGTATGATGAAAAAAGGTGATTTATTTTATGTATGCACATGTTAATACAAGATATTCATTTAGGGACTTTGGTATAAATTCAAATACATTCCCATGTCTATAATCACACAATAATGTGATTTATGCAGAACTTTTTGTACCATTTTATATATATTTTTTCATATATATGTATCCTGCTCATAGTCACATCCTTGTTGGCTTTTCAAATGAAAAGGAAAAAAAATATCTGTTGGGAAATTTTAGCAAATGAAAATGCTATCTGTAAAACAAACAAGGCCAAACATGTCAAGGTTTCAGAGTGGACTGAGTGCACATTCCTCACAAAATCAAAAGCAAGTCTGAAATCCCCAGGAGCCTTTTCACACTTTCCCTCTTTGTTTTGGTTGTTGGTTTTTCATTTTGTTTTTCACACAAGGTCAAAACTACTTTGAATGAGATTTTTGTTTTTAAAAGGATTTTAGTCTAGCTGTTAAATGGAACAAACTTGTTTAAAATAAAAAAGGTAGTTTCTCATGCACTCAACACCTCAAAAAACTTTAAGAATTGTTTCACAATCATCGCTGCTTCCTGAACAGACATGACACCAAATTCATACCGCACTTACATGTGTACTCACTTCATTGCACCACAGCTCATTTCATCACATGAAACCATCAGAAAGCATCTGCTTTTACTGAGGCATGCAAGCATAATGCCAGTAGAAAGTCAATTACATGTGTTTTGCCTCCAGAATGAGATTGTTGATATGCATTCAAACTTACAAAGCTGGTGTGAATCAACATCATACACCTTGCCTAGGCATCAGCAGGAACACATTCAGAGCATGACCAAGAGAACCACTTCCAAGAGAGGCTCTTCTTCAGCCTGCGGAAGCCACACTACTCAGGAAAGCTGTGCTTCCACTGCCTGCCTGGTTAGGTTTGCATGGTCAAAGAAGGAACTTCTAGTTCACACTCCCAGCTGGTCGTCTCTACTTCACAGCAGACTCCCCAGACAAAACACTGTGTAACTAGGAGCATATCCAGCACAAGCTGTGCAGGTTAAAGACAATGCTGTCAACTGTGTTCAGAAGCAACAAAAAAGTGGGACTAAGATGGATTTAATGTATTTGTATCAATACTTTCACACTGTAAGCAAAACCTCAGCTATGCTCACCAGTATTTCTCTAGACATTTTTAAACTTCCTCAGCTTGAAAGTTTTGTTCACCTCAACTATCTTCAAACCAATAAAAAACAAAACAAAACAAAAGATCTCTGTGGGGAGACTAGAATCACTCCATGGATACTTTTAATCCTGGGTCCCAAGCCTGTTATTTGGTAGAGGCTGAAAAACCTAAGACCCAAGCTGGGAGTTTATCTGTGCTGACTACAAGTCACCCTCAAGAACAAAGCCAAGGGCAAGCAGATCCAAGCTGTACTTAACTTGTCCCCTGCTGCTGCATCAATGCACTACAAGTCTCCTCCACATGAAGTGCCAAGCATGTGGCTATGTCCCTGATCTTCTCTCAATGCTCTGTGCTTTTTTTTTTTATAGCCATAAAAGGCACTTTAAAAGAAAATGGAGACTGAGAAAATGAGCTGAGTCAGAGTGTAAACTGAAGCCAATTGCCTGGATCTCCTCTTCATTAATGAGATTCTAGATTAGAGTAATTCTCCCTTTCCCCTTGGTTAAGTTGTTGGTGTGTCTCTCAGAAAACACATGTTCTGAATTTCTGGGGTGCTAAGTGAGACGAGCAATGTGCCAGAATTAAGCTGTCCTTTACAACAGCTCACTTAAATGTAAACATGTAGAGTACTCAAGTCACTCATCTGATTAACATTGGCATCATTAATATGAAAATGAAAGACTGAGTTGGCAATCTTTTATGTGAATAATTAAGCTATAGCTAAGCTTGCACTGGAACCTTTTTATCAGCCTCTGATTACAGTTAGCAACAAAATGTCTCTATGACATTTAATGTAGTAGAGTTAATACAATTCTAGACAAAGAGGCAGGACCAGAGCTGGTAGAAACTCAACTAGTACATCATTATCCTCAGTGGCAGGTTATTCCCGTGCAGCAGCCATCCCACACTGTTTAAACAAATACCCACCCACACTATCTAAAGCTTGGAGCAGAAAGGTAAAGCCAGCGATTGAACATGAGCCAACAGTGTGAGCTTGCAGCCCAGAAAGCCAACCGTATCCTGGGCTGCATCAAAAGGGGCGTGACCAGCAGGTCCAAGGAGGTGATCCTGGCCCTCTACTCTGCTCTCGTGACACCTCACTTGGAGTATTGTGTGCAGTTCTGGTGTCCTCAACATAAAAAGGACATGGAGCTGTTGGAACAAGTCCAGAGGAGGGCCACGAGGATGAGCAGGGGACTGGAGCATCTCCCATACAAAGACAGGCTGGGGAAGCTGGGACTGTTCAGCCTGGAGAAGAGAAGGCTGCATGGAGACCTCATAGCAGCCTTCCAGTATCTAAAGGGGGCCTACAGGGATGCTTGGGAGGGACTCTTCACTGCAGACTGTAGTGATAGGACAAGAGGTAATGGGTTCAAACTTAAACAGGAGAGGTTTAGATTGGATATAAGGAAGAAATTCTTTACTGTAAGAGTGGTGAGGCACTGGAATGGGTTGCCCAAGGAAGTTGTGAGTGCTCCATCTCTGGCAGTGCTCAAGGCCAGGTTGGACAAAGCCTTGGGCAACAGGGTTTAGTGTGAGGTGTTCCTGCTTACAGCAGGGGGTTAGAAGTGCATGACCTTAACGTCCTTTCCAACCCTAACTATTCTATGATTCTATGACTGGACAGCAGGTTTTAAAAAGCATGTCTTTCTGCATTTTTGCCTCTTTGCCTGTGAGGTAGTAATCATAGAATGGTTAGGGTTGGAAAGGACCCTAAGATCATCTGGAAGCAGAGGAATTTAATACAACATTGTAAGTTTTTATGAAGTACTTATATTTATATTTAGTCATAGCTCTGCCTCATTATTTTATTGGTGAGTTCCATGGTACTGGCTAGGTTATAAATCTTGCTGAAGTCTGCTAATGAATAAAAGCTGTCATTTTCAGAGCTATCTGCTTTGGGAACTCTGTACAACAAATGTTAATATTCAAATCCACAATTATGAGACTTTTTCATAGTATGCTAATGTGATTCGATAATCCTTACTCAATTTCTCTTAAAAGTAAAAGTTGCAGGGCTGTTTACTGCTCAAGCATGGAAGTTATACACTGGAAGCACAGTAATGTATGAATGTGTGAGGGAAGTATAAAAAGCTATACAATTTTTATTGAGCAAAACCAAATAGCAAAGTTCAAAGAAACAGTCTATCAAACATCTGTCAGTCTAAAACTAGGCCTTAAAAAATTAAACTCCCTAGATGTTTTTATGACTATAAAACATTTTAGTTACAAAAAGCTCCAGAGTTACTTTAACCATAACTGTTTTGTTATACATGCAAACCAATTTTGTGTCATTTCAGATGAATCCTGAAGAAAGAAATGGCTATTACTTTACGCAGTCAGTGAGCTTCATGAAATTAAAAAAGTAAACAAGGTACCTACAGTGAAAACTTGATTATACATTTGAATTCCCAACAACTGCAGTGTTCACAGCTGAACCAGTAGGGTGAAAAATAACACTAGATCCACAGCTTGCATAACCTAAACACAGTTCCACTGGAAGTATTAAAGAAGCTCCAGCAGAGCTACATCCATTAGCTAAGGCTGTGAGCTATGACTTCAGTGTGATATTATCACTGTCTTTAACTCACAATGAAGATCCAGCACACTTGAAACAATCAAACAAAAAATGGCCAAAGTCCCATAAGACTTGAAGAACTGCATACTGCCAAAAAAGGCAGTTTTATTTCACTACTCAATGCCGGGAAGATACAATCAACCAAGAAAGAACAACTGGAGCCTGTTAAGACAGTCGGCTGTTCCTGTAATGACATCTTCATGGCTAAAACCAGAACTGCGGGGTATTTTGCTATTGTTTGATTTTGCTTTTAAGTATTTGCACTTGTCTGGATGAAGCTAAAAAATGCTTTTTAGAACTGCAATCTCTAGCAATTTCTGAGCCATCAGGCAGTTGCCTGCCAATAATACAAATGCTAAAAGCATTTGACAAGGGAACAAAAAGCACAAGCAATGGTATGCAGATGGATTTTGAAACTAATGGCCAGAAAGTCTACCAAAAAACTCCTTTCAGCTGGCCAAACTGAATCAGAGCACAACAGTTTCCTGGACTTACTACTATCACTTGCACCACCTCTGTTTCATGTCCAAGCCAGAAGTAGTCCCAGTGGCTCAAACTATAAGCAAGCAATACAAGAAAAAGATCTACTAGCTGCAAACTGTGCTATCTGTAAATATCCTGAAGGCCTCACAATTGGCCTTTTGTGCACAGGCACTCTGCTGACTTATACTCAGCTAATTGTCTGCAGGACCCCAAATCCTTTTTTGCTAAGCTGTTTCCTAGTGAACTGGATCCAGTGTGCACATGGGGTTGTTCCATTCCAGAAGCAGGATCTTGTGCTTGCCCTTGTCCCTTTCACTCTCCTTCAATTCAGTATAGGCTATTTGGAGCAGTAACAACATACCATGAACCACATTGCAATGAGGAAGAAACACATCCTGCTTTTGCACTAGTGGTACTGACACTAAGATCTTTCAGTGCTTACAAAGGATTAGTTACTAGATAAATAACAGCTTTCTCAAACTCAACTTAAGCAAATGATCTGGCAACAGCAGTGTTAAGCTGGTGTTATTATTCCCCTTGTGTCACAACAGTGTCAAACAAATTACCGGACCAGGACCACCATGAAAGGGTGATTCAGTTAATCCTAAATCTTTGTGTTCGACCTAAATCTTTGTGTTCGACCTATTACACTGAATGCTTGGTGCTGAGAACACTGAGTTCAGGACAAGGTATAAAAATGACAGGGTTTGACTTTCTGTTTTTGTTGAAGTTTGTGGGTTTTTGTTTGGTTGGTTTTTGTTTTAAAGGGAAACACACCTATAGAGGGACTATCCAAATTTAAACAACTGCATGCACCCTCTTCCACTCCTTTGTGCCAAAGTTACCATGGCAATGGCATTATTTCTTAATACATTTGGACTCTACAGATTCAAGGCAAATGTAAATTGTATGATGATGTCTGCAGTGAACTAGAGTAATCAGTAGCCCAAATTACTTAATCTCCTGTTGTTCTATCCATTATAGCCATTCCCCTTCTCCATGACTGGCGCTTTGGGTTTCCTACAATGAAGGACACCTACTTTAGTTTTCTGTATTTCTCCTGCACCTAACAACTTCTCTTTCTCCATATTTTTTGGCTTCAGAACTGCCCAACAGAATAAAGATGTTCAGATCAATGTTCAGAGAATTCAAAGTATGTCAGAGAGCATGAGATATGGATCCTAAAGCTAAACTTTCAGCCATCCCCTGTAAGAAAAGTAAAGGTATGGCTGCTGGGTTCAGGAAAAATGCATCTCAGAAAATAATATGGCCACATGTTAAGGTAAGGTTATTGCTTTTTTAAAAACTGCAGCCAAGTTGTATTCTCTGGCTGGCTTTAAACTGACAATGTAAAACTGGAGCATCACTTGGTCATCTATATTAAAAAAAAAGGAATCTCTGTAATACTCCACAAAGGCATAAAAATCCAAACCTGAACTCTAGATTGACAGCTCCACCACTTCAGATGCACTTACTGAAGAAAGTTAACACCTTTTCCTTGATTGAAAAAAAAAAAAAAAGCCAATCAGGGGCATCTCCCTATCACCTGCTAAGAGAAATTCCTTTCCTTTCCACAGATTTGCTAACTTTTCTTGGTTGAAGTCACACAAGAAGTCAGAATTAGGTCTCATAAGCCAATTAATTAATCTTATTTCCCCATACCACTCTGCAACTGGTGCTGTGCTGCAGACTCCCAGTAGCCACTTACCTTGGAAACAAAACAATCTGCTATAGCCACAGGATCATTTTCACAGTTTTCCAAATCTTGCAGAAGTTCACTAAAAGAAAGAACAGGAAAAGGAAAGACAACTATGGCACACCTTGGTATAGACACATACGTATATTCAGGGCCAGACAGTGCTTCATCATTCATGGCACTGATGCCCAAAGCACTTAATGATGCAGGGAGTCCTTAAAAGACAATGAGAACCAGTTTCATGCCTTTCTTCCCCCTAGATGTATAGCCTCTGGTGTCCTTTGTTCGAAGGCAAAAGAACACCCTAAAGAAATAGTGTTCCCATATACTCAAAAATTCAAGTCATCACAATAACCATGGATTGCTGATCTCTTAAGCAAAGCTAAACCTCTTCCTTCAGACTGACAGCTCTTCTACAATACTCACAGTGATACAGTCAGTCACTTGTGTAAACTTGTATAACAACTAACAGAATTTAAAACCAACAAAACTGAAATTACTGAAGCACATGTTCTGCCCTATAAAGATTTTGTATGTTCCATGAGCTTTACTTGATTGAGGAGTTGGTCTGAAAAACACAGATGAGAACCAGGGATGTATTATACATACAAGAAGAATGTCAATAAGTTCACACAGAAAATTCATCTACCTTTAGTGGGTCTCTTCACAAAGGAAAAATGGTTAGCCTGAAAAAAGTCTTCTGGAAGGGAATATATAAATTCTACATGCGTAAAAATAAAACCTCACTGAGAGGATTTTACAATTTTGACATGCCAAGCAGGAAATGAATTCATTGTAACAGGAGCAAAGTAATAAGGGAGCATGTTCATTGTTGTATGAAACTCCATTCTCAAAAGCCAATTCAGTGAAAGAGCTCAAACAGAAAAAGAAAACCTCAGAGGTCTCTCCTTGATCCAAGTAGTCTTTAGTCTTACTGAAAGAGGTACTCAGGAAAATGAGAGAAGAAACTGAGTTTTCTGCCAAACTGTTTTTTGATAGAACTCTCCCTGCATCCTCATCAGATGATTTTCCATTTAGGGCTTCTTCATTCCCAGTTCACAGCTGGTTCCTTGAATGAGTTTTGCAGAAGAGTTGCTAAGCCTTTATCTAGGGAACTACCCTTTTCCCCTCTAAGCAGACACAATTTCCCTCTGTAAGTAAGAAAAGGAGTAAACCAGAAAAGTTTCCTGACTTGTTCTTTGCTTCTCTAATTACTGGAGGAAGGAAGGGAAGAAATCAGCAATCAGTCACAAGGAACAAAGACAGACAAAAGACCCTAGGTTCAGTGGTCACTAAGCCACTCTTCACAGCAACACTTTAACCTCCACACTTCATCAAATGAGAACAAAAATATGACCTCTGTTTGATACCCCACACTCATGAAGCTCCTTTACATCAGCAAAAGAAGTTGTAGCAATGGTGACCATAACCATTAGTTATAATGACTGTGTTACATACATGAGTTTTGGAAATAACCTCAGACACAGTGAACAGGCTCAGAGGATTCCTGCTGTCTGGCAGGCAGACATTCTTTTGATGGCTTAAAGGTATGTAGCTTCTTGATTGCCATTTTATTCCTATTGGTCTCCTATAACATCATGTTATTCCTCCTACAGGACACAGCAGTGCAACACTTAAAGACTTCATATATTCATGCAATAAGTCCAGGTTTATGCAGTAAATGTGCTAGTGCCTTCCGGTCAGGCCCATAGTGCAAGGGCTATGCTTTTAAAGATTTTGTTTATCTGTACTGCACTCCCTTCTGTTTCACCTTGCTGGTAAGAATGGGATTGGGAAGAACAGCCTGCTACTGTAAAAATACCAAATGTGTCATGTCCAGGAATCCTGTAAAACTTAAATAAATCCCTATACAACCAAGCTGACATGTGAAAAAGCAGGGCTATTATTATAGGCTACATCTAAGTACCTGGCAGAAGGGAGAAGAAACAACAAAGAGAAGCATTAGTTCCCTTCACCTGAATATCCAGGTTTCATGCTGTTCACAGGTGGTACCACAGCTCTCAGCCTCTGTGACTCACTTGTGCCAACTATACAGGCAGGAAGGGAGCATGGGGGAGCATTGTTAGAGGAACTCCATGCTCTTGCAGCTGAATCGATAACAAGATTCAGACTGAAGTATGCCACAAGTGCCAGTGCCATTTAAGACCATGTACTGAGCTGTACAGCTTGGGTTATTGTGGGCTGGAAAAATCTGAATCTAGGATCATCCTCAGTAGCTAATGTTAACTCCTTTGGAATGAGAGACATAAGCATAAAGAGACTATTTTTCATGCAGTGAATTAGTTACCTTTTCAAGCCAAATGAATGAAAGTCTCATTACAATGTCTTTTTAGGATGCTTTGATTTTTTTGGAGTATGAATTATTTTCAAGACACACATTTATCTTCCCACCATGGGTGAAGACTTTCAGTAGAACAAAAGGCAGGATAGTATCAAGCTGTTAACTACAGGAGATCAAGAGGAAAGAGATAAACAATTTTATAGGTCTGCAAATAATCACCATATTTGCACACACAATTCAGACAAGACACTTTAAAAAACTTTTACTAATTCTTTATCACCACCACACCATTTTAAAATGAAACACAAGTATTTTTCTCCTCCACCTTGATCTGAATTGAAGCAAGTGAGAGATGGTAATAAGAGATGGGACATGAGACAGGCAATTTCAGCAGAATGTAAGGAATGAAAAGATGTAGAAAGAAAACAGCATGGTTTGTCCCGAACCTATGACAAAAAAATACAACCAACCTGTTGATGATCAAGCACTGTGCAGTATAGCCATAAATGCTAAAGTAACAGCATCTCTGAAAAACTTCTTTCTCTCAATGCCTGATAGAATAAAGCATTCAAACAAAAAATGGACATACCAAGTCCAATCTAGTCTTCATGGTAGAATACTTTCACCATAAAAAGTTCTGGAAAATTAATCTGAAAAGTTCAGACTTACAGTAAAAAGAAAAAAAAAATAAAGAGAAATTTATCCTTGATATAATTTCATTGTCACAAAAATCCTGTGGTCAGTAATAATTTCTTGCCACTCAGAAAACCAAACCAAACCAACTTTTCCCTTAAAGGTGAGCTCTTACAGGTTTTATGAAGGCTACTCCCAACAACAAGCCCGTCCTTACCACCACGAAGCTCAGTAAATGCTGAATATGGCTGTTATAGAAAATGGCCCTGCACTGTATTTGTGTGCTTCAGTAGTCACTGCTGGACAAGGACCATGCAGGATGACCTGTGTTAGCAGCACACATTTCAGATTGGCTTCTCCTGAGAACATCTAATTGTTGGTAGAAGTACTAAACTTGAGCACGTTTCCCTGCAGAGTTCCCATTTCAGAATCAAGTCATGGTATCAGGTGGAGAATTTATCCTAAACTGACACTACAGGGAATCTCAATAAGAGAGGCCAGGAAAGAAAGGCAGCAAATGCTGACCTTCAGAACACTTACACATTCTGAATAAGTAAACTAACAGTGGGGGACCTTTTCCCAAGGGGAAGCACAGAACCAGTGGACCAGTGTATTATCAGTGGTTCCACTTTAAGAAATAGCTTTCCAAAAAGAGATTCTAGTCACAAGACTAGTTGACATCCTAGCTAACTAGCATTCAGACCATCATTTCTGCCCTTCAATACAATACATAAAAATCATAAGAAGTTTAGCTGAAGGAAATTCCCAGTAACTGAAATTTCTCAGATCTATACAAAGTCAAAAAACCAAAAACCCCAAACCTTTGATCATTGGTTAATGCTCCAACTCAAAGTTGAAAAAAACCAACATAATTCTGAAACTACAAAATCATGATCGCAAAAAGCATCTGAAACTACTAACACAGAACTGCCAAATGGACCTTTTCAAAGGTAATAATAAATAAAAAGGCTGGAGAGTATGTTTAGGTCCCAGAAGCTACATGCCAAGTTTTACACAGGTGGAAGCTTAATCCTTGAAGATATACAGAGATCTACAATGTGTGTTCAGTCTAACAAGCTCACAATTTCGATGTAGAATTTTAAATCATAAGGCCTGAAATAGATTAGTAACTCACTAGAGACTTTGGACAACTTTCCAGCGAGTTTTAACCATTGTAGCATATCTATCTCTAAAACTGCCCAAAACTGCTTTTTTTTTTTCTTCTTTTCAACCTCTATAATTTTTATTTTGTTTTTTTTTTT